>OZ030025.1:47809079-48176579 GCA_964023405.1 Apodemus agrarius
TGAAATATTTGCCATACGGACCAATGATTAAATGCTTTCCAGGCTCCAGAGAACAGTCCACTCCTCCATCCCTGGGGTCATCTATCCCTGGCCAAGGTAAAGTAGGACCGGATCCCATTTCCCCATGATACTTACTATCAGTAGTGATGATCATTGCCTTCTTTACTGGATTTAGAATCACCTAGAAACATGCCGGTGGGTGTTATTTGGGAGGGTGTTTCCAGAGTCTTAACTGATAAGGAAAAGAGCCCAGACTAAGAAAGAAAAAGCTAGCCAAGCACCGTGAGACACTATCTCATGCTCCAGTCTCATTACTACAACCTACTGTCATGGCCCTCCTGGCGAGGGTGCTCTCAAAACAGTGTGCCGAAGTGAGCCTTCTAGCAGGTATTTTGTTATCACAATGAGAAAAGTAAGTAATAATCTAAATGTGCATTTATTATGAAGGTCTTGACCCAAATGGATGTTTGTAATCAGCGAGGGCGTGGAAAGCACTTGTTCATCTGGTTCTAATATCTAGACCAGGCTGGTCTCAAACTGGAAAAGACGCCCCTGCCCTACCTCCATTGCTGGGATCAAGGGCCTATGCCATCATGCCTGGCTCCCTCTGTTCATTCTTCTCTCCACAGATGTGGAAGAACAGTCTCAGGAGCAGATGTCACCACCATAACCAGAATTATCCGGATTTATGACTGAATGTAAGTCCCATTTAGAGCCACATGGCTGGTGCTATGAGTAAAACCAAGCCAACATCTTATGCCTCGAGTACACATGAGCACAGGCAGCCTGAGGAGAGAGGTAGAGCCGATCCATTGCCATGAATACCGCTCAACAGTTGAAGCCCATCTCACAGACCACAAATTTTAACCAATGAAAAGTCCTTCCTCGCATTCATTTAGATCATTAGCCAAACTTCGTCTCTTGACTCTGACTAAAGGTATCTTTCATCAGGGACAACCACATATACAACTTTCATACTGAACTTGGATACAATGGAGGAAGTAGTTCAGACATCTAAAATCTCAGCGTGAGAGATTCCCATAGTACCAAGGTTTGACCCAGAAGGGAGACTCAGCCCTAGAGGGCCTTATGCTTCATGCCTTCCTAGCTCTCAGGATAGTTGGGTTTCTCCGCTAGCGGGCTTCCTCAAGTTGAGTGTAACCCAAGGATGCCCCCTTTGGGTTTCCCGTAGATGGACTGATAACTCAGCCTATAGGCTGTGACCGAGAGGACTTGACTCTCTGGGCTTCCCTATGCCCTTCTCTCTGTACAGACAGTTTCAGGTTCCACGGAAGTCATCCAACAGGCCCAGAACACTTCGGTTTTGCTGACCAATGTCCCTCACTTTCCTCCCAGCATTCCTGCTAAATACAGCGTCAAGGTCGGCTGGAGTCATCCACACACATTTCTTCAAGTGCTCACTCTCGTTCTCCCTCCCCACCTCTTAACTCCGTGTGAGTGTCCTGCTCTGCTGACTTACCCTGAGCGTGAGAAGCGTGCCGTGGGCGGGGCAGTCTCAAGTTGTCTGTACCACTATTGGTCTACTGATTCTGATTCTTTCTGCTGACATTAATACTGTGCCTAGAATAATTCTCTCTCTCTCTCTCTCTCTCTCTCTCTCTCTCTCTCTCTCTCTCTCTCTCTCCCCCCTTTAGTTCCCCATTGGCATTAGTGTTTTCCTTCACTTTGAAGAACCTGACTAGCTATAATTGCTCTGCCTCGTAGGTCTCAAGCATATTCCCCCAGGATGAGACACGTATTCTCTGGTTCTTGGTATATTAAGTATGCACCATCTGTTTTCCTGACTGCCTGGCTTCCGTGAAACCCCTGGATACAACACGTAGCCTACTGCTGCTGACTTCTGTAGCCCGATTGCCTTCCTACCTACGGCTGCAAACACAAGTCCTGCTCACAACAGGTTCCCTCGACTCCTTCCTTCCTTCCTTCCTTCCTTCCTTCCTT
Source organism: Apodemus agrarius (assembly GCA_964023405.1). NCBI lineage: Eukaryota > Metazoa > Chordata > Mammalia > Rodentia > Muridae > Apodemus > Apodemus agrarius. The sequence continues at coordinate 47,811,042 of OZ030025.1, forward strand.
CCTTCCTTCCTTCCTTCCTTTTTCTTCCTTCCTTCCTTCCTTTTCCTTCCTTCTTTCCTTCCTTCCTTCCTTCCTTCCTTCCTTCCTTCTTTCTTTCTTTCTTTCTTTCTTTCTTTCTTTCTTTCTGGTGAGCAGATGGAGGCAATACTAGGGACCAAAACTAAGAACTCATGCTAGCCAAGTGTTTCACCAGCAAGCTATAACCGCAGCCCTGTTCTCTTAACTCCCACGCTTACTATTCATGGACTCTTTCTCTCTTTTCTCCCATCTTTGCTCTCAAGGATCGGTGAATTTATGCATAGTATTAATCTTACATGCATCTTTGCATAGTAAGCAAATTATTCTCATTTCCTGTCATTCCCACACCCTACTAGGGGAAGCCCAAAGGACAGCTTCGGGTTATGCTCTGCCCTGTATGACCCTGCCTGTTCAGAAGTCAGTCGTTTGCTTAACTCATAACCCAACAGACTTAGATGCAAAACGAACTGTATGGTTAGTTCCATTTCTTTCTGGGAAATTTCAGCAACTAGCAAAAAGATTTGATAGGATGCCCAGAAGCAGGGACGTTGATAGTTGGGGCCACAGTGAGGCATGACAAAGCCACGAGGCAATTATTTTTAAAGGAGTTTAAATTATCTCTTCTATTTCTTGAAATAATTATAGTTACATAACTTTCTCCTTTCCCTTTCTTCCCTCCAAGCCTGCCTATAAACCCACCCCCTTGCTATCTTTCAAATTCATGGCCTCTTCGCTAATTGTTGTTGTTATATAGGTACAATATATATACATAGAAATATATATGCATTCCTAACTGAGTGTTAAATTTTGAAGCTCTGGACAAGTAGTCACAAGAAAGGAGAAAACAGTTCCAGGTCTAGAGAAAAGAGAAGCCAAGGAGACTGAGCTAGATCCGAGTTGAAAACCAAGGGCCCAACTCTTCAGGCTGCTTAGCCCCTGGTGGAAGTTGGTCCCATTGCTTTCCCGCACCATTCTGAATGGCACTCGCCTTTGAGACGCATATCCATCGGGCCAGGGAGGGCTTAACCTGGACCAGAGGCTGGTCAACAACGGTTTTTACTGCAGAAGGCAAGACAATAAAAGTTTTCAGCTTTGTAGGCTTCAGGTCTCTGCTGGAACTATCCAGTTCTGCCCTGGCAGCAGTCAGGGGAGCACACTGTTCTCATAGACCCTATGGACACAGTGAACTTTACAAAAAAGAATTATTTTATTTGATGTATTTGAGAGTTTGCCTGCATGTATGACTGTGTACCTGTGGTGCCCACAGAGGCCAGGGAGTCAGATCTAAGGGACAGTGGTGACCTGTCGGGTGGTGCTGGGAACTGAACCTGGTCCTGTATAAGAGTGGTCAGTGCTTTTACCTGTTAAGCCATCTCTCCAATCCTTTACTTGTTGTTTATCATCAGATTAGTTTTATTTTGATTTCTTCTCAGTCATTTATAAACATAGAAATTGTTCCTGCCTTGTGAGCTGGCGGATCAGAGCAGATATAGCCTGAGGATGTGGCTTTGTACCCCAACTTAGTACTGGGGAAACCAGACACAGAACTGGTGACAGAGATCAACATGGGGTTCACCCTTCAGAGTGAGTGCTGGGCTGATCGTGAGTCCTCTGGAGTTTCCTACTCCCTTGGCAATGGACCACCAGAATAGCAATGGCCAAGTGGTGCAGACAGTAGGCACAGAGTCTCCTGATGAGCAAACACTGAGACACATGCTGAGGACCGTGTGGCCAAAACTTGTGCATACCATGAGTAGGCCGTTCAAAGAGGCTTGCAGCAAGTCAGCAGACTGGGAGAAGGCTGGACTGGTGGCTTGCCTGGATCCAATGCCCAGAGGCCAGGATGGGACAGCGTCCCTTAGCAAGTAGAGCAGGCTCACACAGAAATACCAGCTGACAGCCAGCCTCGAGGCCCTCAGAGCAGAACTGCCTAGCTCTAGGTTGGCTAAAGCTTTCAGAGACTAGGTGAGAGGGCACTGCTACTACTACCCCCCTGGGATTTGCAGAATGTTTCTGTGAGACCAAGAGAGAGTAGAGTGTAGCCTTTTGGGGAACAGAATCTGCCTTTCTATAGAGGATCTTTGTGTGTGTGTGTGTGTGTGTGTGTGTGTGTGTGTGAGATTGGATTTATACCATGTGTCTATACTCTCAATCCTCTTGCCTCTGTCAAAGCTATATACTGTAAGCATCCTGAGAGAAACAAAGATACAAAGAGACCTTGTGCCCCTCCCTTTGGCTAGCAGATATCCAAACACGGATCCCCGAGGAACTGTAATTTCCCCAGAAACCATTCTGGGAAAGAAAAAGGCTGAAGCCAGGTGCCTGTCAGGAGACGAGCTTGGTTTCCAGGAAAAGCTTTCACCCTGTTCTTTCCCCCCCCCCAATATATTCTTTATTTTCATTCCAAATGATTTCCCCTTTCCAGGATACCCCCTTCCCGAAAGTCCCATAAGCCCTCTTCCCTCCCCCTGTTCCCCAGTCAACCCCTTCCAGATTCCCTGTCCTGGTATTCCCCTGCACTGTTGCACTGAATCGTTCTAGGATCAGGGGCCTCTCCTTCCTTCTTCTTGGGCATCATTTGGTCTGTGAATTGTTCTGCAAGGTTAGCAGACTGCTTTGTGTGTGTGTGTGGGGGAATCAGAATCAAGATAACCACAGGTCAGGGGTGGGGGAAGCATGGCTGTTTCAGGGCTGCTGAGCCACGCACTTGCTATCCTCTTTGGAAACTAAGCTGTGCCAGTGCCGCTGAAGACAGACGCAGGGGTCCCTGCACCTCCTTATTGATTCCTCCCCTTCTGTGTCCATATTGAGCACCCCACCCCCTCCACACCCTTGTTTTTCTATTAATGTTACTTGTGTATTTAGTTGATGTATGTGACCAGCCTAGCTTGTTAGAGCTGCCAGGGCTCAAAGCCTAAAACTTCTGCCATGCTGGTCTCAGGACACCTTTTTAATCTATAAAGAAGGAAGGGCACAGGAAAGCCCCACCTATTTCTTCCTGCACACTGAGGTCCGCTGCACACAGGCTGGACTCTACCTGACACAGAGACCCACAGATCAGCGATAAGGCTCCAGGCCGCCGTTGGTGTCCTATGCGTTTCCTGTATGGTAGTGTCACCACCCTGGGAAGTTCTCTGTGGTTCAGCCTCTGTGATACAGAAGAGTCCTAGAAGCAGGGCTGTGATCTCAGGAGGATTGCTCCAGAACACTCTCAGGATCCCTGCTCCCGTTCTGAGCCAGAGGCCATCCAGAAGCCCGCAGCTGCTGCCTCTAATTCTCTTTGAGGGAAGCAGCACTTGATTTCGTGAGGCCTCCATTTCTTACCTGCCTGAGTGTGCTCTGTCGTGTTTACTGGTATAGCACACTGAGAACCCTCAGGTATTTACTCTTTGAAATATTTAAATCCAGTCTTCAGAAGTTAAACATTTCATCATGGATATGAAATGTATACAATACAGTACACCATATCTCCGGTAAAATAAACTACAACCATTGTTTGCCACGAAATATCCCTCAGTTCAACATAATGTTTGCCTTAACACTTACACTTTCCTGAACTGAGCATGACAGCACACACATTTAAATCCCAGAGCTTGGGGGGGCAGAGAGACAGGAGAGGGGCAAGGCAGCGTCAGGGGCAGAAACAGGCAGATTTCTATATATTTGAGACTACCTTGGTCTACACAGCAAGCTCCAGGCCAGCTAAGGCTACATAGAGAAACCCAGTCTCAAATAGCAAACAAAACAAAACAAAACAAAAAACTAACAAAACAACCCCAAACTGAATTTCTGGATTTTTCTCTCTCCCTGGGTTGTTGTCTCTTTGGGGGCCATCTTGGTCCCTGTGGGTGAGGAATAGGTACAGAGGCATCAAGGCCTTGGGGGACAGAGCTTTTGACTCTCGACACTCTTCTGCTTTCCAATTTACCGTGTTCTGTCTCACAGTCATCTGCAGCATCTGTCATTTCTGACCCCAGTCACCTCCTGGCCTGCAGTCGGCGGGCCCACAGAGCCTCCTCCTCCTCTCAACCCAGCCTCTGGTTCCTCAGGCCCTTCATTGTCTAGAAGGGGAGGCCACCTGAGGATGCCTGGCTGCCTTCTCAGCCCCCCGCTGCGCACAGAGCTTTCTGTGAGGCATTGTCCACTTCCCCTTAGCACCCTTTGTTGGTGCCTTGCCTGGCGAAAGGTCTCTGCTGTGTTTGCAGAGCCCGTGGCAGGCCTCCAGGGATGTGAACCATGACGGCCACTGCACTGTTTCCTCTTTGGCCAGCATGGGTTTTTATTACCTCACCTCCCCAGACCAAAGCAAAGCTGACTCCTCGGCTGACTCCCTGTCTCTTCGACACTGGGATGGCAGGCATTTCTGGAGACACAAGCACAGGTCCCTGTGCCTGTACAGCGTGTGCTCTCTCCCACCAAGCCGTCTCTTCAGCCGCGGTATGCTTTTCTAGATATGCCTAAGAAAATCCCACAGGTACAGGGTCAGCATTTAAGTTGTAGGATTAAAAAAAAGAGGAAACAGGCAGATAATGAAGGCCTGCTCAGAAGTGTCTCTCTTACGGCCCTGGAGTAGATGAGTCTGCACTTAGTTGTGGCTATCTTTTGGATCTAGAATGTTCCCTAATGGTCCTCGTGGTTAAGGTTTAGTCCAGCAGCTTGCTGTGCTATTGGGAGTCAGTAGAATCTGTAAGAGATGGAATTTAGTAATGGGGGGATAGTAGGTTGAGGGGGTGTGCCCTTGAGACCCTGGCCCCTTCTTTGAGACCCTGGCTACCTCCTCCTCCTCTTTTTTGATCCTGACCACCATGAGGGCAGAAGGCTTCCCCTGCAGCCTGCACCACAATCTACTGTGACAGTATAGGCCCAAAGCAACCGAGTGACCACGGACTGATAGATAATGACATTATAAGCTAAACTTTCTTCTTTTTAAGTTGACTATTTTGGGTATTTTTGTCATAGTAAGAAAAGTTGCTTAATATACCTATAACCTCATCTAAAACAGAGTCAGTACTTTGGGTTACTAAAAGGTTATTTAGTAACGGGGAAAGAGGAGAAAAAGAACGGATGAAGAAAAATGAGATCAGATCCCTCCTTAATCCAAAGTGAGGCAGCAAAGCAGGACAGCCCCAAGACCCAAGACACATCCTCTTGGGAAAAAATGTTTTGTTTTGTTTTGTTTTTTTCTGCTCCTTCCCACTAGGACGGCAACCTGCAAACCCCATTTCTTTGTCCAGAAACATTCAGGTGGAAGATGAGATTTGAAAAGAGAAAAAAGCCAGCTTAGACTGGTTTGGGGCACAAGTACAGTGAAGGCCAATCTGTTCCTGTGACCTGTGGGGTGGAAGACATTTCATGCCTATGCGCGCGCCCGCGCGCGCGAGTACACACATACACACACACACACACACACACACACACAAAACCATACACGCACACGCACACGCACATATATACACACATACACACACACAACCACACACACACACACATGCACATATACACACACACAAAACCACACACACACACAACCATACACACACATGCATACACACACATGCACATATATACACACAACCACACACACAACCACACACACACAACCACACGCGCGCGCGCGCATACACACACACACACACACACACACACACACACACACGCACACGCTTAAAGATATGGGATGAATTCCCCAATTGTCCAAACTTAGATCACCTAGAGATCATCCATCCCTGCTGTGGACCAAGCTCAGCCCCCCACCCCACCCACACACACCCCATTCCTGTCCCTGCAGATCAGCTGTTCCTCTGCCTAGCCTGGTCTAAAGAATCCGTTTAAAAGAATTCAGGGGTAACCGGGCATGGTGGCGCACGCCTGTAATCCCAGCACTTGGGAGGCAGAGGCAGGCGGATTTCTGAGTTTGAGGCCAGCCTGGTCTACAGAGTGAGTTCCAGGACAGCCAGGGCTACACAGAGAAACCCTGTCTCGAAAAACAAACAAACAAACAAACAAACAAACAAACCCAAAAAGAATCCAGGGATCTTCAGGCACATGCCTGCGCAGGCCCTGCTCTTCCCTGTGGTGTATGCTCTATGCTTTCAGTCTCACTGTCAATAACTCTGTAATTAATGCTCCTGGGGTACACTGGGGCTCCCTCTGGGGTTCTTAGTCTCATTAGTAAACTAATTTTAAAATGGACTTGGAAGGAAATTTGAGGACAATTGAGAGGAAGGGGGGAGGGGAAAAAAGGAGGGGGGTCAGGCAGGCAGTAAAGTCTTGGCAGCTGCCTGGAGGAGGTGGCCAGCCAATCAGAGGCAAGGAGGAGGGTAAGGAGGTACTTCCTGAGAAAGAGTGAGGAATCCTTTGTGCCAGAAGCCCAATTAAGTGTTGGTCTGTGTCTGAAAGAAAAAGACACAAGCAGAAAAGGAGAGAGCTGTGCTCTTCTGAGGAGGAAGTGGGTAGGCACTGCTGGGCTTCATGGCGGGAGCTTAGTAAGTTTCTACACTGGGGAAGGGGTTTCAGGTTCAGAGACGATAGTGTGTAATATTTGGAGCAGTTTTTTTTTTTTTTTTTTTTTTTTTTTTTTTTTTTTTAATGTCAGGTCTACATCCAAGGCTTGAGGCCAAATTGAGAAGTTTACTCTTTCGACAAGGAGGAAGTAGCTTGCCTTAATCAGATGCCCCTGCCTTTCCACAAGTCATTGAAACCAACCGGAAGCACTTGCCTCCAGGCCATGGGGGGAGGGGTTCATCCTCAATGACCTTCAGGCCACGTCTTGCTGCCTAAATCTCACTGCCACCCTCTATGTCTCTATGTGCTGTTCAACTCATTGCCTGAGGCGCAGAGCCTGGTGCTCAGACACAAGAACCCTCCCGTTCCCTCTCAGCAGGAGGAGAATTATTTTCAACAAAGTTTAGGCCTAACTGGAAAAGATAAAAAAAAATATATAAAGTTAATATAAAAGAAAACAAAAACATTGTAACCTGGGACAGATAGAAGAAAACCTTAAAATAAAACCAAGCCCCGGAGAGTCGTCAGTAGTGCGGTGCTTGCCTGGCCTACGTGAGAACCTGGGTTTCATCTCAACATAGAGAGAAAGGAAGAAGAAAGCAAGGAGGAGAAAATCAAATGACAAATTGAAGGCTCTGCGTATATCAAATCAAGGGGTTTCTGTTCATAGGCTGAATGGGATGGGAGAAAAGGCCACAGCACCCTGCATGAACTCAGTCTCCACTCAGGGTACGAGGTAGAAGGCAGTTTGGGTCATGTAGAAGTCACTTAATTACTGGTGTATACAATAAACTTGTGACACTCAAAAAAGGACAAACAATACTCCAGGGGCAGAATATAGCTGAAGACTTACGAAATGGGAAATTCACAAGCCTAGCAATGATTTGAAAGAAAATGCAGATTCACAATCAAAGAAATGGCCACGATCAAACTGAGGCACGGTGAGAGACCACCTTATGATGTAAGGCTGTCAACCTGGGACGCCACTAGCCAGGGGCAGCTAGAAGGCCGGATAGAACCGGGTGCTGGTGGAGTGTGTGTGTGTGTGCGTGCGGTGGGGAGGGAATCTGGGTGTGTGTAGGAGTGAGAGATTTGATCTGCTACTGCATCTCAGGTGGAGCAATAATCCACCACCACGTCACCAGGAAGCAAGTTCCTGGACCGCTTTTAGCAGTTTCCTTCAGAGTACAGGTCTCCCGGCATTTCTCACACAGACTGTTAGAGATATAGGGAAGTTGGGGTCAACCTGGGATATGTTGAGATCAGACTTAAAAATCACTTAGGGGATCCTATATGGTACTGTGTTATAATATGAAATGTAGTTTTGGTTTTGGTTACTAGTTTCTGACACATAGCTCCTGTTCTAGATTCTCTGACTGAAACAATTTAGGGGGAAAAGAGGATCTAGGTGACTTATTCTTTGAGTTCATGTCCACCACTGAGAGAAGTCAGGGCAGGAAATAAAGCAGCAACCTGAACCAAAAACCGCAGAGGGATGCTGCTCCCGGCTCACCCCTGCCTTGCTCCCTAGCGCATAGTCAGTCAGCTTTCTTAGCTAGCCCAAGCCCACCATCTGCCTAGGGATGGAGCCGTGCGTGGTGGGCTGGACCACCCGGTGCCGTCCGTGGCGGGCTGGATCATCCTTGCCTCTTTGGCCCTCCCTGTATTTTTGGTCATGTGCATGTTTACTGCAGGATATTTGATCACTTTGTGAACCCCAAGATTCTGAACTGGAAAAACCTTGTCGTAGTATGGCTCTGCCCTAGCGCACGCCTTCAACCCAAGAGCTTTCTGTTCTAGCAAACAAGTAGTCGTGGTGTGGCTCAGCCCCATCGCACACCTAACACTTCAACAGCTAAATAAAGTCAACCATGGGTCAAGAGGCAGAGCAAGCAATCAGCTGACGGGGGTTGAATGTACGTGAAGATGCATCTTTGAATTGAAGGGTATTTAAGACAGTGTGAGGGAGAAAGGGCTTGTTTCCTTCTGTGATGTCTGTGGAGTAGAAAGGTCAGGTGGGTGATGGTCTGCCTCTCTCAGCAGAGCTCCTGAGTCTTGATTTGGAAGATTGAACATTTGGGATTTTGTTTTAAAAACAACACATGTTTTCTACAGTTAGGCGTTATAAGCAACGTGCTTTCATGAGTTCCAAACACCGCTTTGGCAATTTAACTAAACCTGTGGAGTGGGTCATGGCCGGCTGGTCCGTTCGGCTTGTAGTTGGCATCCAAAATGGAGAGACTCTTGTGGGACTAAGGACGCGGCTGTCAGTGGGAGCGGATGCTGTCACCATGTGGGCAGTGTCAGGACAGAGCTGAAGTGGACCATGCCCAGCTGGCATCTGCCGGGGCGTGCGCTCTTGGTATATGGGGGAGACAACCTCCACACAGCTGGGGTTCTGCATTGTTAGAGTGTGGTAGAGAAAAGCAACTTTTGTTATTGTGAGACCTGTGTAAGAAAAAGATTACAAATCGTAAATGCTAAGTTAGGTACAGAGCTTTGGAAAGGTGGCTGTAGAAGGGGCGGGTCCTGGAAACTTGAACTTTCTGTCTTTCGGTGATTTTGCTTCTCAAGCGGGGAGGCCCATGGTGGTATCTTGTGTAATGTCGAGAGCTGAGCACTTTCAAGCTGACTCAAGTTATCACATCTCTTCAGCTCTTTGGAGGTAGATAATGGGTGGTATTATCTTAGCATTCCTTTGAATGGCAAGGCGTCCATTTAAACTTGGAAGGAAGGAAGGAAGGAAGGAAGGAAGGAAGGAAGGAAGGAAGGAAGGAAGGAAAGAAAGAAAGAAAGAAAGAAAGAAAGAAAGAAAGAAAGAAAGAAAGGCAGACGGAGTATATTCTCATCCTGTGCAAGACTCTGGATTTGATTCCCAGCACTTGGAGGAGAGGGTCATCCAGGCAGAGGCTTCAAGAGAAACATGCAAACAGAGCCATAAAGAAAGAGTCAAGGAGTTTCCAGCTTCTGACATAGCAGGAACTTACCGAGAAAGACTGCTTTGTAATCCCTGGCAGTTTATTTTTATCCCTAACCTGTCTGCTGTGGGGGGCTCTTGGACTAAGATGCTCTGTAATGCTCTAAGCTGCTTCTTTTGGGGTATGCTGGGGCTTGCCCTGCTCTAAGCTGAGGATCAGGATGTGCCCTCCTGGGCAGCAGACTGGGTTTATTTGCCCCAACCAGTTTCCCAAGAGATCTCCAAACTGTTTCTATGAGTGAGAGTGGAGAAGGAAACACTTGCTCCCTAGCAAGTACAGAAGGAGAGGAAAACATAGATGAACCCCAGGCTCCCTGAACTGGCTTAGATCTAGCAGTGCCTTTCACGGGTAACAGTCTACCCACCTCCCAGTCGCCACTTTGGCATTGTTAAGGCCTAGGTAACTGCTGCCGGTCTAGCCCACGATTTTATGCTGTTACTACTGTTACAAGGAAACGGTCTTATGTGTTGTTACTAGGAAACTTTCTCATGTTCTAGTTGACTGCACATTGTTATGTTCTATGCTTGGTGCTCTTGGAAACCAATCACAATAGAGGTCAGTTAGAATTGCTTTGTATAGCTAGTCACAATAAATTTGGACCCAAACCAACCACCAGGCAGCACTTCCTGTACCTTTGTATGAGCTTTTATGGTTTTTGCAGGTAGACCCAGGTGATGCTTATGTGACCTTGCCCTCCAAGTTATCCCTGATTGGTTAATAAAGGTGGCAATAGCCAATCGCTGGGCAGAAGAGACATAGAGTGGGGGGTTGGTTTAGGGTTCCCAGGGTTGCCCTCATAGGAGAACCATGGGGGTGGGGGGAGAGAGAAGCCCCCATGGAGTAAGGATCTCAAAATAATGGCCGTGTGGGTTGGCTCACTGGAGCTGAGAGCATCCCAGACAAAACACGGCAAATTATATAATGGGATTATTGGCTGGAAAATAGACATAATAACATAGAAGACAGATATCTGCTCAACTCTTGTGCTGATTAAGGTTTATTATAAATATAACGGTTGTGTGTCTTTTATCCAGTAACTAGATGGTCAAAGGTGGGGTAGAAACCCCAGACTGAGATGAAATATTTTCTACAACATTCAAACATTAATTTTTAACCAACGAAGACTGGGGAGTCAGGTGCTGGGGTGAAAACCTGCTAGCTCAGAGAGGCAGAGAAAGATCCTGCTGGCCTTCCTCCTCAGTCAATGTCCCAGAAGGAACGCCCCTCTCTCACACCCTCTCAAAAAACCTCCTTCAAATTCAATGTTCTTGCCTTCTACTTCCCGTGTGTCTCTCTACCCGACTTCCTGACTCCTTCTGACTTTTTTTCTTAATAATCCTAAGTCACTTCCCGTCAACTGCCTGCTTGCTCTACCTCTAGGCCTGTGGTTGACTTTTTTTTTTGATCCTGTCTACAATATTCAAGCAGAAAGCTCTTGGATTAAAAGTGTGTGTTAAGCCTGAGCCACACTACTACTAAACACAGGCTTTTCCCCCAGTAAGTAACACAATCTCAGGGTTCACACTGTGATCAAATATCCTGCATGACCAAGCCGGCTCAGTCAGTCAACAGGTTCTCCAGCGCAGGAGTGAGGATTGAAAAGAAAGAGACAATTAGACAAAACTGCAGCATGACCCCAGTCAATTCTGAGACTGAAGGGCGGGTTTAATAATTCTCAATCCATTTTTATACCGATTTAATTACATGCAGGACTTAAGGTCAAAAGTAGTACAATGAGGAATAAGCAAGACAGTAAACACAAAATTGTCAAGGCAGTAAGCAAAGTCCCACATCACTTCAGTGACAGTTGTTTCCAAGGGTGTGTCAGGGTGACCAAAATACCTGAGCCTACTTCCTTGTCCAAGTCCAGATTCTTGCCTGAAGCTTGCTTCTGCCGTAACCTACTTCCTTATTATGTCCTAAAGTCAGATTCCTGCTTGAGCCCTTGTCTTTGGTCAATGTCAGGCTACTGCCAGGCAGCACGGCACCCCAATAAGGCTCGCCACACCTGCAACAGAGAATCACACGTATTTCAGGTTAGCCTGGAACTTGCTGTGTATCTGGGGATGACACTGGACTTCTTCTCATCCTCCTGCATGGACTCCCAAATCCTGATTGCAGATATAAATTGTGCCTGATTCTCCTGGGTTCTCCTCCCTCCCCTCCCCTCCCCTCCCCTCCCATTCCTTCCCCTCCCCTCCCCACTTCTCTCCTTTCCCTTTCCTTTCCCTTCCCCTCCCCCTCCTCCTTTTCTCCTTCTACCCTTCCTCTCTCCCTCTTCCCTTCCCTTTCCTCCCCTTCCCTTTCCTCCCCTTCCCTTCCCTTCCCTTCCCTTCCCTTCCCTTCCCTTCCCTTCCCTTCCCTTCCCTTCCCTTCCCTTTCCTTTCCTTTCCTCCTCACCAGGCAGGGGAATGGAGTTTGAGGACAGCCTCACCTACACAACGAAACCCTGCCTCAAGAAAAACAAAACAAAATCCAGTGCATGCACGGCAGCAAACACTAAAATCCAAGCACTAGGGAGACAGAGACAGGAGGATCAAGAATGTGAAGCCAGAAGGTTGAGGCCAGCAGCAAAGGCTGCATGAGATTCTGCTCAAAAATAAATAAGGAAATAGAAATTAAAAAGAGAGAGAATAGTAATAACTACATCGTTTAGTTGAGATTTAAAAGGCACCAAATGTGTGTGTGTATATAAGGAATAAAAACTGTGGTACATACAGTGTTAAATGGAGTTTGTGGTTTCAGGCTTCCACAGGGGTCTCGCCCTCAGACAAATGGAAAGCACACATCTCTGCACCACCCCACTGCACAGGGACAGCTTTAGAGAACACCATACACTGGGTATCTCCACTGCACAGGCCCCGGCTTGACACCACGCTGAGAGCAGAGAGAGGCAGATACTGGGTTTTGAGAGTCCAGGCAGAAAGGTGTCGGTGAATCCCACTCTGGAAGGGAGCTGCTGTTTGAAAGGTTATCACAATGCCATATGGATCCGTGTTGCTTGTGCCTGTGAGTGCTCGTGCCTGTGTGCAACGTGTTGGGGTGGCCATTGCTACTTCTGTTTCCTTGCCATAGGCTCAGCACACAAGTCAGAGTCAACTTGGAAAGTACTAGCCTCTGTATAGTGGGACAGATGGAGTTGAATTCAAGGCCATGAAAACAGCGATCTTGGAAGGCCAACTGAGATTAATTCTGACTATGGAGGAGGAAACTGTGAGCCAATGAGAAGAAGAGATTTTGTGGTTCCTTTGGGGAAACTTGTTTTTTGAGACCAGGTTTTTGTAGCTCTGGCAGGCCTATAACTTATTATATAGGCCAGACTGAACTTAAACTTATGGTGATTCTCTAGCCTCGGCCTCCAAAATGCTAGAATTGGCGTACTATGAAAACTCTTTGAGAAATTGTTAACCGAGGCAGAGAGGTGTACCTGACTTGAAACAGGTTTTTTTTTTTTTCTTTTCTTTTCTAGACAGGGTTTCTCTGTGTAGTCCTGGCTGTCCTGGAACTCACTCTGTAGACCAGGCTGGCCTCGAACTCAGAAATCCGCCTGCCTCTGCCTCCCAAGTGCTGGGATTACAGGCGTGCGCCACCACTGCCTGGCATCTGACTTGAAATACTTAATGTGGGACAAAAAGAGATATTTGGGTCAGACTGTCAAGGGCTGTGAATATTCCAAGACATGGGCTGGAAAATGGAGCACAATAGGAGATTAAACAAACAAACAAACAAAAAACCCCTTCAATATTAAAAATAAAAGTTTGACTCGTGCCGGGCGGTGGTGGCGCACGCCTTTAATCCCAGCACTTGGGAAGCAGAGGCAGGCGGATTTCTGAGTTCGAGGCCAGCCTGGTCTACAGAGTGAGTTCCAGGATAGCCAGGGCTACACAGAGAAACCCTGTCTCAAAAAAACAAAAAACAAAAACAAAACAAAAAACAAAACAAAACAAACCATCACGGCTGTTTTAAGCCAGGCAGTGGTGGTACACTCCCGTAATCCCAGCACTCTGGGAGGCAGAGGCAGGCGGATTTCTAAGTTTGAAGCCAGTCTGGTCTACAGAGTGAGTTCCAGGACAGCCAGGGCTATACAGAGAAACCCTGTCTCGAAAAAAACAAATCCAACAAAACAAAACAAAACAAAAAAAAGTTTGACTAGGGGCTAGAGAGATGGTTCAGTGGTTAAGGACACTGACTGCTCTTCCAGAGGTCCTGAGTTCAATTCCCAGCAGCCACATGGTGGCTCACAACCATCTGTAATGGGATCTAGCGCCCTCTTCTGGTGTGTTTGAAGACAGCTACCGTGTACTCCTAAACATAAAATAAATAAATAAATAATCTTTAAAAATAAAAGTATTGACTCAAGGCTGAAGAGATGGCTCTAAACTTAAGTGCACTGGCTGCTCTCCGAGGAGACTCAGGTTTGATTCCTAGCATCTACATGGTAGCTCACAGCTACATCTCCAGTTCCAAGGGTTCCAGTTATGCCTTCTTCCGACCTCTGGGGCCACCATGTACTCTCTTGGTCCACAGACATACCTGCGGGCAGAGCATCCTTCACATAGAAAATAAAACAAAACCTGAGTCCTTCTCAGAAGCTATCAACTGCCCCCATAGCTCTTCATCTGGGAGCGGGGGCTTGCGAGCCCTGCCCTCCCCAGGCTGGACTGTGGATGCTTCCTCTATCCACACTCCAGCACTCTGCACTGGTGGGCTGACTCACGGATGGCTTGGAATCCCCAGCCGGCTCAATGGGAGCAAGAAGGAGCCATTGCTGTCTACAGCTTGCAACCACACTAGGGCCAAAGAGACAAACCGGAGGATTGCTGTAGGAACGGGTGTGTTTCCCACAGCTCGCCAGGCACTTCTCTTTCTTCTGTGTTCTTCTGGCTTCTTCGGGTGTGGTATCGATAGGTAGCCTGGGCTAACTTGTCATCTTCCCCAGGTTGGTCCCCAATTTGTTATCATTTTGTTTTAATCTCTAACATTCTGGGATTGCAGGCTGGTCCCACCATACCTGGCCTCTCTCTGCCCTGTTCTTTAGAGTGTATCTCATGTAGCAACTGAAGCAATTGAATTACTGGTGAACCCCATGTCCAACCCATCTGCCACCATGCAGTCTAGGTAAATCTTTAGTGTATGAGGTTTTGCATCTATGAAATTGGCAGAATTGCTTTCAAATTAGGTTTCTGCCCTGGAAGACCCATCCCAGAGGGTGTGGGGAATTTAGCCCTACATGGAGTCCTAGTGGGCGAATGAGCCATAAACTAAGTCTGAAGAGGAAGGAACTGAGAGAGGCCCAGGGCATCTGCTTTCCATGGTGCTTAGCAATTCTCTGGGTTGCCCAGAGGGCAAAAGGTCCTGCCAGGGACAGATTGTGATAAAGCAGTTTGAAAAGCGAGAGGAAAGGGAGGGCCGAGGTGCACTTCCTGAAGTGAGCTGCAATGGGCATTGGTAACCTTATTTATGCTGGGTGGAGAAAATTATTTGTTTTTTTCTGGCCGGTTGGAAACTCAGGCTCACCAGAAAGGAAAAAATATTTCACATTGCTTTAGCAAAATTCAAATAGACTCCACATTCCACTGGAATAATCTAGAACGTATGTGCTAATTCTCTTTTGCAGGTCACAGGCCCGGACAGGCCATCCTTCCTTGATAACAGATTTAAAGTAAAAACTCCTTCCTCTTCAGGTTCTGGGCTTAGGCTTGCTGTCAAAATGAAGAGCATTAACACGAGCTTGAGCTTTCCGAAGCTTTATAACTGCTGGGTCAGTTCCGCCAAGGCTTTTTCCCAGTCCTGCTCTTTCCCCACCGTCCCTATCAAGAGCCCACAGAGGCAGCTGGGTTTCTTTGGGTAGAGGAACTCCCCTGTGCTCAGCAAGGCTCCTCATAAGCTATCTCTCCTCTGTCACCCGACACCACCGTGTGCTTTGCATCTAAACCCTGGACCAGGCTAACCTCACTGTGGCCTGCAGACACCAGGTACTGTGACGTTTTGGCTTTACAACATAAAGACAACCCAAAGCCAAGAGAGCACATTACACATTTTTATTCTTTTTTTTTTTTTTTTTTTTTTTTTGGTTTTTTGAGACAGGGTTTCTCTGTGTAGCCCTGGCTGTCCTGGAACTCACTCTGTAGACCAGGCTGGCCTCGAACTCAGAAATCCGCCTGCCTCTGCCTCCCAAGTGCTGGGATTACAGGCTTGCGCCACCACGCCCGGCTTACACATTTTTATTCTTACATTCTATTTCGCATTCGTGTTTATAGAGCTTATCCAAATGTCCCCCCCTCCCCCAGCCTTCTGGATCTGCCTCTGCTAGTGGCCTCCCTAAGGGATCCTCTGCTCATGGCATGGGTAATGTGATCCCAGCTCAAAGTCCAATGGATGAGGCCAGTCAATCACTGCAGCCCCACCCATTGCCCATGACTGGTTGGAGTGACCATCAGTTGTAGAGGAAAAGGATCTACACAGAGACTCTCGGCAGGGCCCACTTGCTCCTAAGAAACTGTCCTTTTCCTGTCACCGATAGTCACTGCCATGCATGCTGGCTCTGCTTGGAACCTGTGTTGCAGCCTGGGAAGCAGATGGGAGGCTGACAGACAGTCAAGAATAGCTACGTGACAAAGGAAAGGGCTAGCTAACCCTAATAGCTGTCTATTTCTGTACTCACCTGTAGGCTTAACATTTTCAAAGCCTACTTAAATAAGGGTTCTCAAATGCTTCAACACCACACCTCCTTCTAGTTCAACATCCAAAGGTAGGGGAGAAAAGATAGTAAATAGGACAAAGGGATGTGGACCTGTTTAGAAGTAGTCCTTTGGGGCGATTCCAGTTTCTGTCTGTCAAGGTATCAGCAGTCCAGTTCAGTACTGTCAGGATACCAAGAGTTCAGTTCAAAAGTGTCACCAAACACAAATCAGCAACTGTGGCACGATCCAGCAGAAACCACCAGGCCTCCGCTGAATTGGCATGAGTTAACGGGAATAGCCAAGACCTGGAGTTTTCTGCCATGCCTCTCTCAACAAGGTGAAGATGAGTGAAGATGTGAGGCTAATGAAGAGCTGTGCAAGCCCCAACCCCCTCACTGTTGAGTCTTCCTTATACTCTCTCCAAACATCACTCATAGGTCTTGCCTCAGCAAGACTCATGTGAGTCTGCATCACATGACACAGCCAGAAGCTTCCACTTTACACTGCACAGGGGAAGACAACATGTTTCTCACTGAGTTAGAATTTTCTGTTAAATGACAGCCTAAAGCTTCCCCAGTGTGCCATGAGTTCCTAACCTGAGCTAAACAGACTTGAGAGGTCTGAAATAGAAGCCCAGGAGAATCACATGTTAAGAGCAATTTAGTATTCCCATCCATTATGAATATAAAAAAATAAGCCTTACAAAATTAGTGAATTTGTGGCTCACAGAACGTCACAGAACTCAAGGACACTTCCAAATAACAATTTGATTGTCCCAAGGCTCATACACAGTGTTTGCTCTCTATGAGGAATGCTTTCTGTTTTATTATTTGCACAAATTGAATCTCCTCCTCCTCTAAGCTCTCTGGCCATCTGGCATTTCTGTTCCCATACATGATCATACCTACACACCTCTTGGTCACCCAGCCTATCCTCAATAAAAGTTTGTTGACCTTACGTTGCCTCTGGGAAATGATGTGGAAGAGGGTGGCTGTCTCTTGTGATATCAATCAGCAAAGTCCACAGACATTCTAGCTCTCTTTAATCTGATTTACCGTCTCCAGGGCCTTATGAATTGCCGTAGCTCATGATGAGTTGTAAGTTGAACAAAAGTTCAGTGCTTGCGATTGTGCCTGCAGAAGGAGAAGGATGAGATGGGGATGGGAAACAAAGGACGGAATCTCACTTCAGGGAGCCAAGGAGCACATTTCTATTTAACGCTCCCCGTTTCAGGTGTGTGCTGGTGGGGTCAGCGTACCCAGGCCTGGGTCAGACTCCATCTGTTTTCAAATGCCAGCCTCCAGCCAGAAGAGCAGAGGGACGCCTAGGAGAAGCTGAGCTCAAGCAGTGGAAAGGAAGCTTTCTCTGTCTCTGCTCTGTCCACACACCGCGACAGCGAGGCCACCGCCAAGCGAGGGCAGCTGCCTCACTTCAGCTTCGCCAAAGCCCATGAAAACATGAGTGCATTCCAGATGTACAGGAGAGGAAACCCTTATCCACCACACAAACCAAAAAAAAAAAAAAAAAAAAAAAAAAAAAAAAAAATTCCATGACAGAGTTAGAACCAGAAAAGCTTTGCGTCTGTCAGATCTGAAGAAAACTCCATCTCCCACCCTGCCCCCCCCCCAATTCTGGCATACAGACTAAACCAGTATTCCCTGGGAATTTGTAGAGTTAGTTTCCTAAAAAAAAAAAAAAAAAAAAAGGAGCCATTTCTCTCACTATGGGTAGAGGGGACAAATGGCTGGTGCCTGCTGGCATACTGCTGACCTCCAGGCTCCCTCAGTATCAGAGTCCATGCTAACACCCTAGCCCTTCTCACCACCACCCCTGAAACTTCTCCAGCTCGGGGGCTTCCCCCTCCACCAGCTCTTCCCCATCGCTCTCTCGTTCTCTGCTCTGCTCCCGCTTCCCTCCTGGCCAGGTCCAGTCTCTCTCTCTCTCTCTCTCTCTCTCTCCCTTCCCCTCCCCTCCCCTCCCCTCCTCTCCTCTCCTCTAGACTGTTCCAGATGGCTCTGTGTCATCTATCTGTCTGTCTACTTGCCTGTTTGTCTGTCTAGCTGCCTGCCTCTCTCTGTCTCTGTCTCTGTCTCTCTCTCCCCTCTTCCCCTCTAGACTGTTCCAGATGGCTCTGTGTCCTCTGTCTGCTGACCTGCCTGTTCGTCTGCCTAACTGCCTGCCTCTCTTTGTCTCTGTCTCTCTGTCTCTGTCTCTTTCTCTCTCTAGACTGTTCCAGATGGCTGTCTGTCTGTCTGTCTGTCTGCCTGCCTGCTTGCCCCTCCTTTCTCTCTTGCTCTTGCCTTCTTGCTCCAGCTCCCCAACCCCTCCCACCATGCTCATGGCCGGCCTCTACTTCTCTACTTTCTTTCTGCCTTTCTCTGCCTCTCCTACCCTCTTAACTCCCCTCCCCATGCCCTGAATAAACTCTATTCTATACTATACCACTGTGTGTCTGGTCCCTCAGGGGGAAGGGATGCCTTGGCATGGGCCCGCCACCCTGTTCCCCCAAACCTGACTACACCTCCACCAAAACATACTCCTCCTCTTTCTCTTTTTATAAACACATCACAAATAATGACAACACTAATAATAATACCAAGAGTGGTAATAATGGTAGGTATTAGTTTTAGATTAAAGACCCTCCAAAGCCACATCACAACTAAATGTTGAATCCCTTGTTGTTGTTGTTGTTGTTGTTGTTGTTGTTGATAGTGTAGTGTTACAGCACTTGCTTAAGACATACAAGACATGCTTCAATTTCCAACACTGCAAAGAAAACAAGTTAGAAGGAACGGAGATATCACATTTGCTCTATAGCCTCCTGTCAGCCTGGCTCCTCATCTGTACTGATCTCATCAATAAATGTTAATGATTACAAACAAAAGGCAAAGAAGCCAGGAAAGGAGCAAATGAGACCCTCCTTCCCCCACTTTTGTCCCTTCCCTGGCCTTCAGGGGATTATGGGATGCCCCCTGGCCTTCAGGGGGTTATGGGATGCCCCCTGGCCTTCAGAGGGTTATGGGATGCCCCCTGGCCTTCAGGGGGTTATGGGATGCCCCCTGGCCTTCAGGGGGTTATGGGATGCCCCCTGGCCTTCAGGGGGTTATGGGATGCCCCCTGGCCTTCAGAGGGTTGTGGGATGCCCCCCTGACCTTCAGGGGGTTATGGGATGCCCTCCCTGACCAGCTTGCTTTCTGGAGTCAGGTGATCTCATTTCTTTTCATCCTGTGTCTAAATAGCTGCAGTGGCAAACAAGTTAAGAAATGGTGGATTTATTTTGCTTTCAGGTTCAGAGGCTTCATCCATCATGGGGAGAGTGTGGCAGAGAGGGAGTGGGGAGGCAGGCAGGAGGTGGGGGGAAGAGAGGGCAGGAGAGAGGCCACACAAGCTGGCTTTCTCCCAAACCCTATTCTTTTACCCCATCTGGGCCCCAGGCTGTGAAAGGTTACTGCCCACATGCAGGGGAGTCTTGCCCCATTGCTTCTCCATAAGCTCCCCACAGACAGAGATGCACCTCTCTCTAATCTAGTGATTCTCAATCTGATCACACTGACGAGATCAAACATCTCATCATCACATATCATCCTCACATGCTCATCTGTAAATAGCATTTAATATGGGAACTTCATGGCCAGTCAAGATGACATTATCCATAATGCTCAACTTCTTCAGTACTGCTAAGAGATCCATAGCTTATCATACCCAGAACAATGGTACAAATCAGTAGCATGTTACCTCTGAAAATCAGTACTGATAAAATGGTATTATCTAATGCAGAGTTAAGTTCAAATTCTCTCAGCAGTCCTAACAATGTTCTACTCATACATACATACATACACACACATACACATATATACATACATGCATGCATGCATACTTACATAGATACATACATACACACATACACATACATACATATATACATACATGCATGCATGCATACTTACATAGATACATACATACACACATACACATACATACATATATACATACATGCATGCATGCATACTTACATAGATACATACATACACACATACACATACATACATATATACATACATGCATGCATGCATACTTACATAGATACATACATACACACATACACATACATACATATATACATACATGCATGCATGCATGCATGCATGCATATGTATGCACATATGCATGCAAGTAGCCTGGGCCGGGATCTCACCACAGTCTTTGTTTATTTTGTATTTAATTTTTCTGAGTATACTTCCTAGCACTGTGATCACCACTGCTGTTGTGACTACTACAGTTTCTGTTGTTCACAACAATATCCTTGAGGTCACCTCTTTTGGGGGGCCTCCTTCAGATTGAGTTTGCCTAATTGTTTCTTTATGATTTGACTCGAGCAAAGCAATTTTGAGCAGGAGTATGGGGTGGTTCCCCCTTTGTAACAGAAAGGACACTGCTATTTTTTGTTCTGGATCCTGTTAAGCATGCCCTGAGTTTCAACTTGTATGTTCTTGGGGTGTCTTGTTAGGAGTGAGTTTCTCAAATATGCACCAGTCTTGGGGATTTTTTTTTTGGGGGGGTGCTTTTGTCCAAATTAGAGAAGCCTTTACTTCTCCAGCTCTTGACAGCCCTGTACCATGCAGACAGCACCTGAATCCAGCCCTGCAGCCGGGCTTACAAGTACCAGCAAATTGCTGCAGCAAGAGGCTATCAATGCCTGTTCTATTATCACAACTCAGAGTACAAGACTGTCCAGGGAACGACATTATAGCCTCAGAGGCTCTCTGGCTCTGCGTCTTTTCTCCTCTCAGTTCTTATCCTGGAAAGGTTAGAAAGAGTGGAACAATCCAGGCCAGGGCCTTTTGCAGGTGATCATATGGACATGGGACAAGCCAAATGAGCTTTCCTGAGAATTGACCAGTCCCCGTTCAGATCAATACCGTGAAATAATATGAACAAGATGAATCCATTTCTTTATGCTTTATTGTCCTGTTCTCCAGTGTTTTGGAGTGTCAGACAAAATTGTGAAGGAGGTAATAGCATGCTTTGATGCCTTCAAGTCTTTCCTCGGGGTCCTCAAAATTACCTGCCCTTAACTGCAAGAGCTCAAAATTGCTCCTGTCAGAACTCTTCATTTCTTTGTTGGTTCTAAAGACTAAATAGACTAAATGGCCAATAGCCAGTGGGCAGCGAACAGCTCAGATGGTTTACGTCTGTCCTATAGGAAAAGTATGTGGGTTTGTGTGGATAGACCCTAAAATAATGTATTTGTTCAATAAACATTTATTGAGGCTCACTAGAGCAAAGCCTTAGGGGAAATGAGGGCACTTTATATGGAAGTGCACAGGAGAATTCACACGAAGGGATTGAAGCAGGCCGTGGAACACTGACTGTCATGCCTGACATTGATACACTTATTTCTACCTCTCAGTCTCAGCTTACCAGAGTGTTACTAACCACTTTAAGATGGGCTGTTCATTATACACAGAACCAACCATCAGAAGTACTGGAGAGATGTAGCTCTGGTACGATTACCTTGCAATAAGGCAGTTGTTATGGACTGACTGTGTGTGCACGTGAAGCATTAGGCAATGGTTATAGACCGACTGTGTGTATTCTCTCCAAACCCCTAAGTTAGAACCCTAACCCTTCGTGTGATGGTATTTGGACCAGGGGCCTTTGGGAGGTAATTAACCTTAGATGAGATCATAAGAGTTTTCGCGATGAGATTAGCACCTTTATAAGGAGAAGGCAGAGAGCTCATTTTCACCTCCCTGAACATGCACAAAGAAACTCTGAGCGCATAGCACAATGGTGCTTGTCTAGAAGTCAAGAAGAGAAAGAAAGCCGACTTGCTTGTGCCTTGATCTTGGACACACACACACACACACACACACACGCACGCACGCACGCACGCACGCACGCACGCACGCACACACACACACACACACACACACACCGCCTTCAGAGCTGTGAGGACTGGTTGGCTGCTTTTTAAACACTCACTGTCGTGTTACCGCAGACTGGATTAACTAATGTACTAATCAGGCAAAATAGTAGGTCAGATGTATTAAATCCTATGGTGTATGGTTTCGTTTTGTTTTTGAGGAGGAGCTTCAGTATGAGGGAAATGAGGCCAGTGTGGACATCCTCTCAGCCCTGGCCGCGTTACATGTTGGCTTGCTTGGGGGTTTGGAGTTGTGCACATATATTTTCAATTTTAAAAAAAGTATGAAGGCTTTCCCAGAGTCCTCGTGGGCATCATCCAGACTTTCAAAATGTTAGCAGCTCTTCGCACGTAGGTTTTACATAAAGTGAGGGCGCCTCTCAAAGCCGAAGTGCTCTGAGCTCCACCGCACCCCTCACCACAAAAGCTTCTTTGGCTGACACCGCTGGTGTGAAATTCCCCAGTGGCGGGCGGGCGAGGACACTGGTGGCTTGTTTTCTCGGACAAACATTCATTTTATTTTATGACTCAGCCAATTTTATCGTTCTGTGGCTGATGGGCAAGTGAGCCCTTTTCTGGTTTTTAACCTTTGCAGACAGCCCCGCTGAGGCATTCCTGTGCATGTCTTTGAGCAACTAAAGGAACTTATTTCTGTCAAGAACAGACTTCAGTGTGAAAGCTCTCTGGCAATGTGTCAGTGTGCGGTTTGCTGAACAGACACTGCCGGGGCTTTTTACCAGTTGCTGTGCATTTGTGATTAGACTCAGCACCGTACAATCTCTGTCAGCGCCTTCCCTGTTGCCGGGTAGCATCCCTGACAGAAGCAATTTATGAGAGGAAGGGTTCGCTCATGGTTTGAGGTGACCCAGCTTTATGGTGGGGAACTGTGGTGTCTGGGAGCTTGTAACATGCGTGTTACATCTTGGTACACCAGAAAGCAGGCGCTCAGGCCAGAGGTGAGGCCTGACTGTAACGCTCCTGCTCACCCTGCGTGGCTCCTTTCTCCAGTCAGGCCTCACCTCTTAATTCCACCACGTTCCGGAACACACAGGGTAGGGACCAAGTGTTCACACATGACCCTGTGGGGACATTCCGCACTTGACCCATAAAGTATTCATCTTTGCATGGATATATAAAAATACCTCATTTGGTTTTAGTTTTCTGATAAAATGGTTCAACAATGTCCACCTGGACAGTCATTTAAGATTTCTTTAGTGATGTGTCTGCTCAGGTCTTTTGTCTACTGTTCTTCTGTTGTCAGTGTTAACTCACTACTCTGTAAGACTTTTTGTAAGTTGGGTGTAAGAGCATCCTTATAAACGTCGTGAATAGTTTCTCCCTCTCTGCAGTTTATTTTCTTTTTCTTTTTCTTTTCTCTTTCTTTCTTTCTTTCTTTCTTTCTTTCTTTCTTTCTTTCTTTCTTTCCTTCCTTCCTTCCTTCCTTCCTTCTTTCTTTCCTTTTTTTTTTTTTTTTTTGAGACATGGTTTCTCTGTGTAGCCCTGGCTGTCCTAGAACTCACTCTGTAGACCAGGCTGGCCTCGAACTCAGAGATCCGCCTGCCTCTGCCTCCCAAGTGCTGGGATTACAGGTGTGTGCCACCACGCCTGGCACCATTTATTTTCTTAATGTGTCTTTTATGAGTAAAATTTTCAACTTTCAGGTTGTCAACCAATTTGGTCAATCTTACTTTAAAGTTAGAGCTTTGTAGTTAATGATTAAGGTATCTTTGGCTAGCGGAGTGTGATGGCGCACATCTATAGTCTCAGAGCTAGGAAGGTGGAGGCAGAGAAGTTGTTAGTTCAAGGCCAGCCTGAACTAAACACAATCAAGCAAGGAAACAAATGACGTTTATGCCTACCCTTAAGATATAAGATTGTCCTGCATTTTTGTCTAGATCTTCATTGACTGACTTTTCAAATTTGCATTTACAACTCACCAGACTTGGTTGTGTATTGAGAGTAAGACACAGGCAAAGCTTGGCTGTTTCCCATGTGAACGGCTTGTTAACATCGCTTATTGAAGTAGCCACTTGCCCCTGTTCATCTCTCCTGTCTTATTTATCAGAATCAAGTGTCCATTCAAATGTGCCTGTGTTGCTCTAATTCTCTTTCTTGGGTTATTGTCACTCTTGTCCTTGGGCATGTACTGCATACCTCCCCTAAGAGCTGTGGATCTGGGGTCCATGTACATCCGGTTCATTCTCAGTAAGGACTGAGACATTCAGTTGTGGGTTGATTGTTTGCCAGACATGATCCTCAACACCTATGGGATAGTGCTCTTTGCCACTTTGGATTGCTGACAGGGCCAGCTTTGCCAGCAGTGACTTCCCAGGCATGATGGACTGTAGCCTCAAAGCACGAGCCAAAATGTGTCCTCCTGTGGTAGTTTGAATGAGAGTGGCACCCAGAGACTTGCACGTCTGAATAGGTAGCCCTTGGCTGGTGGAACTGTTTGGGAAGAGTTAGGAGGTGTGGCTTTGTAGAAGGAACTGTGTCACTGAAGGTGGGTTTTGAGATTTCAAAAGCCCATGCCATCCCCCGCCCCTCCCCGTGGATACGATGTAAGCTTTCAGCCACTGCATACAGCGGTATGCCTACCTACTGTTGCCATGTCCGCAGCCATGGTGGTAATGAATTCCCATCTCTCTGAAGCTGTGAGCCTCAAAGCAACTCTCCTTTCTGTAAGTTGCCTTGGTCATGGTGGTTTTTTTGTCTTTGTTTTTGTTTTAATCACAGCAGTAGAAAAGTAACTAGCACACTCTCCTCCTGAAGTTTCTCTTGCCATGTACCTTGTCACAGCGGTGAGGAAAGGGACTATATAGAAGATCGGTGTGCAGTAGAGCTGTGACCAGCCTAACCATGCTGTTCTCACGGCCTTGCGATTGGCTTGTGGGAAGAATATGGAAGAGCTTGGAGCTGCAGGCTACAGAGGCACCCAGGACATGATAAGCAGAGTCTAATGGGCCATTTGGATGGGTGTATGAAAAACCAGAATGTTGAGAAGTGGGGACACTTGAGGTCTCGTCAAAGTTCATGGAGGAACAAGAACTGTATCAGGAACTAGGCTAGAGGCTATCGATGTAATATTCTGGCAAGAAGTCTGGCTTTAGATTGTCCATGTCCTGAGTACCCAAGTGAGGCTGAATTCAAAAGTAATAAAATAATTTGTTTGGTAGAGAATTTTTTTAAGATTTAAAAAATATTTATTTTTGTACATGTAGGTGTGTGTGTGTGTGTGCATGTGGTATGTGTGTGTGTGTGTGTGTGTGACTGAGTGTGTGAGAGGGAGGAGTGTAACGTGTGCAGGTACCTGTGGAGGCCAAAGGGGAATTGGATCCCCAGGAGCTGGAATTAGATGAGGTTGCGAGCCAGCTGCCACGGCTGCTGGAGTGGAACCCAGGTCCTCTGAAAGAGCAGCAGTGCGGAGCCATCTCTCCAGCACCGATGCAGGATATTCAAGACAGTAAAGATGTCCACAAAATTGTTCCTTGGCCTCCACAGGCGCATGATACACACATGAAGAGAAACGTCGTTCTTTGTCCTGAGACACCAGGAAAAGTGGCTGGAGGGGTGAGTCCCTTGAAAGCTCTAGCTTTGCAGCTAAGCAAGCTTTTATCTGGAAGAGGAGATCCTGAACAGAGGGGGCCAAATGGACAAGGACAGTGCTTCTTTAGCACAGAGCCAGTGTGGCCCAGGGTCAGGCTACCTTCTGAGCCGGCAGCAGAACTTTAGAGCCTGGCTCGTGTGCACATGTGCTCCTCGTGTGGACTCTTTCACAGTCATGAAATATGCTAGAATGTCAGACCTATGGAGACTTGCACCTAGGCTCCAGAGAAGCTGCTCAGGCCAGGCATGTAGCAGGGTCAGAAGAAAGCCTTGAGAGAGAGGCCTTCCCGTGAGGCTGTGAAGGAGAAGCCCGTGTAGCGGTATGTTGGGGATGCCGGAACTGTGTGTGGCATGTCCAGCAAGGAAAGCTTCAGGCATGGATCGAAACATGGGCAGCCATGTTCCATGGGCCTGGGTCCCAACTGCATGAGAAGGAGAAAGCATGTTGAGAACCAGCTTCATGGGCCTCTTCTTGACTGCAGATGCAATGATACACGCCTCATGCTCAGGCCACTGTGACTTCTCTGCTGTGATACGCTACACCCAAAAAACTGAGCCCAGACCCCCTTAAGGTTCTCTTATCAGGTATATGTTTTCAACAAGAAACGTTACCAATACAGTCAGCAAGGGAAAGAAAGAACCCAACAAGAAGGGCACTCCAGTTTCACGCAGCGTAATATCATAATCACATGTATGAAATCACATGTAGTTAGTCACAGTCCCTCCCCCACAACCCAGATGTGAGGTGCATCACACAAGAGCAAGAATTCCAGAAGCCAAAATGGTGGGCGCTGCCTTAAGCATCCATCTCTCACAACACTGTGGGATTTATCTGATGGTAACTGCAGGGAGTGCCAAGACCAGTCTGTCCGCAAGAGTCCTCCAGGCCTTTAGTGACAGACTAGACCAGCTGAAGCATCCAACCTTGTGGGCTGAGAAGCTACCAGATTCTGGGATTCTCCAGTGTGTGAGCAGCCACTGTTGGACTACCCAGCTAATCTAGTAAACTGAATAAATCCCCTCCACGACATCTATTAATTCCATCAGGTCTGTTCCTCTAGGGAGCCTGACCAGTATAGGTGACCAATAGAGGTTTTCTCAGGATATCCCAATCTGTGTGTATTAGGTACTCATTATTTCTCTTTCCACACCAGAATACAGGTTCCATGAGGTGGGAGACTCATCCTTTATTCCCTATTGCAAATGGTGGATAATGGCCAAGAGCACAGAGACATGCTCTGTAAGTAACTGTGCTTTTTGTTTTTGTCTTGTTTTTAGATGGTTTGTATCCAGGTATTGAAATAAAAATTTCTGGATTCTATGGAGACTCAGTCTGGAAACTGTCTTATGAGAGGATGTTTTTGCTGAAGCAGACATGAGGGAGGATGCTTTGTTGAGAACAGACATGTGGTGTTTTTCTTGAAGCTGCCTGAAAAAAAGGGGGGGCATATGATGTTTTGCTAGAGCAGATGCTTGAGAGAACACGTGATATTTGGAAAGGGTCTAAGTATAACCCAACACAGTGGACAGTGCGGTGTGGTATTGGTTCGCCTTGCCACTTGGTTTCTTCTGGATCGAACTGCTGTTGCTGATTCTGTAAATGGCGTTTGCGAGTGGATCGAGCTGCCCCTGCTGATTCGTGTGAACTGAACTGCTGATATCCTAACAATGCAGATTGGATTTGCTCCATAAAACTATTTCTAAACAGGTCCACATCTCTCCCTGCCCTGCTAACCTTCCCTTTCCACTGCCTCTGGTGGGTGGAGGGCTAGAAGGGAGGTTAAAGCATTTAAGCATACTTATTAGGTAGGTTTTGAGAAATTTAAGCCTACAGGATATCATGTAAATCAGACTGACCTTTAATTTGCTATAGAGCTAACAATGACCCTGAGCTCCTAAGACTCTGAGATTACAGCATGCACATCACTTCTTAATGTGAATAATTGTTACAGGAATGACTGCTACCAAAGACATGTCAGAGGTCACCTGGCTTCATTACAACTTGACAATGGTTCCAGGCTCTACACTTACCAGGTTGGTCAAGGAACCTGGGTTTCTTTTTTATGATTCATTGCTCAGCCCGTTCCACTTCCTTCTGTACAAAGATGAACGTTTAACACTGTCAGCTGACAATTCAGTAGAAGGACAGGCTATAGTGGAGAAGATTTTGGTGCAGGTTTTGCCACATGGAATGGCACTGACTTTCTAATCTGCTCAGTTAATCATCCAGAGTAAATGTCAACAGGGAGTAGACATATCAAAATGAGTTATTATAATCAATAAGGAAGAGGAGGAGTATTGATCCAGTGAGTCATTGTCCTGCCCCCCAGGGAACAATGGCCTGAAATGTCTGCAAATAGAAAGGTAAAGGATAAGAATTCAGTTTGAAAGAAACACACACACACACACACACACACACACACACACACACACGTACATTGAGCCCAGTGAGAGATTGTAGCAGTGACTATTAATGAACTAGAAGAGCCTTAGAAGAAAGAAACACTCAGTTTGCTGCCTTGGTGTCTGGTGTGGGATGAAGCCCATTCTGCTGGCCAGCCCTTTTCCATAAGTTCTTTACCCAGCCACACTCCCAGATACTTCAACAGTGAATGCAATCTACAAAGCTTGTGAAGGGAAACTCTGCCTTAGCAAGAGGATCTGCAGAGAGAATTCACCTCAAAGAATATGCCTCTGCCACTCCACTCTGCTCCCAACTCTTCCCCTGCTTCCCTGTCTCCTCCCTCATTGCCCTGTTTAGAACTCTGCTTTACTAAAATAATTTGAGTAAAAAAAGAGTACCTAGGTCCATGAATTCTGTCTTTTGCCCACCTTGTTTTCGTGTTCTCCCTCTCTCTCACTCTCCACAGGTGTATTTTTTGCAAGCCTGTCAGGAAGCTACCATCTACAACTAGATAGGCATTCTTCTAAAACTGAGAGTATGTATTTGTAATTCCACCCTTCAAGAGGCTGAGACAGGAGGATTGTCATGCGTTTGAAGCCTACTTAACATGCATAATGAGTTAGAAGTTATCCTAGGCTATATAACAAGAACCTTTCTCAAGAATTAAAAAATTAAGAATGTTGTTATAGGAATTTATAACCAAAAGATGTGTACCAATTAGCATAACTGATATGAAGATGACCCAAGTTAAGAGGTTGTCCTGAGGCCTTGCCAGAAAATGGGATAAATACCTTTAGAAGGCCATCAAATAGTGCACACAGGGCCACCATACCACAAGGGGAGAGAGAGAATGGTTGGTGACTTGTGAAGTGCGTGGCGTTTAGGATGTTTACATGAGATTTGCCTTTTGAATGCTTAGTTTATTCACACACATGTTCTTTATAATACCAACTTATTCTAAAGGTTACGGCAATCTCATTAAACAGGCATCTCACCAAGCAGGGGGAAGGCTGGTCAGGCAGGAAACACAACAGTGTTCCATTGTGGAATCCTATCCAGTACTAATGCTTTGGGAGCTAGTGAGCTCGACCTGCATCCTCTGTGGGATCCTTCAGCTGTGGCAGGCCAGGAGGATGACACTCTGGGAGGTTCCAGACGGTCCTTGAGAGTCTCTGGCCAGTGGCTAGCACTGATAGGCGGGCATGTAAGAACTCAGCAATAGTGTCGCTGAAGCCTCAGTTACAGGGTCTCCAAATCTCTTTGCCAATGGAGATCACCGCAGAGGCTTGAGATGCTGTGTCTGGAGCACAGTGGTGAGAAACTCGGGTTGCTCCCAATTTCCCAAGTTTTGTATTATTCCAGTGGGCTTTAGTTTTGTGCTACCAAGTCTTAAGGCTAGTTCCCTAAAATGTCAATATCACCCTTGGGTTAGTTCATATTGGAGCAAGCATTCCATTATCCATGTCATGCCAAATGTTCCTGAGAATGACCCTTCTGGAAGCCCACCTGAGCTTCTGTCAAAATATTCTGGTGCCTGTCTCTTGCTCATGAGAGGTCCTTGTGAGCATCTAAGTGTATGGTTAAGCACAGGGAGTCTCTGTATCTGTTTGCTAAGGAAAGCTTAAAGGCTAAGGAAACCGTCCCAAGACTAGCTTTAGGCCTAGTAATGATCTACCTAGGGTCAAAAGACTGTAGAAAGGAATGAAGTCTCAACTCTCTTTTGCTATTAGATATCTATCAGTATTTGGAGCAGGAACTTGATCGTTACTGAGTAGTCAGATTGGCTTAGTTCAATCTGCAACCCATAGCTTTAGGCATGTCTTATTTTTATTGATTTTTGATAAAGAAAGGCACATATGTCCTAGTGGTTAGTGGAGGGTAGCAGGAGGAGAATATCCCTCAAATGCATCCTTTGATCTAGTTATTGATTCCAAATATCTGGATTTCTTAGTGGCTTTCAAAATGATGGATTTCAGGTTCCAGGTTGTTATGATGATGGCTGTGGTGCTTTGAATGAGAATGGTCCCCATAGATTCATAGGTCTGAATGCTTGGTCACCGGGGAGTGGCACCATTTGGAAGGATCAGGAGGTGGGGACTTGTTGGATCCCTGTGTCCCTGGGGTTGGGTTCTGAGGTTTCAAAAAGCCCATTCCAGATCCAGAGTCTCTTTCCACTGCCTGCAGGTCCGGATGTAGAACTCACAGCTACGTCTCCAGCAGTATGTCTTCTTGCATGCCGCCATGCTTCCTGCCATGATGATAATGGACTGGACCTCTGAAACTGTGAGCCAGCCCCAGCGAAATGCTTTCTTCTATAAGAGTTGTCATGGTCATGGTGTTTCATAGGACGCTCACGAAAGCAATGGCGTGCTTTGCACTTGGCATGCTTAGCAAAATTATGCCACGAGCTAGCTCTCTACCCCCTCAGTTCCTTTTGATTTTATTAAGATTTGTTTATTTTAGCCGGGCGGTGGTGGCGCACACCTGTAATCCCAGCACTTGGGAGGCAGAGGCAGGCGGATCTCTGAGTTATAGGCCAGCCTGGTCTACAGAGTGAGTTCCAGGACAGCCGGGGCTACACAGAGAAACCCTGTCTCGAAAAAACAAAAAACAAAAAACAAACAAAAAAATTGTTTATTTTTCTTATGTATATGTGTAGGTGCTTTTCTGAGTCTAGTGTACCATCTACATGCCTGGTGCCCCTAGAGGCCAAGAGTGCACTGGATCCTCTAGAACTGAAGTCACCGGCAGTTGTGAGCTGGGTGCCCGGAACCAAACCTGGCTCCTCTACAAGAGCATCAAGAGCTGCCAGCTGCTGAGATGTCTCTCTGGTCCCAGTTCCTTTTTTTTTTTTTTTTTCCAATTAAAGATAAGATCTCACTACGTTTCTGGGGCTGGCTATGAACTCATAATCTTCCTGCCTTGATCTCAGTAGCTTAGATTATAGGTATGTATCAAGAAACCCAGCAGTAACTGCTGCTTAATAAAAAAAAAGTGTTCTCTCAGCATCCAATGAGAGGCAGAGCTAGGCGATCTGGGCCACTGAACCAGAGTCATGCAGTGGTTTTAGCAGAGAGGCCATCAGTACCTCCAGCAAAGACAGGTGTGTTAGAGAAGCAATGGAACAGGGCATCCTTAACAGAAGTGCTTTTCCGGTGGCAGGAACATCCTCTTTCATGTTTGCCTTGGGCTGATGAAGTGTTCCTCCCAGAAAATAAATGATGGCTTCTTAGAAGAGATCAAGTTTCCGGAAGCTAAATGTGGCAAGGAAATAGTTATATAGTTTATATAGTTACAAAAAAATACTAACGCATCCACCATTTGGGGCTTTGTAGGTTTAGTCTGGAACTGCTATGCATTCAAATGCTAAATACTGGTCGGGAAGATCTGGTTGCCCTGTACCCCCTTCAGGACAGGGCTGGGCAGAAACAAGGAGGGTAGAGGGAGGTTCCTGGGCTCGGAGTCTCAGGCAAGCACCAGGACGTGATAGAGAGGAGAGAGGGAGGAAGAAGGAAGTTCCTGTGGGGTAGGTAAGCAAGGAACGCATGGCCGCGAGGGCGGGGACTGTTGGAGTAGGAGGAGCCGAGGCGGAACACAGCAAGTAATAGCTCAGGATTATTGACAGAGAAGTAGACTTAGGGGGTTGATATCTGCCCAGCTCTAGTGCTTTTAAGCTTATTACAGATTTAAAGGGCTTTTTGTTGGTGTGTGTGTGTGTGTGGGGAGTCTTTTATTTGGGAATGATATGGTCTAAGTGGGGAGAAAACCACCAAAATAATATTTACAACAGGGTTTAACTGAATTTCGTTTTTTAGTCTTTTATTCTGATCATTATCAATCAGTTTCTTCCCGTATATTGAATCAAGCCCAGTTAAAGGATTGAGGACAGTGTTCATGCAAGTTTTGTATTTTTATTCTGAGTGAGCTCTAAAATACAAAGAAACGCTTTCTTTGTTCTCAAACTCCTGCCCTCAGGAGTCCAGTGCTCAGCCTGCCTCGCCGCCTCTGTCCAGGGTCTTGCGTGCGAGCAGAGAAGGCTGCCTCAAGCCGGCCTTCTCTTCAGTTGGAAATGTTTGGAGTCAGATGAATTGGCGCAGAGCAAACATAATTGTGTTAACTTCAAAGATGGAAACCATCATGCATGTTAAATTCTATAACCTGTCATGAAGGAAATAATTTGTTTGGCTCTAATTATATTCAGCATCTATTTACTGTTGCTTAGAATAAAGACGGTGCCAGTCGGCTTTATGATCCAATGCCTTTATTGGACCACAACAATCAATGTAGGTTGCAGAACCCTACTGCTCTACAGATGGTAGTAAAAATATATGTACTGTTCTCTTCTATACTGTGGAATCTCCATAAGCATTCAATTCAGACTTCTTAACTCAAAGATGAAGATATTGGTGCTGATAAAATTGATCACTTATCCAAGGTAACACAGCCAGATCGCAGTGCAGATACATTTAGAATCCAATCTCTCACAAACAAGCATTGCCCTGATTGCATATTTGAGAAGTGATATCTATAGGTGGCCATTATGGTGGAGAGAATTTTAAATCTGTTAAGAAAAACTAGAGTATCCGCTGTTGCTGCCTTCACTAAGTGTTTTGAACTCGTATTCCAATTGTAATTATTTATTGGTTACATTATCTTCTTGCATTGACTCAACATAGTTTGTGTTTAAACTTTGGTTTAAATGCAGAATTATTTCCAAGTCTCTGGTGCATTAGAGAAGACATTGGAGAGCAGGGATCAAAGGGATTTTAGTCATCATTCAGTCTCGCCCTCCAGCTTTACAGAGGAAGCCAGGACCAGAGGCACACTGGAGTGCAGTGAAGGGTCCTGAGTTTGCAGAGAGAGAGAGAGAGAGAGAGAGAGAGAGAGAGAGAGAGAGAGAGAGAGAGAGAGAGAGAGAAGAATGAAGGAAGGAAGGAAGAAAGGAGGGAGGGGAGGGAGGGAGGGAGGAAGGAAGGAAGGACAGAAGGAAGGAAGGAAGGAAGGAAGGGAGGGAGGGAGGGAGGGAGGGAGGGAGGGAGGGAGGGAGGGAGGGAGAAAAGAAACAGCATCAGGAAAAATGACCAGTTGGCCAAGGTGGCTTGGTCTGTTAGCAGCAAAGGATTTAGAACTGAAGTCTCTGGGATTAGCAAGCTCCCCCCAGTCCCACACTGTCTCCAACTTTCCTGCATGCTGTTTGTTTTAAAAGTTTGACTGTTTTTTTCCTTTGAGTGAATATAGACAGTTTTAGGTTTTGTGAGTCAAGGTGAAGATTTCCAGATCCTTACCCTAAATGTTTCCCCTTCTTACACATCTTGAGCAGACTTGGTAGGAATTAAAAGGAGAAGTAAGAGGAATGTATGTATTGAAAGGTAGCGTAGGGAGAGGGCCAGCATAAGCTCCAGAAGAATTTGTAGATCACCATGGAGACGATGTAATCTGCGGAGGGAGCCACTGAGGGCGGATGTGAAATGGAGGGGTTTCGACAGCATCTTTTGGGCGCTGGGTCGTTGGATGTATTTCTTGTTTGGTAACAAACTCTGTGTATAGTTATAGCCTGTTTACAGTATATCAGATATAGGAATTACAGAAAACCATTGTTTTCTACCAAGCTCCTGAGTAGGCCACAGCATATATAAACACAGTCATATGCATGAAAGATCTAGTACGTGTCTGGCCTTCCCAGAAACCAGAATTTGAAAGTTACAGTCAAATTTCCCAGTTGACCTGACAATTAAGATACCTTGGTTTTAAATTTTGCACAAAAGAAGTGACTTGGAATAACCTGACATTAATTGATCCTTTAAAAAAAAATTGTCCTGATTCCCCGTCCCCACCATATACGGGAAATAACCTCCTTCTTTTCCCGAGCCCATCAGACCACTTGATGTATTTTATTGAATAAGTATTGTTCAAACCACCTCTGAAAATCAGATCTTTATAAGAAACTGGGGAGGCAGAGGCAGGAGGATCTCTGTGGCTGAGGCCACCCTGGTCTACACAGTGCATTTCAGGACAGCTCCATCTACAAAGTAAGACCCTCTTTCAAAACAACAAACAAACAACAAAAGAGAAATTGTAATCTTATCCTCTGGCAACAGCTACACTGCGAATTTGGAAGTGTTGTTAGGGTCTGTGAATCACTGAGGAATGATACCCCAGACTCAAATACATCACTTCGTGAAAGCAGAGAGCATGTATCCCTGCATGCAGGGGCCTAATTCCATCTCGATGGAAGGGCACTGAATTCACAGATTCAGTTTTAAAGCCAAAAAGAGGAACATTAGCGAGAGGTAGGTGCTCTGTATCTTGGTTGGTGGGCTCTATCTCTGACAATCTGGGTGATGCTATGACTCAGACTAGACCGTCTTGCGTCATGCCCAGGAGGGGTAGCTGCTGGCCTCTTGGCTGCAAGCTCGGTTAACCGTCCTTTTGCAAGCTCTTGACATAAGCTTGCACTTGTTCTAGTAACTGACTTGCCCATTTCTGGGAAGTATAAACTCAGACCTGGCCTCCTAAACCTCTAGTTTGCAGTCCGGCTCAGGCCAATTCACGCCTTTCAGTGTTCGCTAGGTTGGACTTTGCTGAAGCTGGTGCCGGTCCTGCTAGTCTGGGCATTCCTGAGTGGCCTCACTGCTGACTGTCTACCTGACTCATGGAGCGTCACCCTAGTCAAGGCCCAGGGACGAGCAAGGAATGCAGATGTCTGCGGATGTGTACACCATTCCTTTCCCCTCAGGCCATTCTTACCTGTAGACGGGTCAGTCTGCTTCTTCCTCTTAGCCCCATGCTCAGATTCAAAACATATTTCCAAATACCTTGGCCATATAGCAAGATTCTTCTCTGACCCAGTTATTCTGACCTCCATTCTGACACCTGGCTGGCCGCCTGCGCTCAGGTGCCGTCACATCACGCCCCGTCACATCATGCCCCGTCACATCTTCCCAGGTGAATCTCCTGCGCCTGGCTCTGTCCCAGAATCCTCTTTGCCTCCCGGATGTCCCACCCTTTCTAGTCTACCCTTTCCTATAGGCCACAGGGTTTTTAATGAACAGGTGATGCTTCCATACAATACGTAAGTTATTCTTTCTACACCTACCAGCCAACTTCTAGACTGTTGTAGCATACAGAAGACTAGAGGGTAAAAGTTGCAGACTGTCTCAGACAGACCCAAGTCCTAACCTCAGTGTTCCCTCCCTTTCCCTCCCCCTCTGACCCTCTCCTTTTCTTCCCTTTCCTCCTCTCCCTCTTCCCCTCCCCCTGTCCCTCTCTCCTCCTTCCTCCTCTCCCTCCCTCCTTCCTCTCTCTCTCCCCCCTCCCATTGGAACTCACCCATCCAGCTATGCTGGCCAGACAGCAATGTCCAGGCACCCTCCTGTCCCTGCCTCCCCAGCACAGGCATGGCAGGTACATGCTTCTGTGAGGCAAAAGAAACTCAAAAGTAATAGGTAGAGGGCTACCAAGGACTTCCTCATACACTTCTTTAGGAGACATCAAATTACACACAGAGTCAAACTTAGCTAAGGAAGTACTGCCTCCCAATACCTCAAAGATAAGTAACCTGCTAACAACGCCTGTTAAAGATAAGGAGAATTATGATGTAAACATCTGCTCATTAGAACTAGCCAGCTGTTAGGCCCATCCCTGACTCTAAGAGGAAGCTCAAGGGTCAGCACAGGGTCACAACCCGATGTATGTTAAGTCCCAGCCTGGCATCAAGCCCTCAGTTCTCTTCTTGAGAAAAACGTAATTCTGCCAGATGAGCAAGATACTTCAGAAATAACGCTAGCAACAGCTTTGCTGTGTAAGTCTCCCATCTGCACTGGGCAGACCTGTAGTCTCCTGTCTTTGTTTAAATTGTTCAAAGTATAATGTGAGGCCAGAACCTAAAAGTGATTTAAGGACAACAGTGTGTGTGTGTGTGTGTGTGTGTGTGTGTGTGTGTGTGTGAGATGCATAAGCCTAAGGAGTTTGTAAAGTCTTCTGTTTGTGGCCAGTTCCTCTTCGAACGTTAGCCAGAGCCAGACCAGCACTGTTAGGATCTGAATTTCGTTCCTCATGCTTGTGTAACAAGGGCTCTATGGGCAGTCATCTCCCCAAGCTCCCAAACTTCTTTACTGATACAAGTTTAAGAGTTATTGGAGTTTTAGAGCAAAGACCCAGCTCTAAAAATCCTGACAAAGTAGGCTTAACCGTTTGCTTCAATATCCCAGTTACAGACACGAGTAGCGTCGCAGGACAGCAGAAGGAGAGTTGGCAGAGCAGGACCTGGGGAGAGGGACAGATGGAGGTCAGGGACTCCCAAGTCGGAGGTTTGGGTTTGAACAGAGGAAGAGCTGGAGCAAGAAGCGAGAGGTCAGTCAAGTCCGGTCCATCACTGTCTCGATTCTGGGCCCGCATGGTGGCACAAAGAGATCCTTACTGCTTGGGATGGTCGGTCTCTATGAGATGACAGCTTCTGTTTAGGGGCGGGGGGGGGGGGGAAGGAGGCGGTCTAATCATCAGGTAACCTAGCTGCAAAATTTTGCTGGATCCAACAGCGACTGTAGGGTTAGGAGTGACTGCAGACTTCCATGGTTTTGAGAGCATCTGTGTATATATTGGGACAGTGTGAGACCTGACAAGGGGACAACTCAGGCACACACTGTGTGTGTGTGTGTGTGTGTGTGTGTGTGTGAACACAGGGGTCAGGTACAAAATGCAGGCGGGTGTCAGGCTTTTCTCCCCACTTAGTTCAGCCTAACTAAGGGGGCAGTGACACCATGCAGTTGTTGTGGTGACCCTGTAATGGAGCAGGACCAGGAGAGAGTAGGGCTGTGTTGGGATAATGAGGGAGATAGGAAGAAGGAGGGATGAAGGGAGGAATAGGAAAGGACAAAGCAAAAGGCGGAGGGGTGACATAGAGCCTCCATGTGTAAGAGTGAGCAATGACCTTAGCAGAGACAAAGGGTGCTCCCACAGCCTCTCAGTGGAGACGAAGGGTGCTCCCACAGTCCCTCAGTGGAGACGAAGGGTGCTCCCACAGCCCTTCAGTGGAGACAAAGGGTGCTCCCAGAGCCCCTGAGTGGAGACAAAGGGTGCTCCCACAGCCCCTGAGCGGAGACGAAGGGTGCTCCCACAGCCCCTCAGCAGAGATAAAGGGTGCTCCCACAGCCCCTCAGCAGAGACGAAGGGTGCTCCCACAGACCTTCAGCGGAGACAAAGGGTGCTCCCACAGACCCTCAGTGGAGACGAAGGGTGCTCCCACAGACCCTCAGTGGAGACAAAGGGTGCTCCCACAGACCCTCAGTGAAGACGAAGGGTACTCCCACAGACCCTCAGCGCAGCTTGACGACAAGCAGTGTAGGCCTCCGCTGTAAGAGACTCGGAAACACAGCCAGTGAAGTCACAGTTTGTGTTTTAACACAATGTGCCGGGGACTCCTGGATCTGTTATCTCTGCAGAATCTGTGGTGAGTTTCTCTGCAGATTCAAGTCCAGTGTTGTCTGCAAATCAATGGGTCAGTTTCCGAGCTGTGTCTGACTATAGCACTCTGATTGGGATGGAAGTTCTGCGAGACTCAGTCTGTGGGCTCCTTCTCACCACGCTCCAAACTACTGGGCTCGGAGGAGCCAGGAGGCTCCAACTCCTGTTAAGAAACAGGAAGAGGGACGGGGCATGGTGGCGCATGCTTTTAAGCCCAGCACTTGGGAGGCAGGGACAGGTGGATTTCTGAGTTCGAGGCCAACCTGGTCTACAGAATGAGTTCCAGGACAGCCAGGGTTACACAGAAAAACCCTGTCTCAAAAAACAAAGCAAACAAATGAAACAGGAAGAGGATTAGGGTTGCCCTGGTGACCTCCTTCCTGCCTTTCAGCTCCTCCTGGTGCCCAACCTTGCCTCTAAACAAGAGGACTCTCTGTGCCCTGCATTTTGTTCTTTCTTGCAAACAGGTAGGAAAGCACAGTGGGGAGGCCCCGCACCTCCCTGCTCCCAATTCCTTGACATGAAATTCTGGCTTAAAAACCACAGTGCTAAGTACCCAGGGTTCCCAGGGCAGTGAGGACCAGAAGGGTGGCCTTCTGCTGAGGATGTCTATTGGATTCTACTTCTAAGTAGTCAGTCACTCGGGGGAAGTGAAACCAGGGGCCTGGCAAAATGCTTGCCCACTTAACGAAGTCAAATACTACTCTGTTCTGCTGGTAGTCAGTGAGCGAATGTGAGCCCAGGATGGCCCATAATCAATCAATCTCTCTCTCTCTCTCTCTCTCTCTCTCTCTCTCTCTCTCTCTCTCTGCTATCATCATCCTCATTATCTTCATTGTTATTATTTAGAAAGTGGAAAGTTGTATGCTAACTTTTAAATGTTGATAGTGAGGGCTGACAGTGTTATGAAATGTGGCGGTGGCAGAGGTAAGGGGGTACCTGGCCAGGCCATGTCAGGGTGTCCCCCTGAGAAACACTCTGCTCAACAGACCTAGTATAAGGAAGGTTTACTGTGGGGGGAAGGGAGGGGCGTGAGGACCTGGAGCAGGGGAGAGGCAGAGCCAGGAGAGAGAAGAAAGCGAAGATAGAGGACAGAAAGAAGGACAAAGAGAGGCTGGTGGGGGATACCTGGGAACAGAGAGAGAGTGTGAGAAGGGAGGGAAAGGAGGAGGAGGAAGAGGAGGAGGAAGAGGGAGGAGAGAGGGAGGGAGCGAGGGGGAGAGAGAGATGGGGGGCTGGGGTTGCGAGCTGTTCTCATACACTTCCAGGTCACCCGCCCCTGGCACCGCACAGGCTGCAGATTGTGACTGCAAACTGTTGCTAGGTCACTGTTGGGAGGAGCTGGGCAGGATTTTCTTTAAGCCAACAGACACAGAAACTGAAGCCCATAGGCTGGGAGTGCCCAACGTCTTTCCTAGGTCTTTCCAAGGCAAAGAATTGAAGTCCTCATTAATGGCACTTGAATTTGGGACGTGAGTCATTGTGGCACGCCCTGGTGACTCTCGCTCAAGGGAGAGGACTACGCTGATCTGCCCTCCATGATGGAGGGCAAAGTCTGACGGCAAGGTTGTCGTACAAATCAGTATAGAATTTAGCTCTTCTGTCTCTACGGGGTTAGGGATCAAGCCCATGTGTGTAAGGCACTCCTTACTGAACTGTGTTCTCAGCCACAGCTCCGTAGGAAAATATAAAAGCATCCAGCAAGTCACACAGCGACGTGAAAACAGCCTTCATAATTAGTTGATTAATCATTGTCAGCCTCTTGTCTTGTGCTGATATCTGAGTAAGGCGCTCAGGGTATTGGTTACATCCAAGCCAGGATTCCTTTATTAGCAGTCACCTGAAGGGCAGAGCGACCAGAAGCCCACCTCAAGTTACGCCCTTGTGCAAAGTGATAGCCTGGTGCACAGGCAGCTGTGACCCAAGCTCCTCTTCCTAGGCGTGGCGGGTGGTTACTCCTGCTCTGCTGTAGCTGGATTGCTTTCAGTCTTAATGGGAATCTTTCTGAGGCAGAAACCTAATTCCCATTTAAGAAATAATATGCCCACTCACCCTTTCTTCCCAGAACCAGCCCGAACTTCAAACTTTCAGGGGGTTGGGAAGAATTGGTAGAGATTGCTCTCTGAATGTGGCTAGCGCCAGACAAAGCAGGGCCAGGGAAGACGCATCTTCACGCCATTCTGGAGGCTTTTTCATGGTGAAACACAGTGTTGTAAGCCCAGGTGCTTGCTATTTGTCTTTGCTCAGCCTGAAGCTTGGGAATGGGTAGAGTTTATATGCCAGCCTTACACCACGACTGCTGGCATTGCTCCCACTTCCAGTTTCCTTTTCTTTCCTTTTCTTTTCTTTTCTTTTCTTTTTTCTTTTCTTTTCTTTTCTTTTCTTTTCTTTTCTTTTCTTTTCTTTTCTTCTCTTCTCTTCTCTTCTCTTCTCTTCTCTTCTCTCTCTCTCTCTCTCTCTCTCTTTCTTTCTTTCTTTTGTTCTTTCTTTCTTCCTTCCATTCCTAACCTGGGAGCTCCCAGAGACTAAGCCACCAGCCAAAGAGCGTACTTGGGCTGGTCGGAGGCCTCCAGCACAAATATAGCAGAGGGCTGCCACATCTGACCTCAGTGGGAGAGGATGCGCCTGATCCTGCAGAAACTTGATGTCCCGGGGTCGGGGGTGGGGGCTGCCCTCTCAGAGGCAAAGGGGACTCTGTGAGGAGGACCCAGGGGGCAACAATTGGGGTGTAAATAAATAATAAATAAATAAACAAACTTAAGCCTGTGCCACAGAACTCAATGCCTGAATACCATCGGGAGAGAGCTAGTCTCCCAGGAGTGCCAACATACCTTTGAGCACAGGTAAGACTAACACTTCTGCTCAAATTCCTGGCCCAAGAGAGACCTGTTCAGGACACAGGAACCAAAGAATAGCTGGGGACAGGACCCTTCCCATTTCTGTCTGTACCCCCAAGCTGACCCTCTGCCACCGCTCTCCATACCCAAATTCCTCACGGAGAGAACGGGTCTCCTAGGAGTACTGACACACAGGCTTGCAGGAGGGACAAGCCACAGTCAGAGACAGCAAAAACAGCTAATACCAGAGATAACCTGATGGCGAGAGGCAAGGGCAAGAACATAAACAACAGAAACCAAGGCTACTTGGCATTATCAGGACCCAGTTCTTCCACCACAGCGAGCCCTGTATACCCCCAACACATCAGAAAAGCAAGATTCTGATTTAAAATCACATCTCATGATGATGAGATAGAGGACTTTAAGAAGGACATAAATAACTCCCTTGAAGAAATAGAGGAGAACACAGGTAAGCAGATAGAAGCCCTTAAAGAGGAAACACAAAAATCCCTTAAAGAATTACAGGAAAACACAACCAAGCAGGTGAAGGAATTGAACAAAACTTTCTAGGATCTAAAAGTGGAAATAGAAACCAAAAAGAAATCACAAATGGAGACAACCCTAGAGCTAGAAAACCTAGGAAAGAGATGAGGAGCCATAGATGCAAACATTACCAACAGAATACAAGAGATAGAAGAGAGAATCTCAGGTGCAGAAGATCCCATAGAAAACATTGACACAACAGTCAGAAAAATCCAAAATGCAAAACACTCCTAATCCAAAAGCATCCAGGAAATCCAGGGCACAAAGAGGAAGATCAAACCTAAGGATAATAGGTATAGAAGAGAGTGATGATTCCCAACTTAAAGAGTCAATAAATACCTTCAACAAAATTATAGAAGAAAACTTCCTTAACCTAAAGAAAGAGATGCCCATAAATATAAAAGAGGCATACAGAACTCCAAATAGATTGGACCAGAAGAGAAATTCCTCCCGCCACATAATAGTCAAAACACTAAATGCACAAAACAAAGAAAGAATATTAAAAGTAGTAAGGGAAAAAGACCAAGTAACATATAAAGGCAGACCTATCAGAATTATACCAGACTTCTCACCAGAGACCATGAAGGCTAGAAGATCCTGGGCAGATCTCACACAGATCTTAAGAGAACACAAATGCCAGCCCAGGCTACTCTACTTAGCAAAACTCTCAATCATCATAGATCGAGGAAACAAGATATTCCATGACAAAACCAAATTTACACAATATCTTTCCACAAATTCAGTCCTACAAAGGATAATAGATGGAAAACACCAACACAAGGAAGGAAACTACACCCTAGAAAAAGCAAGAAAGTAATCTTTCAATGAATCCAAAAGAAGATAGCCACATAAACATAATTCCACATCTAACAACAAAAATAACAGGAAATACAATCACTTTTCCTTAATATCTTTTAACATCAATGACCTCAATTCTCCAATAAAAAGATATAGACTAACAGACCGGATACATAAACAGGACCCAGCATTTTGCTGCATACAGGAATTGTACCTCAGTGACAAAGACAGACACTTCCTCAGAGTAAAAGGTTGGAAAACAATTTTCCAAGCAAATGGTTCCAAGAAACAAGCTGGAGTAGCCATTCTAATATCAGATAAAATCGACTTTCAACCAAAAGTTATCAAAAAAGATAAGGAAGGACACTTCATACTGGTGAAAGGAAAAATCTACTAAAATGAACTCTCAATTCTGAACATCTATGCTCCAAATGCAAGGGCACCCGCACTCATAAAAAAAAAAAAAACTTTACTAAAGCTCAAAGTACACATACAATAATAGTGGAAGACTTCAATACTCCACTCTCAGCAATAGACAGATCAGGGAAACAAAATAAACAGAGATACAGTGAAACTAACAGAAGTTATGGACCAAATGGATTTAACAGATACCTATAGAACATTTCATCCTAAAGCGAAAGAATATACCTTCTTCTCAGCACTTCAGGGTACCTTCTCCAAAATTGACCATATACTTGGTCACAAAACAGGCCTCAAGAGATATAAGAAGATTGAAATAATCCCATACCTCCTATCAAATCACTATGGATTAAGGCCGGTCTTCAATAGCAACAAAAACAACAGTAAGCTCACATATACATGGAAGCTGAACAACACTCTACTCAATGATAACTTGGTCAAGGAAGAAATAAAGAAAGAAATTAAAGACTACTTAGAATTTAATAAAAATGAAGCCACAACATACCCAATCCTATGGGACACAATGAAAGCAGTCCTAGGAGGGAAAACTCATAGCTCTGAGTGCCTCCAAAAAGAAACTGGAGAGAGCATACACTAGCATCTTGACAGCACATCTGAAAGCTCTAGAACAAAAAGAAACAAATATGTCCCAGTAGAATAGATGGCAGAAAATCATCTAACTCAGGACTGAAATCAACCAGGTAGAAACAAAAAGAACTATACAAGAATCAACCTATCTAGGAGATGGTTCTTTGAGAAAATCAACAAGATAGACAAACCCTTAGCCAGACTAGCCAGGGGCACAAAGATAGTATCCAAATTAACAAATTCAGAAATGAAACAGGAGACATAACAACAGAAAGCAAGGAAATCCAAAAAAATCATCAGATCCTACTACAAAAGACTTTATTTGACAAAACTTGAAAATCTAGATGAAATGGGCAATTTCCTAGACAGATAGCAGGTACCAAAGTTAAACCAGGATCAGAGAAATGATCTAAACAGTCCCATAGCCCCTAATGAAATAAAAGCAGTCATCAAAAGTCTTCCAATGAAGAAAATCCCAGGACCAGATGGATTTAGTGCTGAGTTCTATCAGACTTCAAAGAAAATCTACTACTAATACTCTCTAAACTATTCCACAAAATAGAAACAGAAGGAACACTACCCAATTCATTCTATGTAGCCACAATTTTACTCTGATAACTAAACCACACAAAGACCTTACAAAGAAAGGAGAAGTTCAGACCAATTTCACTTATGAATATCTATACAAAAATACTCTATAAAATTCTTGAAAACCGAATCCAAGAACACATCAAAACAATCATTCATCATGATTAAGTGGGCTTCATCCCAAGGATTCAGGGATGCTTCAATATAAGGAAATCCATCAACATAATCCACTATATAAGGAAACTCAAAGAAAAAAAAAACCACATGATCATTTCATTAGATGCTGAGAAAGCATTTGACAAAATCCAACACCCCTTCATGATAAAAATCTTAGAAAGATCATGAATTCATAAATTCAAGGCCCATATCTAAACATAGTAAAAGCAATATACACCAAACCAGGAGCAAACATTAAACTAAATAGAGAGAAACTTGAAGCAATCCCACTAAAATCAGGGACTAGACAAGGCTGCCCACTCTCTCCCTACCTATTCAATATAGTACTCGAAATCCTAGCCATGGCAATTAGACAACAAAAAGAGGTCAAAGGATACAAATTGGAAAGGAAGAAGTCAAACTATCACTATATGCAGATGATATGATAGTATACTTAAGTGACCCCAAAAATTCCACCAGAGAACTCCTAAACCTGATAATAGCTTCAGCAAAGTGGCTGGATATAAAATTAACACAAACAAATCAGTGGCCTTCCTGACCTCAAAGGATAAAAAGGCTAAGAAAGAAATTAGAGAAACAATTCCCTTCACAATAGTCACAAATAATATAAAATACCTTGGTGTGACTTTAACCAAACAAGTGAAAGATCTGTATGAGAAGAACTTCAAGTCTCTAAAGAAAGAAATCGAAGATCTGAGAAGATGGAAAGATCTCCCATGCTCATGGATTGGCAGGATTAATATAGCAAAAGCAGACATCTTACTGAAAGCAATCTACAGATTCAATGCAATCCGCATCAAAATTCCAACTCAACTCTTCATAGAGTTAGAAAGAGCAATTCTCAAATTCATCTAGAATAACAAAAACCCCAGGATAGCAAAAACTATTCTCAATAGTAAAAGAACTTCTTGGGGAATCACCATCCCTGATCTCAAACTCTGCTACAGAGCAATAGTGATAAAAACTGCATGGTATTGGTACAGTGACAGGCAGGTAGATCAATGGAATAGAACTGAAGACCCAGAAATGAACCCTCACACCCATGGTCACTTGATCTTTGATAAAGGAGCTAAAACAGTGGGGAAAAGGTAGCATTTCAACAAATGGTGCTGGTTCAACTGGTGGTTAACATGCAGAAGAATGCAAATCGATCCATTCTTATCTCCTTGTACTAAG
Source organism: Apodemus agrarius (assembly GCA_964023405.1). Classification (NCBI taxonomy): domain Eukaryota; kingdom Metazoa; phylum Chordata; class Mammalia; order Rodentia; family Muridae; genus Apodemus; species Apodemus agrarius. The sequence goes on from OZ030025.1 coordinate 47,855,750, forward strand.
CTCATCTCCAAGTGGATCAAGGACCTCCACATAAAACCAGATACAATGAAACTAATAGAAAAGAAAGTGGGGATGAGCCTCTAGCACATGGGCACAGGAGAAAATGTCCTGAACAGAACACCAATAGCTTATGCTCTAAGATCAAGAATTGACAAATGGAACCTGATAAAATTACAAGGCTTCGGTAAGGCAAAGGACACTGTCAATAGGATAAAATGGCAACCAACAAATTGGGAAAAGATCTTTACCAACCCTACATCTGATAGAGGGCTAATATTCAATATACACAAAGAACTCAAGAAGAACCTGAAACTCCAGAAAACCAAATAACCCTATTAAAAAATGGGGTACAGAGCTCAATAAAGAATTCTCAACTGAGGTATACCAAATAGCTGAGAAGCACCTAAAGAAATGTTCAACATCTGTAATCATCAGGGAAATGCAGATCTAAACAACCCTGAGATTCCACCTCACACCAGTCAGAAAGGCTAAGATCAAAAACTCAGGTAACAGCAGGTGCTGGCAAGGACATGGAGAAAGAGGAATACTCCTCCACTGCTGGTGGGATTGCAAGCTGGTACAACCACTTTAGAAATCATTTTGGTGGTTTCTCAGAAAATTGGACATAGTACTACTGGACGACCCTGCTATACCAGTCCTGGACATATACCCAGGAGATTCTCTAACATGTAATAAGGACACATGCTCCACTATGTTCATAGCAGCCTTATTTATTATAGCTAGAAGCTCAAAAGAACCCAGATGTCTCTCAACAGAGGAATGGACACAGAAAATGTAAATTTACACAATGGAATACTACTCAGCTATTAAAAACAATGAATTCATGAAATTCTTAGGCAAATGGACGGAACTAGGAAATATCATCCTGAGTGAGGTAACAAAATCACAAAAGAACACACATGGAATGCACTCACTGATAAGTGTATATTAGCCCAGAAGCTCAGAATACCCAAGATACAATTCACAGACCAAACAAAGCTCAAGAAGAAGGGAGACCAAAGTATGGATACTCTGGTCCTTCTTAGAAGGGGGATCAAAATACCCACAGGAGGATATGCAGAGACAAAGTGTGGATCAGAGACTGAAGAAAAGACCATCTAGAGACTGCCCCACCTGGGGATCCATCCCATATACAGTTACCAAACCCAGATACTGTTGTGGATGCCAACAAGTGCTTGCTGACAGGAGCCTGATATAGCTCTCTCCTGAGAGGCTCTGCCAGTGCCTGACAAATACAGAGGTGGATGTTCTCAGCCAACCATTGAAATGAGCACAGGGTCCCCAATGGAGGAGTTAGAGAAAGGACCCAAGGAGCTGAAGGGGTTTGCAACACCATATTCAGAACAACAATATGAACCAACTAGTACCCCCCAGAGCTCCCAGGGACTAAACCACCAGCCAAAGATTCCACATGGAGGGACCCATGGCTCCAGCTGCATATGTAGCAGAGGATGGCCTTATTGAACATCAAAGAGAAGAGGGGCCCTTGGTCCTGAGAAGCCTAGATGCCCCAATATAGGGGAATGCCAGGACAGGGAAGTGGAAGTAGGAGGGTTGGTGAACAGGGGGAGGGGTTAGAGGGTTTTCAGAGGGGAACCAGGAAAGGGGATAACATTTGAAATGTAAATAAAGAAAATATCTATTAAAAATGTATAATGTTTTAAAAAGGAAAGAAATGCATATGTAAGTGAGAGTAAGATGTAGCTCTTCCAAAAGATTGCTATACCAAATGCTACAAGAGCTTACAGGTGGGGGTGGGGCAGCATGAGAAGAGAATAATATTAGAGTCAGAATGAGAAAGGGGACGAGCACAAACACTGGTCAAAGTCATTTTACGTGAACGCAGCATAAAACTTGAAGTAGCAAATGTTTAATGAACATGGGGTGGATTTTTGCAAAGTGCAAATTAATAAAATAGGTGCAAGAGAGAGAAGAAAACCAGAACAGATCAATTACCACAGGAGAGACTGGAAACGCAAGAACAAAAGGAAAAGCAGAGCCATAGCCTCCCAGCAGTCAGGTCTGTAGTTCCAGCGCTCAGGAGGCGGGCAGGAGACTTCTGAGTGAGAGGCTAGCCTGGACTACATAGTGACACCCTGTCTACCCCTGGCTCCTGTAAAACAAACAAATAAACAAACAAAAGCCTAACATTGAGAAAATAATTGAATCTAAAGCTTGGTGCTGGGGAATCAAACCCCAGGGCTAAGAGCATGCTAGACAAGGGCTATACTACTGAGCCACGCCCAAGCCCCACCTAAACGTCTACACAGGACATCACTGTTACTTACATTATTTGAGCTAGAAAGAAAGAAAGAAAGAAAGAAAGAAAGAAAGGAAGGAAGGAAGGAAGGAAGGAAGGAAGGAAGGAAGAAGGGAGGGAGGGAGGGAGGGAGGGAGGGAGGAAGGAAGGAAGGAAGGAAGGAAGGAAGGAAGGAAGGAAGGAAGGAAGAAAGGAAGAAAGAGATAAAGAAAGAGGCAACCATTTTGTTAGTCAGTAAACTAAACTGCCAAAACTTGATTGAAGCTATTAGAAAATAATTATAAAGTAATCTTACAATTATCTGAACCAACACCAAGATCATGAGTTGAACCTCACATGTTGGCAGAAATATTTACTACCAATCTTTCCCTACGGAAGGGCAATAGAAACAAGAGAGACGGGTTGAGGTGTGGCTTAGCAGCTTGGAGGCAGAGCTTGTATTCAGCACACTTGAGGTCCTGGGTTCAATCCCCAGCACTCTTCTCCCCTGCCTAGAAGATCCTGGTATGCCGGAGGAGGAGACAATAGCTGTACAGTTTGGGCCATTTGAAAATGGACGAGCCCATGGAAACTGACATGGAGTGCTATAGAAAGCTAACGCTAAGCCAGAAGTGTATTCCAGCTCAGGAGTATCCAGGACCTGAACAACAGGAGGAGGCATCCTCTACCAACAGGGGGAGAGACAAGCCTGTATCAGCGGTGGTTAGCCTCCCAGGTTTCCGTCCTTGCCTTCTGAAGGATGAGGGGTCTCCACCCCGGCAGAAGGCTCTCTGGGCTCAGAGCCACGAGGCACACTACCGCACAGAGACTCTCCTGCAAGAAAAGATTAGAGGAGGCTGGGTGACAGAAAGTTGTGACCCTGGGCCCTTGCTATCTTCTGTACTATTTCCCCAAACACACGCAGCCTTCTCAGAAAGAAAATGAGAGGGTTCATCTTTGGGGCCGGATTGCCCAAGGAAAGGGGCCCAAAGATGCTGGCTTAGTTACTGTTCTGTTGCATGGCTAAGATGCCATGACCAAGGTAACTTATAGAAGAGAGCACTGGGTGCTCAGGGTTTCAGAGGGTTAGAGTCTATGCCCATCATGGAGGGAAGCAGGCTAGCAGGCAGGCATGACACTGGAACAGTAGCTGAGAGCCCAGATCTTGAGATAAAACCATGAAGGGGTTGGTCAGGGAGTGAGAGACAGAGACAGAATGAATCAGGGGGGAGAGAGAGAGAGAGAGAGAGAGAGAGAGAGAGAGAGAGAGAGAGAGAGAGAGACAAACTAGCTGATAACAGCTCAGGTTTTCAAACCTCAAAGCTTGCCCCAAATGACCAACTCTGCCAACATGGCCACATTTCCTAATCCTTCCCAAATAGTTTCAACATCTGGGGACCACACATGTGAGAATCAGCCTATAGTGGCCATTCTCATTCAAACCGTCACAGAAGCCCCCAGGAAAGCAGAGAGAAGCACAGAAAGGTCCAGGTCCTACCCATGTTCACCAAACTCACAGCCACTGTACTAGTGCGTCGCTCTTCAGTGTGAGCAGTTAGCCGAGGCTTGCCACAAGGGAGAGGGAATTAACATGAAATGCAGAGATGAAGAAAAGAATCTAAGCAGAACCTTATAAAGTCCTTAACGGCGCTACAGGGAAGAAAAGACTTCACATTGCCGTGCAAACAAGAGATTAAGGCGGGAGATGGCTTGAGCCTGGAGCTCAGCCAGTTTGGTGTCTGCACTACACAGCCATCTGAGGTGGTACTGAGGCTGTGGACAGTGGCTACGCTCTGTTCTGGGCAACAGAGACGCCACCTCTTCAAAGGAGAAAAGGAGGGATTGAAAAGAAACGTTGAATTTGTAGATTTAAAATAGAGCCGCAGAAAAGACAGATTCAGTAAAAGAGCCGAAAGGGGTGCTGTCAAATTTAGTCGTAAACAAATAAAATTTAGGTCACTGTTTAATATGAATTCCAAGTAACCTCAACCCTTTTTAGTGTAAGTATGCCCCCGCACAACATTTAATGTGTCTGAAATTAAAATCCTTCTGCATAGCCTTGGCTTTTTTTTTTAATCCAGTAACCCAAGGTTAAGATGAAGTCCAGGATGAACTTTTCGTAAAAACTCAAAAAAGAGGCAGAAGGATGGATCAAACTCGAAGGAGAATTGAGGAAGATCTTCAATAGAAACGGATCGATTGAATAGGAATCCCAGAAAGGAAGAACAGAGAGAACAAGTTACTAAGGAAGCTGAGTGGAGGAGTCTATCCAGAGCCAAACCTCATCCCTCACACTGGAGGGAAACTGCAGACACCCAGGGCAAGACGGCCATCCGGGCCAAACGTCTCTGTGGGACATGGTGGAGCAGAGACTTCCGAATTCCCGTCTGGAATTGTATATCCTGCTGAATATACAATAGACCATCACAATCACGTATGCCAATGTGAACATAGAGCGCACACACACACACACACACACACACACACACAGCTTTAAGAATTCTCAGAAAGCTTTTGATGGAGATATTCCATGGTCATATGAGAGGAAGCCAAGAAAGAAGGGAAGGACTGAGAGACAGAGACAATTAGGAAGTAAGAAGACAGATATAGAAATATAGAGATAAGGAGAATAAAAGTAGGGATAGTATGTAAATATATCTCCATGTTTTATATATTTACATATATGTACATATCCATATATCCATGTTATATATATGTATGTCCAGACATACACATATATATACATATATATGTGTGTATATATATACATATATGTATATATGTGTGTGTGTGTGTATATATATATATATATATATATAGAGAGAGAGAGAGAGAGAGAGAGAGGAGAAAGAAGAAAGAGAAAGAGAGAGGGAGGTGTGAGGTGTGGTGGTTTGAATGAGAAATGTTCCCCTTGGGTTCATGTATTTGGATGCTTGGTGATGGCCCTGCTTAAGGTGGTTGTGCCCTGCTAATTAATGTCAGAAGTCTACCATTGTTCAGATAGACTTCTGAACTCAGCACACAACAGGGGACTCTCATCAGGGCTTCTCCTTCTCTAACCCTGGCTGGGGAGCTTGACTCCTATGTGTGGAATGTCACGCAGTCTTGGTGAGATTGCTTCTGTTTCCTTTCTCCTGTTAAGAAGCCTGTACAGCAAGCCCCTGAGATTCCTGGAGTGCCTCCCCATGCTAATGAGGCATCTCACTACCTCAGCCTTCAGCCCACCCTGGATATTCCTACCCACTTCCCTAAAATTATACAACCCTTGGTTCACCCTGAAGAAAGATGATCTGCCTCCCCAAAGCGAGGCACTCCCAGAGTGTCATCAACTTCGCGGCACCTGCACCTCGGGGTCCATGGGAAACCCTTCAGAGAGAAGGCAGACTCACAGCTGTGGAACCTTCAGACTGATGGTTCTCCTTCCTAACGCTGCTACCCGTTGACACGGTCCCCCATGTTCCGGTGACCTCCTGCAACCACATAATTATCCCATCGCTACTTTGTACCTGTAATCTTGCTACTGTTGTGAGCCATAATGTAAATATCTGATATGTAAGATATCTGATATATGACTCCCCAAAGGGGCCTCGATCCACACGTTGAGAAGTGCTGCCTTAGCGGGCAGGGCTTTCCCGGAGAGGGTATGTCACTGGGGGTAGGTGCTGAGAGTTTATAGCCTCAGCCCCTACCCCGTCCACTCTCAGAATCCTGACTGGATGGAAATCTAACCTCTCGGCTTGCCACTCTCACCCCCTGCAGCCTTACCCCACCCCCACCACTACTGGGGACTCTTTCTCCAGAGCAAAGAGGGGTTTTTTTTGTTTGTCTGTTTTTTGTTTTGTGTTTTTTAAAGTTATCTTTGATCATATTTAATCACAGCAACAGAAAAATAAATAAAGCAGGAGGAGGGTAGATATCTTGTAGATGAAATAAACAGAGATTAAAGGCTGGCAGCTGTACAGAGAAATTGCGCCGACTGCATCAGGACAGAGGTTGAGGTGGGTAGTGCTGTGATCATTAGAAGAGAAAGCGTCATAAGAATATGTTCTAGAGCATTCGATGCTCGAAGCATCGAGTGAGGTGTTTATTATGTCAGAGTTTGAGAATGACAAACTATTTCTAGTGCTATGATTAAGACAAATTACAAAAAGACGTTTTTATGGGGGGGCGTGCCGTTTCAGAGGGTAAGTCCAAAACCGTCATGGCGGGAAGCATGGAAGCAGCCGGCACGGTCTGTTATCTGAGAGATTACACCTTGATCCATAGGCAAGAGGCAGAGGCTTTTCTGAAGCCTCAAAGCCTCCCCCAGTGATGTACCTCCTTCTCTAAACAGTTCCATCAACTGGGGACCAATCATTCAAATCTATGAGCCCATGAGGGCCACTCTCATTCAAACCACCACAGGGTGTGAATTAGTGACTGATACACAGAAAAATAAAAAGTAAGAGAAGTTGTATTCACACAAAAAGCCAGGAATTGTCTAAGAAGGCTACCTAATGATAGTTCATTTCGTGACTTGTGGATTTATATAGTCATAATAATATAAAGTAGATATCAATAACATAAAACTATGGTATAAGTGCGTGGCGTTGGAACAGTATGCACTAATTTGGTATGGGTTTGCCTGAGTGTGCAAGCTACAACCCATAATCCCAAAGTTTCTATGTGATATTAAAAATAGTAATATCGGAAAATAGCTATGTAAGTATCTAATTAAGAAGCAGAAACACAAATGGCTATAGAGAAGGGCTAATATTTTGATTTTTAATAATCTATTTTTATTTTATATCCATAGGTGTTCTGTCTACATGCGTATCTGCGTGAGGGTGTTGGATCTCCTGGAACTGGAGTTATAAACAGTCGTGAACTGCCATAAGGGTGCTGGGAATTGAACCCTGCTTCTTTGGAAAAACAGCCAGTGCTGGTAACCGCTGAGCCATCTCGCCATCTCCAGGACTAATATTCTGCGTCTTAAGTTTCCTGGAAACATTTGGCTCATTCTGACGCCTTTAACCTCAGTTACTGATGAGGCTGACATTGGAAGAACATTCGTTGCAGACTGGCCTGGGCAACCTTGCAAACCTCTGCCTCTAAACAAACAAATAAATACATGCTGCTTATCTTAATAAAAATATTTAAGATTTAAAAGGGTTCAAATCTTAGAGATAACATATAATAACATTTTTAAAGAATATCCCAGACCATGCAGGATTTATTCTAGGAATGAGCAATAGCAGAAAGCCTGAGAATACAATGTACTGTTTCAGAACACTAAATTCACAACAAAATATAATCACGGAAAATATTTACAATTTTATTATAATTTCTTGATAAGATTAGTTTTTGTAAATGTTAAATTTTTTTAAATTAAAGTTTCTTGGGGGGGAGGGGTTAGGTGCTCCCTATCTGGCCCAAGCTGCCCTCGTATTCATCTAGGCTTTCCTTGAACCCAAAATCCTCCTGCCTCAGCTTCCCAAGTGCTGGGTGCACCCATGCCCAGCTACGACTAAATTTTCTAAGTAAATTACAAAGAGGAAAAAAAGCAAAATAGGTAAAAGGTTTCCAAAATATCGAACGTGTATGAGTGTACATGCGTGTGTTTGCATGGCTGTGGTTGCACGTGTATTGTATGAGTGTACATGTGTGCGTTTGCATGGCTGTGATTGCACATGTATTGTATGAGTGTACATGTGTGTGTTTGCATGGCTGTGATTGTATGTGTATTGTATGAGCATACATGCATGCGTTTGCATGGCTGTGATTGCATGTGTATTGTTTGAGCGTACATGCGTGCGCTTGCATGGCTGTGGAGCCACAGTGTGAATGGGAGCATTGGGAAGCCCAAAAGCTGACTATCTTCCTTGCATCTCCACTTTGTTTGTTGAGTCGAATCTCTCTCTGAACCCAGAGCTTCCTGATTCCAGTGTATCCGGGTAGCTTTCCCTGCAGTCCTCTGGTCCTCCGCCTCTACCATCCAAATGCTGGATTACAGGCAGCCGCCATGCCTGTCTGACTTTTATGTGGGTTCTGGAGAGCTAAGCCCTGGTCCTCTCTCTGGCAGGGCGAGCACTTGAGCCACTCGGCCATCCGCAAAGCCCCATAAAATCTCCTCTTGAGGCCAGGGAATATGCTTGGGTTCCCTTGGCCAGATACTCAGGTAATGTGTTGGTTAGTTCCCCTCTGTTTTTTGTTTTTGTTTTTGTTTTTTTTGTTTTTCCTATATAAAACGCCTGGTCCTCCTGCCTCAGCTTTCCAAGCTGAGATTACACAACTATCATTATAGTCTCCTGCTATGATGCAAACCTGGCCTGTGTCATCTCCCTCAAACTCCAAATTCATGAAGGAGTTTGGTCCCCGAAGTCAGGTGTTAAAGGTATCAAAAGGCTGGAACAATCTGCCTAGAATGTTTAGAGCTGAGGGTGGTTGGGATCAAATGACGTCATCAGAGTAGGGCCCTCAAGATTGGTTCCTGGTATCTGTATAAGAGGGAGATGGGCCGGGTACATAGACACAGACATACTCTTCCCTGTCTCCTGCTTTTTGATGTTCTATGCCAACTTGAGATTTTTGTTAGCCAGAAGGACATTTACTAGGCGTGGCCACCAGAACTTTCACCTTCAGAACCATGAACTAAAATTAACTTCTATTCTTTTTAAAGATACCTTCCTCAAGCAATTTGTTACAGTAACAAACAACAACAACAACAACAACAACAACAACAAAACCTGTCAGACGCACTATTACTGCTGTCTAGACACCAGGCACTTCAGGAGCACTTAAGTGTTCACAGCCTAATACTCCCTTATTGAAACATATTCCCACCCAGGGTCTTGAGATAAACTTCCCTCTACATAAGGAAAGGATCTTATTCCTCCAACCCCATTCCCTCTGCCATTAGGATAACAGCTGAGGGCTAAAGAGAGATTGGAGTCAGACAAGTATGTAATTTAAATTACCTGACACAGGAAGACCATCCGGAAATGAAGATGTAAAGAAAAAGGATGTTGTGAGGCATTTTAGTCTTGTCCTGACAAAGAAGTAGACAGTTGTGTGAGGTATAATTGGACCATGGCTGTGGAGTCTGTGGTGATGGCCTGAGCTGAACTTGGTAAATATCCAGTGTCTACACTCAGGGACATGGTGTTCCATTCCTCTTAGACAGCAGAGTACCTCTTGGATGAGAAGAGGGTTAGGACACTCTGGACAAGATCAGAAAGTTCTTCTAGGTTTTGGAATTTGCTTTGGGGGAGAAGTGGGAGTGGGGTGAGAATGAGCTCCCTGCTTCAGCTGTTTGGGGTGACACAGCATGAATTCTGCCAGCTGGAACAGGCTTCTCTTGCAGTTTTTCCAGTCTCCCATTCCTCAGAGAACTGTACCTGCCTCCCCTACCCCACCCTCACCTCCGCCCGGCCCCAGGTGAGATCCTGAGCGGCACCTGCCTCAGCTCTTCCCCCACAGCGGCCTCCTTTATTTTCTCTCTTGTGTATTCATCACTTCCTTGATTTATTTATTTATTTATTTATTTATTTATTTATTTATTTATGATCTCCCTAATTAACACAGAAGCCAGGATTGTGTTGTTGTTAATCTGGTACTAGAACTTTCTGGTACATAGTTACAGTCCATATTTTTGGCAAAATGAACAAGCAAAACCTTTTGAGAGCCAAGCCTCACTTTGGAGGGAACTGCAGAATTTCGGTGAGATTCGAGCTGTCTGACTCTGTGCCACGCGTTATGCATAAAATGCAGGAGAAAAATAGGCAGAAAAGCAAAGAGGCAGAAGTTGGGAACTGTGAGAAGGAGATGGAGGGGACCGGAACCGGAAGTGCCTGGGGCATGGCAACACTTCCTTTAGCAATGGAGAAAGTCAGCCGCCGACTTGAGTGACTCTGAAAGATAAGGCGTCTCCTTGGCACCACTGGGGATAGATTCTGCTGACAAACTCTGAAGGCCTTGGCACTGGAAAGCTAGAGTCACTGAAAAAAGAATTCTTGAAAAAAAGAATTTCAAATAGCCCAAACCCAGACGGTTTCCAGACATAACTAGAACAGGGCTTCTACCTGGGAAAGCGACTGCCACACTGGCAAGACTGCTGTCAAGATGCGGGGCCGCGAAGGAGTATGGGTCGTAGTCGGGTACAAGCCGGTACCCAGACAGACCCCGGGGCAAAAAGAAGACGTAAAAACCACGTCTCGTTTTACTCCACGAACAGATGCAATTTGGTTGAAAACAGTCTGCATTTGCCTCCTGGAGAAATTAAACATTTCCTCTTGGGCACCTGCTTCAAACAGGCAGGCCGGAGTGCTGGCTGGGCTGCAACGATATATAGTTTCAGTTAATGACCTCAAGTGTCCACATGCCCTGGCCAGCAGGGCTTATCTCTTATTTAAACACGGAAAGAAAGCAGCTGAATGGCTGAGTTAGTGAAGCTGTGCAAACACAGGCAGGTGCTCCGTCACGGTTTGCAGCACAGGGCCCGCGAGGAGGAAGAAAAGGGAACACAAACTCATCCTTAAAACCAATAAGCAGGCTTTACCCAGCGGGCAAGGGACCGAATGCTGGACTTCGTTCAACTTATTTCCACAACCAGCAGTTGCGGAAGTCACCCTAGAATTAGGCATCCTCTCTGCTTGAGCCGTCCCAAGTCAGATGAGGCTGTGCGACCATCGACAATCGGTATAGCCCCGGTTGTGGGGGCCAAAAAGAGAGAGAGGGGAGAGAGGGGAGAGCTGAGGTCTGGGCCAAGGGTAGTGAAACTGTTGATGGTTTTTAGCAAAGGGCTTTAGGGCCAAGTATGTTTGGGACCTATGACTCTCTCTCTCTCTCTCTCTCTCTCTCTCTCTCTCTCTCTCTCTCTCTCTCTCTCTCTCTCCTCTCTCATTGCAGACATGTACTGCCGGGTCCAGTTCAAAAGCCCGTCTCTTGCGTGTGTTCTGTATTGGGACTCTGTAAGACAGAGCCAAATGGAATGTTTCTCACACATTTGACCTTTGCGTCTTTTCCCGAGCACCTGCACTAGGGAAACTGCCCCAAGCCAGGCATCCATTTGCATGTGTATCGAGAAGGCTGTGATCCTGGTAGAACAGTTCTAAACAGATTAATTAGGTCCATAGGAAAAGGCTTAGTTACAAGACCAGCGAGGATGGCTATGCTGGCTTGCGGCTGTCTGTTTTGAGACCGAGTCCCACTTCAGAGCCCAAAGTTGACCTCCAATTCACCGTCATCACTTCAACCACGAGAGTGCTGAGATCACAGGCATGCAGGAGCACCACCCCAGCTGGAGTAGTTAGATCTGGAACTAAACCTTCACTTTAGGTGCTCCTCCTGGCAGGAGTCAAGGGTGAACTTCCCTCAAGACAGCTAACACCTCAGACCAGTCCTGACGTGGAGTCCTATATCGTATTTGCTTGTTTATTTATGACTTTAAAGTACAGTTTGCGAACCGGGCATGGTGGCGCACACCTGTAATTCCAGCACTTGGGAGGCAGAGGCAGGCGGATTTCTGAGTTCGAGAGGCCAGCCTGGTCTACAGAGTGAGTTCCAGGACAGCCAGGGCTACACAGAGAAACCCTGTCTCAAAAAACCAAAAAAAAAAAAAAAAAAAGAAAGAAAGAAAGAAAGAAAGAAAGAAAGAAAGAAAAAGAAAAAAAAGTACAGTTTGTATCCTACCAAACTGATTTTACAAATTTCTAAAGGGTTGTAATTTCTAGTTTGAAAATCACTAGCACTTGGAAAGCAGAGGCAGGCAAATTCTGAGTTTGAGGCCAGCCTGGTCTACAGAGAAGCCTATCCTATCTTCCAGGACAGTCAGGGCTACACAGAGAAACCCTGTTTCAAAAAAAAAAAGAAAAAAAAAGAAAAGAAAAGAAAAGAAAAGAAAAAAATCACTAAGGTAAATGCATTTTTCAGGTAAAGCGGGGCTGGCCCAGGCTTCCGGGCTGTCTGTCTTTCAGGGAACATTAGTACCTTGTGCTGTGCTACATCATGAAGTATGGAAGCCGCAGTTGGTTTCCAATTGTGAGTCCCATTTCATAGTGTAATCTTGCTCCTCTGCAGCCGTGTAGCCCTGTGTTGGACCTGGTCAAGATCACACATGAGCTGGCAGAGGGTCGGGTAGCTGTGTCCAGAACACCTGCACTACAGGTAAAAAGAAGATAAAAGCACTTTTCTATTCTATCCTGGGTCCACGGCTGGGGACCTGGAGCCAGGGGCAGATCAGTAAGAGAAAGGAGACCAGTTTATCTACAGGACTTTCGTGTGACCTGGGCTCCTTCAGAAATAAAGACCCAAAGGTGGGGGATGGGGGAAAAAAGGCAAATGTAGTTCTGGTTTTTGAAACAGCGCCTCACCATTTAATCCAGCTGTCTTCAAACTTGCCATCCCCCTGCCTCTACTTGGCAAGTGCTGGGATCATATAGGTATGTGTCCACGTGCGGGCTTTTATGCTAGGTGTGATGGGGAGGTTGCTATGGAGAAGTGGGGGGGGGGCAGGGCTGGGATAAGATGTACTGGTAATGAAGTTAGGGCAGGAATTAGCAAGGTCTGCATGTTCAGATCGTCCTTTGAATCCCTGTGTCTTAAGAGATGAGATTTCTTCCTTGGAGGTAAAAAGTTTAGAATCTTCTTCAGGGAACAAATCAAGCAGATGGGTGAGCCGCCTTCCTGTTCTCACCAATGCCAGGGTGCCATATTTTAGGGTAATGAGTTCTGACCAAGAGAAAAACAGTCAGGGGCTGCGTCGGGGACTCCCCTCTGGCACTCTAAATGCTGAAATAGTTATCTGGGAGGGTTGACTGAGAAAGAAGGGCCACTTGGGACTCCAAGTTTGAGACCATCTGGGGCAATGTGGAGTGATTCCCATTGGAAAAGTTCTCTTGGTACCAGATCCTCAGCCTGAAAGTCTTGGTCCTGAGCTTGGGCCCGCCAGGGCCCTCTCTCGCTCTTCCAGCTCCTGAGAGGCACATCCAGAGAGTTTTCTTTTCCCTAAAGTAGCAATCTAGTGTGGTATTTTGCAAGGCACTGTGGCTTTTCAAAGCGTCTAGAAGATGCCTGCGTTCAGCTTTTCTCTCCCGCCCTTCTTCCCTCTTTGACTCACTTGGTTTCCTCCTGAGCATTTTGGCTGTGGAGATCCTCACTGTTGTTTTTCTGAGTAGTATCTGAAATGTAAAATACAATCTTGTTTGGGAAATTCAAAAGGAAATAAGGGCAGGTAATGGGGCTTAGGAAGCCACAGGGGGACATGGCTGTCAGGTGCAGAGACATTGGAGTCGGAGTAGCAAATGGTTTGAAGCAATTTCAAGACTGGGGGGAAAAAGTAGCTTTCACTTCCCTAAATCAATTTAACTGCTCAGATGATTACTGCTCCCCCGGTGTCTGTAAAAATATGAAATGAAAGCGGGCAGCTTGTGCAGGTTCTAAAAGTTTTCAAACGCCATTAAGTCCACAAAGCCTGCTTGGGTTTTATCTGAGGTAATGAGTCCTGACCCGATAATGTCATTGTCTTCAAAAGAGTGGCAGAGGGGGTTTGCCAGTCAAGATAATGGCTCTCAAACTTGTGTATTTCTTGCTGTCTGCTGAGTTCTCTGGGAAGCCACTGGCCTCAGTTTCTCCTTATGTGGGGTTATGCATACATATACGGACTCCACACTACTGTTAGGAATTACTGAAAAAATTTGCTATGATATGTCATTAATCTATAGGTTTTATTTTGCATAAATGGAATTACTGTGAGTCGGCAAAGGTCCAGACTTTAGCAGGGAGTTCCGGGACAGTCTTAGCCCTCTCTGCAACTCAGAATATTTCCGCCTAGAGCAATGGTTCTCAGCCTTCCTAATGCTGCGGCCCCTTAGTACCGTTCCTTCTGTTGTGGTGACCCCCAACCATACAATTATTTTTGTTGCTACTTCGTATGAATCATAATGTAAGGTATCTGTGCTTTCTGATGATCTTAGGTGACCCCCGTGAAAGGGTGGTTCGATGCCCTCCCCACCCCAAAGGGATTGCAACCCACAGGTCGAGAACCTTTGGTCTAGAACACATATATCCCTGGAGGATCGTTTGCAATATTTGAGGCATTAATCTGTACGTAGAATTTATCTCATTAACCTGTCAGAAGTTGGAAGCACTATCAATTCAAGTGTATCTAATATATCTAACCTCTGAATAGAGCACAATTCCTGGTTAAGAGTGGACCACGTGGATGAGCAGGAACTGTGACTTGTTGATACCACTAACTTCACAGAGAACATCTCAGTGAGTGTCATTATCACAGGCCTGAGAAAAACCTAAATTATAAGCATGGCTTCTGAATGTGTAAAGTCAAGCCTTAAGTGAAGAGCCCTAAGTCAGGGCCTGTTTGCAGGGCAGGGGAACCGTGGGGAAATGCTGCTAGCAGGCAGGGGACAGAGGCCAGGAAGGCTGCTTAACATCCACCATTGACTGGGATGTCACCATAGCCAAAAAAATCAACTGATCAAAAATGACAGTTGTATCAGGGTTCTTAAAATAATACATTGACCGTGCACAGTCTACTTAGCAGCCTTGGACCAAGAAAATGTTGCCTTGTGTGATTTTAATAAAGGTTGCAAGAGGAATGTCCAGAGAGTAAAACAAAAATCTCAGTTCCCTGTGGGCCTAACCCATTGACAAAGGGGAGGTGGGGAATAAATGAAGGCAGATGCCAGTTAGCCCGGCAGTGAGTGCTGGAGGACAGAGCCCTGCCCAGGGTTTAACCGCTCGCTGTTCATCTCAGGCTCTCGGTGCAGAAGTGAGGAAATGGTGGCCAGAAGCTCCCGGGAGAGGGCCTAGCGGGAAACTCACTCTGAAAGGGTCTGGTTAGTGGGGAGAACATTTTTTTATTATAACCTGGACCCTGAGGTCAAGGCAGAAGAATACTGATTGTCAGGAGTTTGTTTGTTTGTTTTTTTAAATCATGTGTGTGTATGTGTATGTGTGTAGGTGTATGTGTATGTATGTATGTATGCATGTATGTATATATGTGCCAATATATGTATGTGTTTATGTATGGATGTGTATATATATGCATGTGTGTATATATATATGTGTGTGTATTACCTATGTGTGTATATGTATATGTACCTATGTGTGTATGTGTGTATGTGTGTGTGTCTTGGCT
Source organism: Apodemus agrarius (assembly GCA_964023405.1). Lineage (NCBI taxonomy): Eukaryota > Metazoa > Chordata > Mammalia > Rodentia > Muridae > Apodemus > Apodemus agrarius. The sequence goes on from OZ030025.1 coordinate 47,871,145, forward strand.
TATGTATGTGTATATACCACAGTGCATATAAAAGTCAGTTCTCTCTTTCAAAAATATAGTTCTCAAGACTGAACTCATGTCATCAGGCTTGACAGCAAGTGCTTTTATCCTCTGGGCTGATCCATAGGCCCTCGAAGGGTTATATCTTAACTAGTAACCCCTTAGGCCCACTTAGAAATAAATTTAATTTAGGCTGGATCCTTCTAGAAAAATTTGTTTTGGGGCAAAAGAAGTACACTACATTGCATTGATTCTTCTAGATTTACGTAAATTAAATCCAAAGGCTTTCAGGATTACTGTGAACAGAACCCCATTCAGTATTATTTTTCAAAAGATTTATTTTATTTTTAAAATTATGAGTAAGTGTCTGTTTGGGCATGCATCTGTATGAGAGTTCGGGTGCCTACAGAGGTCAGCGGCCTCAAACCCCCTGGTGTCGGAGTTACAGCTGTGAGCCATCTGACATGGCTGCTGGGGACGGAAGAGCAGAAGTTCTTAACTTCCAAGCCATCTCTCCAGCCCCGAAAACTACAGTGCACTCAATCTGAGGTCAAGGTATAGTGAAAGAGGAAAAACGGGCTGAGAAACATCATTGTGAGGGTGTGACTCTCTTTCCATAGCCTTCCTGTAAGAAGCAGTTGTAGGTCTTTCAGTGAAAGGGTCGCTAGGCTGCTCTGGGTTCATGAGGTTGGTAGCCTGTGCACTTAGAGAGGCAGTCACGGAAGCTCTAAGGTGCAGGGCGCCAGTGTGTCTCCGCGCACAGCTTCTTTGGAGTTTGTCTGAGTTCTCCATGTGCCAGTCATAGAACTGATGCAAGGAGGTCGGGAATGCCAGAGCTAGCTGGACAGCAGGTAGAAAACCCTGGGAAAGGGCATGTGGCCTTCCCATATCAAGCCTGCAAAGTCAGTGGGGTTTTCATTTTGTTTATTTATCTATGTTTGCAACACCAAGAATTGAGTCAGGGCATGGTAGATGTGTGCAAAAGAAATGAGCTACATACTCAGGTCTTAAAAGATTCATTGATTTTCATTTCATGTGTATGTGTGTTTTGCCAGCATGTATGTCTGTGCAGCATATGTGTGCAATGCCCACAGAGGCCAGAAGAGGGTGCTGGATCCCCTGGGACTGGAGTTACAGGTGCTTGTGAACTGCTGTGTGGGTGCTGGAAACAGAGCCCAGCTCTTCTACAAGAGCAGACAGTGCTCTTAACCTCTCCAAACGACCTTTTAATTTTTATTGATTTATTTATTTATTTTTAAATTTTGAGACAAGATTTCACTACTATGTGGCACTGGGGTATCCAGGAACTCACTCTGTAGAATAGGCTGGCCTCCAACTCACAGAGATCCTCCTGCCTCTGCCTCCCTCATGCTGGGATTAAAGGTGTGTGCTTCCACACCTAGCTCTCCAGCCCTTTATTCCACCTCTTTGGATGTTTTTGTTTTGAGACAGAATCTCATGAAGTTACCCAAACTGGCCTCCTATTTGTAATCCCCCTGCCTCAGTCAACCAACTAGCTATATTTGTGCAACTACAGTGGCTGTTCCACTCCCTCCACTCAAAGTGCCACTTGAACTAATATTAGGACTTCTATTTTTTTTTTCTAATTTAAATTCCTGTTAGAATTTAACCACATATGTAAACTTCTTCAGTGGCCATTTAAACTTGTAAAAGTGTCAACAGAATACAACCCCCTGGGGTATGGAGTCGGCTCCATTGGTGCCAGGCTTCCCCCAGAAGCCTGAGGACCTGCGTAGAGATCCCAGCACCCCGGTAGATAATCAGGTCTATAATCCTGGCAATGGGGAGGAAGACGGCTGCACCCCTGAGGTTTCCCGTCCAGTCAGTAAGCTCTAGGATCAGTTAGAGAGACCTTGTCTCCACAATAAGGCAGGGCATAACTGAGGGAAACCACCTCTATTGGCCCCTGGCCTCCACACGTGTATGTGGGTGCATGTGAACACACAAATATATATGTAGACGTTCTTCACACAAAGGATACAAAACTTGGACAAGCCTCTTGGTGTGGGGAGGGGCAATGTATGGCTTACACTGACCTTACTACTCTGAGCAGAGAGCACGTATAAGCAAGCTAGGAAAGTGTGTTAGGACAACCACAAGAAGTAAGTGACGATCGCCCAGTTGTCGGCCCGAGTGCGAGGCCACAGCTGCGTGCTATACAGGAGGAAATGCCGGGAGTCTTCACAAACCCAGAAGGCACCATAAAATATCAAAGCCAGAATGTTTCTCAGGTCGCAGAGCTCTTGCCCCTAGAAGGGACCGTCCTTCAATCAGATGACTTGCTAACACACCTTAGTTCTTAAAGAGCTCCCTAACTGAGCATGAGATAGCAATGATCATACTCTCCAAAGCACTGGGCCCTCGACAGGCTGGAACGCAGAGCAGGAAAGAATTCTCCTTGACATCTACCTGAGCCACCAAAGGTATCAATGGATGCAGACAGAGGTGGACATAGGTCCGATCCAGGCACCGGAGACCGAGCCAGCCTCCTGCCGCTGACGTGATCTCAGACAGTCTGTAAGCCCTCTGGGTCCCATCAGCAAAATGAGGGTGGATGGTGGCTGCTGCTGTGTTCCCATAAGGCTGAACATCTGAGAAAGCTTCACGACTCACTGACTAAACCACCAGTGTCTTACTGTTCTCGTCGAAAGGTAATGAGAGAATCAAATTATATCCCATTAAGGAAATATGTCTATAACTGAATCAGCCGAGAGCGTCGTACTTCCTGGCATGGTCTCTCATTGCTCTCCTAATGTGAAAGTTTCCAGGAAACCCATGTTTTCCTGAGTAGCCAGGAAAGATATTTTGAGACACTTTATTCTGTGGCAGCCTCCTTTGACCATCTACATGTGATCTGTTGGAGGAAGTCCTAGACAAAATTTTTTATTAGAAGGGATAAAAATCGGTCAAGCAGCTCACATGCTTCTCACCAGGAGGAGAACGATTCTTCATACAAACTTGCCACGAGTCCACTGTCACAAGCTCAGCCTAATCAGCGTGCTCATGTCCACATGACCTTACTGGTCCTGTGCCTGTCAACCATATACGACAAGTACTGGGTCTCGGTTGAATCTCTCTCCTCCTCCTTCTTGCCTGGAATATACGTGCAATGTTCTTTTCCACATCTGCATCTTTTTATTTTTTAAGGAAAAACAAAAACACTTAGTGTTTAGAGCACAGTTGTGTCAAGGAAAAGAGTGAGAGCTTTTAGAGGTGTGCTTGTAACAGAACCACCTTTGGACAAGTTGTTTAATCACTGTGCCTCAGTGTTTTCATCAGGGGACATAATACTCTCAAACATCAAGCTAACTTTACAGAGATCAGTATTAACCAGTTTAAGGTATAAAACTGAACAAGAACAGGCCTGGCTCTATGTAATCCAAACTTCATATCAAATTCTAAGATAATGTGATTTTCACTGAGTTTGTTGGGTAAGTCCTTTGAGAAGGTGGTTTGACCTAAGTCTGGAAGGAAGCAACTGAGATGACTTGGTAAAGAAAGATGTGTTGGTTTTCCTTGATCACAATTGCTTATTTACTCATAATTCTATAATCCGAGAAACAAGTGTGTCCAGCCACAGCCTCTGGGCCAAGGGCAGTTAGTTATGAGAGTGGTCTGACTGAAACTTGTAAACTTGCTGAAAGTGTGTGTGTGTGTGTGTGTGTGTGTGTGTGTGTGTGGTATGTGTGTGTGTGCATGTGTATGTATGTGGTGTGTGTATGCATGTGGTGTGTGTGTGTGTGTGTGTGTGCATGTGTATGCATGTGTGCATGTGTTTATAACATGATTGCAGGATTTTTTTAGCATGAACTTTGTAGATGAAAATGCCGTATTGTAATGTCAAATGATTAAACATGTAGGCTATGGTTTGGCAGGTATGGCTAATTTAATTCATTTACTGACTGGGCCACTCAAGATGGTGTCTTTACATATACTACTTACATATCTGGAAGCAGTGGGCCAGGGATCTCTCAGTCCTTATAGATTCTCTTACTCTTCCTATGGTCATGGTGGCTTGTCTTTCTAGAGCGTGACCAGCTTCCCCTAAATCAGATCCTCCGGAGGATCTTCTGTCTGTGTCGAGACTCTCAAGAACTTCACTGTACTTTACTGGAAAAAGAAGTCCCAGAATCAGTCTCCAGAGGAGGGCTGCGTTAGTCAGCATTCAACTACTATAGCAAGCCCCAGAGCTTATGAAGAGGAGAGGTCTCTGCTGGCTCGTGGATTCGCAGATTTCAGCCATGTTCAGTTGGGAAGGCAGCCGGTCACAAGGCTGGAAGGGACCAGATGCTGGTGTGAAGTCGTTCACTTCACAACCAGGGGACGAAAAAGCAAGACAGGCTTAAGAGTGCACTATCCTCTTAAAGGTACACTTCCAGTGGCCCCAAGCCTCCTCAAAGGCCCCACTGCTTAAAGGCTTCCCTGCCTCCTGCCAGGGCCCCCCAAAAGGCAAAACATTTTATACTCAGAACTTCATCCAAAAGGTAACAAGGAGCTAGAGCTGAGCGTGAGGACTGGGACCAGGGAGCACGGTCCACTGGGCCCACCGTGAAATGGGCTAACACGGACATAAGTCAACAGGCCTCCTGGGAGTAACCAAGGCGAGCAGAGCAGACACTGTGGGTTTAAAAAGAAATACCACATGGAGGATTATTTGGCTCTAAAATAGTTCTTGGCTAGGGGATGTAGCTCAGTGGTAAGACTTACCTACCATGTGGGTTCATGACCAGAACTGCAAAAGAACAACCATATCATGTTATACACTCTGTGTTCATTGTCAGTGTGACAAAAAAAAAAAAAAAAAAAAAAAAAAAAAAAAAAAAAAACCACCCGGGGAAAATTTAAAGGAGGATACTGGCTGGATTCTGCGCTTTAACGAGACAAACCATGTGCTCCTTGCTGCCGCGTTTCCCCACCGCGGTGGACTCTCAGCCCTCTGGAACCATGAGCCAAAATAAATTCCTTCTAGGTAAATCGCCTTGGTTGTAGGGTTTTATCACAGCAACAGAAAAGTAACTACCAGAACCTGCTAAGAGCCCCTCCTGTCCTGAGCCGCTTCTTCCTGGCTTTAACCCTCGCGATGCAGTGCCTGCTCCTTCCATATGAATAGTCCGTATTCAAATGGTGGCATCTCTTAAACTATGATCTTCAAAGATGCGAATGGGGAATGCAGAGCCCTCAAACCCAAGCACCCCTAGAGCCCTTGCCTTGGAGAATTTGACTAATCCCTCTCCAATTCGGTGTCTAATTTACTTGTTGAGCTCATGTAGTGAAGATAAAGAAGGCCCTAGGTGTGAGTCTCCCAGGAAGTTTGTTCCGCGGGCCCGATCTTTTCCGAGCTCATGGGCAGTATTTCTCTTTCCTCACTACTTTTGCCCCTCCTGTTTCTCAAAGCATCGATGTGGCTATGCTGTCTTATCTGGGGTTGCTTTTCCATGGAGATAGATTAAGAAAATTTTCTCAAAGAAATTTGAGAATTTGGTTGATTCTGGATATATATAATTTTCCTTTTCTGTTACCATCAAAAAAAAAAAAAAACTGAAGGCAATTTACTTATAAAAAAATAGTAGTTTGTTTGGCTCGGGGGCTGGAGGTAGAAACACACAAGTGCATGTGGGGCCAGAGGAGCCATGGAGGCTCGAGGAGCCAGAGCTGAGCTGTGGTGGGTCCAAACCCCAAAACTCTCAGCCCGAATCAGCAGGAGGAGGACTCCTCCCTCTCTGCGCTGGTTCTGCATGTCGGTTCCCCACCTCTCCCACCCTAGAGGTAGTCAGGTGTCCTGGCAGCCAGCTTCTAGATTAAACTTCCCATATTAGGTCATGTCCAGCAGCACCTGGAATCCCTCCTTATGCAAATGAGGCATCCCCAGTGCCCTGGCCCAGAAGATGATGTGTGCTCGCTCACCCGATAGCCCCTACTCACTCCCTAAAGGTTTACATAGCTGCTCTCTCTCCCAGTTTAATGAGCTGCCCAGGGAAGCTCAAGTGAAGCCTGCTCCTCAAGAGTCCCTTCTCGTTTTGTTCACGGTGGCCTGAGGTCCCCATCACCCCGGGACTTGCTTTCCCTCGCAGGCCACAGGTCTGATAGCCTGCAGCCATGCTGTTAAGGGACAGGACAGGGAGCGGAGTGAGAACAGCAGGTGCATGGTATCACCATCTGTTGGGCCTTTGACGAAGGCCTTAGGCTGCTTAAAATGTGGGAAGATGTCGCATTATACCACGTATGATAGCTCCGCCTCCTTCTCCCTTTGTCTTGGTTACTATTCTGTTGCTATGACAAAACACTATGACCAAGGCAACCTACAGAAGAGTTTACTGGGATTTAGAGTTTTAGACAGTGAGTCCGTGGTCATCACGTCACCGAGCGAGCATAGCTGTAGGCAGGCATGACTCTGCAGCAGTATCTGAGCGCTCACATCTGACCCACAAGCACAGGCACAGAGGGGTACCCGGGGATGACATAATTACTGCCCAAGAACTAGATTCCAAATGCCATTGGCATGGTATGGGACTGCGTTTCCAACACCCCCCCCCCCAGAGATTGCAGCCCTGTGTGGCAGTCTGCTCCACAGCTGGGCATGGGTAGGATCTGGCATAGGGGTAGACCTGAAGTTGGCGTTAGAGATGTGATGCCACATTCACTATAGTGGCTTAGCTGGGGCTTGAACTCTGTGCACCTGTACTTCTTGCCTGTCCTAGAAATGGAAAACTCAGGAAGTTTGCTCTAAGGGTATGCCCCTTCCCTAGAGAATTACCTGTGCTCCGTTCTGTCCATCAGTTTTCTGCTACTGTAACAAATCCCTGAGACAATCGACGTATAAAGAGGAATCTTTATTTTGGCTTATGGTTTTTACAGAGGTTCTCAGCCTCTGTAAAAGTAGGTTGTGACCCCTTTGGGTATGTCCATATCAGATATTCTGCATACAGATATTTCAATTACAATATATAACAGTAGCAAAATTGCAATTATGAAGCAGCAATAAATAATTGTATAGTTGAGGGGACACCACAACATGGGAAAGTGTATTAAAGGACTGCAGCATTAGGGAAGTTGAGAACCACTGGTCTAGAATGTTCCCACTGGGGCCAACGGACCCTGCGGCTTGAATGTGTGCGGCACGACAGCACCTAACAGCTGGATTCTGCAGTCCAGTATGGGCCTTCCGGCCTGGAAGCAAAGGATGCAAGGTTGGGGCCCCATTACTCCTTGCTTCACCCCTCGTGACTTGAAGACCCCTCTCGAGGTCCCACCTCATACACGGTCCACTGTCTCCTAATGGCGCCACCTAGGGGTCGAAAGCTTAACACAAAATCATTTGGGGGACATTTTAGATACAAATTACAGCAACTCAGTAGCAACAAACCGTGCTCACCACAGAAAAGGCATCACCGACAGATGATACATTCGTTAGCCAAGAGGACTTAGCCATCTTTGCATCTCATTATCAGACACAGAGGTTCCAAAGGAAGAATGCCAAAAGCCCACTTGGGGTTACAGCTGGGAGAAAGTCAAGACATCTGCCCTTGCCTCTGCCTCCCATGGGAACCCCTTCATCACCCGAGTTCGAGTTCCGCACTTAGCTTACTGGCGATTGAAGCCCCTGGCCCCTTTCTTTTCCTTCGAGAATTTCCAAACTTCTCTGTGACACTTTCAGGCCTCATAGTCACTAACGCCCCAGTGCCTGACTGAGAGGGGAGCTTGGCTCCCAGCTGCAGAGCGATGCCTAGGATTACCCTGCACGGATCACACCCCGCTGGGTGTTTTACATTCTGTTTCCAGAGTGGGTCCCTTCGGACTTTTCTCCTGCCGCGCTCTGTATCCAGGGAAAACAAGAGACAACAGCTCCGTCAACAGTGCCCTCCACCTCCACCTCCTCTGCTGGAAACGGTGAGGCTGGAAACAACTTCTATCAGAAACTGACATTTAGAAACTATAAAGCCAATTACGGCGCTGGCTGGGAGAGGACTGTGACGCGCGTTACCGGAAAGCAAGAAGGGAAAACACATGCGCTTCGGACCTGACCTTTAAGACATAACCTTTGGAAGACAACATTAATAGTAAATAGCCAAGCTCTGCGTTCAATCATTTGATAGTTACAGAACTTCAGATGCACTTTTTTAAAAAAATGTTTTGTGAAACTGGAATGTGTGTGTGTGTGTGTGTGTGTGTGTGTGTGTGTGTGTGTAATCAATGTATATCTAGCTATTTTTTCAGGGAAATGTTTTCCCTACTGCCCTGTGTGTTCATCTGTCCAGGCTGCTGTAAGGAAGAACCATAAATTGTGTGGTCTGAATGAGGATAATTTTATTTTCTCATGGTTCAGGGGGAGGGTCAGAAGTCCAAGATCCGGGTCCCTTGTGGGGCTGGGGTCCCTTGAGGCCTTGCAGGCAGTCCTCACAGTGCCTGTACATGCTTCCCTTTGTGTTCACACCACTGGGGTGTCTTCCCAGGGTACCAGTCATACTGGGATAGACCCACCCATATGATATCATATAATCTCACCTCTCTAAAGGCCCTTTGGCATATGAATTTGGCAGAGCCGCAATCCGGTTCATAGTACTTTGTTGCTTATCCTGGGTTTAAAAGATAGCATCCTTTCTTCCCTGCATTCCTTCTACTGGATTCTGAGGTTATTGATACAGAAGTGTGTTATGCATGGTTGAAGGAACTGTTGAGGGAATGTCAGAAGGGAAAGTGCTAATATGGCTGCCGCCCCAGGCATCCCTGACAATATGGCTGCCGCCTCAGGCATCCTTATCCCTGACAATATGGCTGCCGCCCAGGCGTCCTTATCCCTGATAAGATGGCTGCCGCCCAGGCATCCTTACCCCTGTCTCTGCTCTGCTACTACTTGTATATCAGTAGAAACAAAGGTCCGGCAAAGGCGAGGCCAGAGAAACTTGTCATGTGGCACTGCCAGCTGGCCAGGTCAGGGCTGGCTGCCTTGCAGTTCCCCCATAGGATGACTTTTGGCAGGACGGCTACCCTTGATCGCCCTGTGAAAACCAGGACAGGCTTTGCTTTCCAAAGGCAAGAGACGCAAGGCTGTGTCTGTGGTTCCTTGATGGAGTGGCGAGCATGCATGGGCCTTGGGTTGATCTCAGCACCACACCTAACACTGCCCCTCGACCTACACACACACACACACACACACACACACACACACAAAACAACAACAACAACAAAACAAAACAACGACAACAAAAAAAAAAACCCCAAAACAATCACAGGTGTATGTGTAGTTGAAACTAGTTCATGTCACAGTCTCTGGAATTAAAGCCCAAACTGAGGAGCAGGATTTAATGCTATTTCTCTGATAGTTTCCCCCTGTATTCTATCCCATTTTTTACTGAAGTACATAAGATTATGTGCAAAGTAGTGTGGAAGGTTGTATAAGAAACATCCGTGTTTTCTCCTGATGATAGGATTACAAATTTCTTCTTTTAGTTCACTAGCATACTCTGATTTAAAAAACAAAAAGATTGGTATAAAGATTGATGAAAGACCAGTTTTCCGAGGACGGGAACGCTCTCACGTTGCTATTTTCATCTCTGGTGTGCTCCCTGAGCACGTGACAGGATAGGTGGGTCGCCTCTGGTCAGCGAGCTTGCACATCAGTAAACGGGCCCTCTGAGAGTGACGGGACGGGGTGAGGCTGGCGTTGCTGGGGAGACATATTTCCACATCACTGGCATTGCAAGCAGTCTAGATTTCACTTCCAGGTCACATCGAGACTTTCTGACCTCTCAGATGGAAGACGTGTTTTGATAGTTTGAAAACTGATCAAACTCAGCCAGTATTCTTTATTCGCTGTTGTTTATTTACACTTTCATTCTTTATAGAAACAGGAAAAAGCATCAGTGAGAAACGCATTTTTATCCTTCGTTTATGCTAAGAACTACTAAAATAATTTAGTTACATGATTATCCCATAATAAGCCTTGTCGTGAATGAGGCTGCATTGCCTTCGCAGTCTACCTAAAACCCTTTCTCACCACATGATTGGAAGTAGAATTATTTACACACTTGAAGCAAATTTCTAAGAGTGAATATATGTGGGACTGTACCAAGAAACGTGGTAGGACTGAATGGGTTCGGAAGCTCTGGCACCTCATACCAGGGCACAGTAGGTATTTAGCTCTCTGGACCTGTCACATGACCAGAGCACCCCACGGTGCTGTGACATCAGTCACATAGGGGCAGCGCCAAGCCCCTCCACATGCAGGTATCTCAGGCATCTGTAACATCTTAGACCAAGCCAATAGAAATTACCTGCTGTCAGACCCCAACCCACCCCAAAATGTACATACGATCCTATCCAGAAGGAGTAAAATTGTGAGAATTATACTCCTTCAAGGATCTTCTGAGAGATGATGGCTCAGCACCTAAAGGCACTGACTGCTCTTCCAAAGTTCTTGAGTTCAAGTCCCAGCAACTACATGATGACTCACAACCATCTGTACAGCTACAGTATACTCATATACATAAAATAAATAAATAAATAAATCTTAACAATCTTCCCAGAGTTTCTGTCATACAAGAGCTGTAACACTTCCTGGGGAAGAGTGTTCTCCCCTGAAGCTTGCCGCTGGAAGCCGTCCAGGCCACCACTGTCACTTCCGACCTGACTTTGGTTCCTCACCACAACCTCTTTCCCCCCCCTCCCCCCCTTCTCTGCGCCAGGGCTGGCTCTGTGCAGCATCTCACAGCTTCGGACCAACTCCAGAGCAGCCTTGGTGGACAGGACGAGCTCCCCCTCCCTGCTTGAGTGGGGGTGGTCCTCTTGCTTGCGCCAGCCTGACTGCGGGGTCTAGTCACTCTAGGGTAGCAACTGCCTCTATCCAACCCTCTCCCCTTCGAGTGAAACTCCTTGACCGATCCAGCTGGGTCAGAGCCTCAGAGCCCACCCCCACCCCGCCCCATCTCCGTGTTAGCATCCGGTATACAGACTGGCAAATATACATATGTATCAAGTTATACTCATTGGAATCCTTCTCTCATGTGTTGGCAATCATGATCAAGGACACATCTGATAACGCCAGAGCAGCAAAGCTGGGACTTTCCATTTTAAAAAAGACTTCTATAATACGAAATTTTTGATTTATTATTTAGAAAAATTATTGCCTAAGGGGATGGAGCAAATGACTCAGCAGTTAAGAGCACTGGCTGCTCTTCCAGAGAACCTAAATCCTGTTCCCAGCGGCCACCGGGCAACCCTCAACCATCTACAACTCTAAGGGCAGAAGATCCGACGCCCTCTTCTGGCCACTCAGGCACAGCACACACATGGTACACATTCATGCATGCAGGTGAAAGACCAATATACATTAAAAGTTTAAATAAATACATAAATAACCTTTTTGGCTACAGTGGGTTTTTTTTTTGTTGTTGTTGTTGTTTTTGTTGTTGTTGTTGTTGTTGTTGTTTTTTGGTTGTTTTCGAGACAGGATTTCTCTGTGCAGCTCTGGCTGTCCTGGAACTCACTTTGTAGACCAGGCTGGCCTCGAACTCAGAAATCTGCCTGCCTCTGCCTCCCAAGTGCTGGGATTACAGGCGTGCACCACCACTGCCCGGCTAGCAGCCCCATTTCTGATGCAGGAGGTCAGTGGGGCTTTCTGAGCTGGAGGCTCTGAGGATATGTAGACAGCCCCCTGCCCGCCTGCCCGTCCAACCCCCTGCCTGCCAGCCCAGCTGCCTGCCTGTCTGCCTGTCTGCCTGTCCTACGTTCATCTTTTTCCATCAGTCAGGACACTGAAGCAAGTCCCACCATAAACTTTCTTCGATTCGGATCTGTGGACAGCTTGCCCCAGCTATGATGGGGGTGGGAATGGGGAGTGCTGAGAACCTCTCAGGTGTAGACGGTTTTACCACACTGTACATCTGCTGCTTTCTGCACGGGCTGTACTGCTTGGGGTCGTTAGCTGCCATCAAGACACTACAGCAGCTTTCACGTTCTATGTTCATCTCATGGCCCCAGGGCTTGGCTTTTCTGGGCAGTGGCGGGGACAGGGGTCGGTTCGCTGTGCTCCAGTCTCTTCCGTAGGCATGCCACCTTCAGCCACCTACCTGAGTGTCCAGCAGCGAGAAATCTCTCCTCCCCCAACTCTTGCAGCAGCATCAACGGATAAGACAAAGCAGAGGAATGTATTTTAAGACAGGCAGGGAGATAAGCATATATAGAGATAGATGTAAAGGGAAAACAGATGAATAATGACCCAGATTCCAAGGAACTTTAGGAGATGCTGGGAGAGCGAACCTGAGGATCCAAGGGGTTGAGGGAAAGTCTAAAGGCTTAGCTAATGCACTCAACAGAATTACAGCCGTGATTCCCCAAACCTAGAGGAAGAAATCAACTTCCAAAGCCTCCAAATACAAGGGGAATTTGACCTAGTCAGGATGTTAAAAATTACAAAACAGTGTACTGAAAACTGTCAGAGAGAATTTGGTGGTTTGAATGTGAATGTCCCCCAGGGCTCATATATTTGGATGGTTGGTCCCTAGTTGCTGGAACTGTTTGAGAAGGATTAGGATGTCTGGCCTTGTTGGAGGAGATGTGCCACTGGGCTTTGAGGTTTCAAAAGCCTAGGCCAGGCTCACACTCTCTGTGTGTGTGTCTCTGTGTCTCTGTCTCTCTCTGTCTCTTACCCTTTCTCTCTCTGTGTCTTTCTCTCTGTCTTCTACCCCTGGGTAAGATGTAAGCTCTCAGCTACTCCTCTAGCGTCATGCCTGCCTGCCTGCTGTCATGCTCCCCACCGTGATGATCGTGAACTAACCCTCTGAAACTGTAAGCAAGCCCCCAAATAAATGGTTCTTTTATAAGTTGCCTTGGTTGTCATGTCTCTTGACAGCAACAGACCACTAAGACAGAGGAAATGCTAACTCTGCCACAAAGATAGAAACAGAATTATCGCAGATCTTTTACCAACAACCCTAGGAGCCAAGAAAGCATATAGCTATCAACCAGGATTGCTGTGTTCAGCAAAATTATCTCTCAGAACTGATGCACCCATAAAAGCATTTTGAGACAAGCACAATTCGAGGCAATTCATAAAAACTAAGCCAGTGTGCCGGAAGATTCTCAGAGGAATACTATATGCAAAGGAAAAAGAAGACAGTTCAGTCCATGAGAACAGATGAACAGAGAGAATCAGGGAAGGAATCAATCATGCCCAAAATAGGAAAGCAGCAAAGCTGCCCTCCTGACAGTCAGAAGAAGAACCAGTGGTCCGACTAAGAGCGACCAGCAAGCCATGGGGCAGGCAAAGCTTGCAGCACAAGCTTACACGCCAGCAGATTCGTGTCTCCAGCGAGAAGACGCAGACTGGCTGAAAGGTTAATAAAAATCTGTAACTCACTGTCCCTCAGACAGTCACATGGTGAGCAAAGAAACAGACATGGAAGCCAGCTTCTTGACAAATGGATGCTGTCAGCAAGCTGGGGCGGGGCTCCCCCATCTCATTAAAGAGACATCAACCCGTTATTAAAAGGATAGAACCACCCCTACACATTAATTAAGGCAACAATTCATCGGGCAGACCCAACTTCTTTTATAAATAGGAGGCAAAAGCTAGAAGATTTCTGTGAGTTCAAGGGTAGCCTGATCTACACAGTGAGTTCCAGGCCAGCCCCTCCAGTAACATAATTTTAAAGTATTCCATATTCTTAGCCCTTGGGGACATGGGGACATGCAAATTAAGACTGCCTCAAATCTCAGCCCCCTCAGATGGCTGCCATCCGAAAACAGAAGAAGCAAATGCTGGTGAGAGGACGAGAAGCCAACAGCCCTCTGCTGCTGCTGGGACTGCAAACGGGTGTGGTCGCTGTGAAATCTGACAACTGCCACAGGGCCCAGCTCTATCTATCGATCCAGGACAGAGGACCCAAAGACTCTGTACACTGGACAAGGGCCTTACACACTGATGCCTATTGGTATTCAATCCACAATAGCAAGGAAATAGAATCAGCCTAGATGTCCATTGCCTGATGAATTGATAATGTTGCACATCCGAATGTGCTTGCTAATGAATTCGAAGTGTAGCACATATACACAATGGAGTTTTAGTCAGCCGTAAAGGAAAATGAAATGTGGAATTTTGCAGGAAAATGGATGGGTCTGGAAATTATTACTAAGTGAGGAGTCTCAGACTCCTGTTCTCCTAGGCAGACTGTAGCTTCTAGTTGTCACGTACGTGTATTTATGGAGGAGTTGGTTTTGGGACAGGTCATAAAACTAGAAAGAGGAACACAGGAGGGAGAAAGATTTTAAGGAGAGGCTTGGGAGGGTGACAGAACCCAAGTGACAAGGAAATAGAGCATTCTGGGCAGAAACGTAGAGGGCGGGGCAGGGTGACTGGCAGGGGGGACTGCACAGTAGGGAGAGAAACAAAGTATAGAAATGTGCTGGGAGGAAGCAAGTTACTTTGTATACTCATTTTAAAAAGTGAAGGGTTCCCCTGTCTCCATTCTGTGTTCTAGCCTCAGCTACCTCTTTCTTGGTGGCCTCCTGGCTTCCTGTTTAAGATTCAGAGTAAATGCACAGGAAGGGGAAGAGAGGGATATTCAGTTCCAGTGGGGTTTTGAGACAGCGGGGAGGAGAAGTGCCTTTCCTTTGGGGACATAGACCGAGGAAGAAGGTCGGCTGCATGCTCTCTCTGCCTCTCTGAGCTAGCAGGCTTTCACCTGGCAAAAGGGAACGTTTGGGACTTTGTTTAAAAAAACCGCTTTAGGCGTCAGTCTTGTAGGAGTTGGTCTTGTTTCCACAAGAAATGCCTGAGAGAAGAAACTCAAGGGTCTATTCGGGCTCGCAGTTCGAGGGTCCAGTGCATCATGGTGGGGAAGTCACAGTAGCAGAAGCCTCAGGTGGCTGGTCACCTTGAACCACACCCAGGAAGCAGGGCCAGGGGAAGGCTCATGCCCAGCAGGCTTTCTACTTTTTTTATGATGTCTGGACCCCAGCCTGTGGAATGCTGCTGCCCAAAGTGGGCTTGCTTTCCCCACCTCAATTAATTTAACCTAGATGAGTCTTCACAGACATGGTAAGAGGCTTATTTCCATGATTACTCTAGATGCCATCTGTGCTACAAATAAAAATGAGGGGACCATGAAGAAAAATATCAGGGCCCCATGAATGGATGGCCCTGACCAAATTGAGAATAATTTGAACTATAAAAGGAAGAATGAGGGAGAGGGTAGAGAGATGGCTCAGTCAGTGTGGTGGTTTGAACATTCTTGACCCATGGAGTGGCACTATTAGGTGGCGTGTGTCAATGTGGGTGGGCTTGGAGACACTCCTCCTAGCTGCCTGGGAGACAATCATTCTTCTTCTAGCAGCCTTCATTTAGATCAAGATATAGAAGAATTCTTACCTTCTCCCATGCCGGGTCTGCCTGGATGCTGCCATGTTCCCACCTTGATGATAATGGACTGAACCTCTGAACCTGGAAGCCAGCCCAACTAAATGTTGTCCTTTATAAGAGTTGCCTTGGTCACGGTGTCTCTTCACAGCAATGGAAACCCTAACTAAGACAGGGTGTAAGAGCACTTGCTGTTCTTCCAAAGGATACAAGTTCAGACCCAGCACCCATGTCAGGCAGCTCACAACTGCCTGTGACCACAGCTTTATGAAATCACTTGCTTTCTTCAAGTCTCTGCAGTCACTTCTACACATACACGCACATAGATAAATAATAGCCAAGCATTAACTATTTATTAAAATAGGATACCATGAGTCTATAATGAGATAATACAGCAGATGAAGAAATAAGGGGAAAATCAGCTATTGTTTATTTAGCAGTTCAATCCCTGGTAGCTGATAGAGAAGTTTCAGGGGCTGATAAGGATGGTGTGGGGTCTAGTGTGCCATAGGGAATGGTAAAATATCAGAGCATTTTTGCAGAAGATACCAGTCACATACACAGTGAGATCTGATGACTATACAGAGGGCAACAAACAGACAAACACACAAAAAAGATACAAAACACATGACCACACTTGACCTTGTCTATGTGATGGTATGCACAAAGAGGTAGAAACATTGTTATAGCAGAAAGCTAGGAACATTGTTGTAGCAAAGAGCTAGAAATGCTGCCTAGTGTTCAGCCCAGGAGGGCAGAGTGGTAACGAGGGGACACTGAGCACAGTAAGCAGACAATCTTCCTGCAGGATAAAAGGCCTGAGCCAGGACACGACTGGGTAGCAACGCCTGCAGAACTGTTCTACACATCTGTCTATGCAAGGCACGGTTGCATGTACAATTCCCACACTTGAAAGGGTCTAGGAAGGACTCCAGCTCTAGTCCCTGCTGCTTCATGGTTGAATTTTGTTGTAATAGTCACACACACACACACACACACACACACACACACACACACACCTACACACATAAATGTAAAAAAAAAACTGACAAGAGACAGTTTAAAAGGGCATAAGCTTTATTTTGACTCAGTTTTAAAGGCTTCTGTCTGCTGCTTCCGTTACAGTGGGGCCTGTGCTGGGGAGGATGATCATGACAGGCAGCATTTGACAGACGGAACCACTTCACTTTAATGTGAACAGAGGGGAGATGGACAGACAAAGTTCCAAGCATATGTCACACACCCCCAGCGATCTACTTCTTCCAACCCAGGCCCCTAACTGCTTTCCACCTCCTGACAACCCCCATAATGTCTCCTGGTTCTGAATCCATAGTTGATCTGTCATTGATCTAGCTAAAGCCCTTAATCACCTGCTCAAAGTCCTTCATCAGGAAACCAACATTTTTAGGATGAGCCTTGGAGGAGATGGTAGGGTGGGTACTTCACAATTGTTTTATACAATGTGGAAATTGAAGCCAAAATCCTCCCATAGGCTATAATTAAACTACATCCCCAACCCTGGGCTGAGTTCTACATAGTCCATTGTTCTTCAGATTCTGTTTTTGTTTGTAGTGAATTAATCAGTAATATTGTGGGTCCTGCACATCTGCACTTTAAAGTTTTAAATTTTTAATTTTATATGTACAGGTGCTTTTGTCTGTATATATGTCTGTACATCCTATGCAACCAATGCCTATGGATACCAAAAAAAGGAAATTGACTGGGAATTGACTTACAGCTGATTGTGAGTCACCATGTGAGTGCTAGACATCAGACCCAGGTCCTGAGAAAGAGCGGCCAATACTCTTAGCTGGTGATCCACCTTTCTAGCCTGCCTTTACCTCTGAATTTTAAAATGTTTTAGTGTGATACTAATTTTTGGCAAGCCCTTTATGATATAATATTTTAATTGCCCACCCCTCTCTCTGTATGTGTACCAGTGTGAGTATGTGAGAGAGAAATATGATAGATAGATGATAGATAGACAGACAGACAGACAGACAGACAGACAGATAGATAGATAGATATGGCTTCAGAGGCTTCCACTTGGCTGTCTTCCCTCTAATGGCTTTTACCCCACAAACTAAGGAAAGAAGTGAGGCATTTCAATCATCAAGAATGTTTTCATCAAGCCGGGCGTGGTGGCGCACGCCTTTAATCCCAGCACTTGGGAGGCAGAGGCAGGCGGGTTTCTGAGTTCAAGGCCAGCCAGATCTACAGAGTGAGTTCCAGGACAGCCAGGGCTACCCAGAGAAACCCTGTCTCGAAAGAAAACAAAACAAAAAAACAACAAAAAAAGAATGTTTTAATCATATATTCAGAAACCAGGAAATGCCGTGGGTGGCTCTGTGGACCCAGCAGACTCACTGTCACCTGGAACAAAACTTTATTCATCACCACGTCCTTACCTATCTCCACTGCAGCCAACCACACATGCATTTAGAACCAGCTTCCCAGCACAAACTGCAAAGACAAGGCCCCTTGCTCAGCCAGTATCAAGACCTTCAAAAGGCAAATGGGAGACCAAGAAGGAAACCACGATTAGGCCCCTGTAAATACGAAGCTATCACAAACTCCATGCCCAGCAGTTCTCAGAATATAAAGTTACACATATCCCCTTTGAATCTGAACAGGGAAACCATTGTGTGTGTGTGTGTGTGTGTGTGTGTGTGTGTACGCGTGCGAGTGTGTGTGTGTACGCGTGCGTGTGTGAGTGTGCTTTCACCCCAGCATCTTTACATTGATGGGCTCTAGGACCCAAGACTCTTGGGTTGAGTTCTTGAAAGTGCTAAGTCGTCCCGTTTCTGCTGGAATGACTGCCCTCATCCTCCATTTGTGATTCCCTTCTTTTTAATTGTGCGCAGAGTAAGCTCTATCTTTTTTAGCTACTCAGTTTTCCCCCCAATAATGCTACATTCGCTAACTATCTCCATACCTCCCTGCTAATTCCCACCCCTGTGATAACTGCATCCCCTTGGCTCCTACTGATTAAGCACTATCCTGCCCTTTGTATTATAGGCGTGTGGGGTGGGAGCAGCGCCCTCCCTTGCCCACAGATGGGAGCTGCCTCAGAATTCCTGGAGATGGTGGTGCATCTCTCACCGTTGCATTCAGTGTTGCTCAGGCAAATCCGGTGTAGTCTGGATCCTTTCACAGGATCTGTGTACTCACTCCGGCCAGTCTACTTCTCGAAGCCTTTTAACCTCCTCCTGCCACATGCCTAAGCTCTTCTGGCCTTTCTCCCTCTATTTGACAACTGCTGCTTTCCTGGCTTTGAGGAGCCTTCCTAGAAACATTTGCACCAGCTCCTGTGTGCCCGGCTAGAGTACTAAATCTAGTATCCGAGGAGAGTGTTCCTGGCTCCTGGGTACTTGCTAGAGTACTGAATCCTACAACCCTTGATAGTGTTACCAACAAACAAGCCCCTTCTCATCAACGGAAACACTTTTCCAGCCTCTAACTGCTGTGGTCAGCACTCCTGTCCTGGGCACATTCCTCTGGGCACTGCCAGTGTTTGCTGGCTAGCTCTCTCTTGCAGTTCCTTTGTGTCTGGTGTCTTTCCCTCCCAGCTGGGTCATGGTAAGACTTAAACCTAGTGGTGGGTCTAGTACTAATATTCCTCCTTTTTGACAACCCAACTCCTGACTCATTTCCTCAGGGTCAGCTCAAAATCCAACCAGCCCTGCTCTCTTCACAGAAAGCAATCAGTTCCAGAGATCCGAGGAAAGAGGAATAAAAAAAAGTTCTGTTGGGGTTCTACCAGGTAGAGTCACCGGGTTCATATTTGAGTTGGTGGCCTCATGGCTATAGAACCTAACTAAGTGGGTGTGGGAGAAGCCAGAAAGGCAAGCCAGAGTCCTTATAGGTCAATCCCAGCATGACTGAGGGCAGGAGAAAGAGAAAGGGTGGAGTGGGAGTGGGATGGAGGATGGGGAGGTGGAGGATGGGGAGGTGGAGGATGGGGAGGTGGGAGATGGGAGGTGGAGGATGGGGAGGTGGAGGATGGGGAGGTGGGAGATGGGGGGTGGGGGATGGAAGTTGGAGGATGGGGAGGTGGAGGATGGGAGGTGGGGGATGGGAGGTGGAGGATGGGGAGGTGGGGGATGGGAGGTGGAGGATGGGGAGGTGGGGGATGGGAGGTGGAGGATGGGGAGGTGGGGGATGGGAGGTGGAGGATGGGGAGGTGGAGGATAGGGAGGTGGGGGATAGGGAGGTGGAGGATGGGGAAGTGGTCTCATTTGGTCATATTGGGAGACAGGTAATGTAGAGAGAGCACTAAAAGTCTTATTCCTTTGGGCAGAAAAAGTCACTGTAGTGCTGGGAGGCCACAGAAATGGTACAGACATTGAGTGACTCTAAGAGGGATTGTGCAGTTTCGCAAACCAGTGAGCATAATTCATAGAGCTGGGATCATGTTTCTGACAGAAACTATGGCATCCTAAGCAGAAAGGGGTGTTTCAGAGGGCAGCCTGTTCCAGTCACCCAAACTTGACTCCAAGGTCTGAAACCCCGAGAGCTTCCTGGGCAGCTGAAGATACTAGGTCATAAAACAAGCAGCTACCTGGGGAGGGAAACTCTTGGGAATCCAGGGAACCTTGGGACTAGGTGAGGAGATGTATAAGGAACATTTCCTGTACAGCCACCGGGATGCCGGTGGCAAGGGAGAGCTCAGGAGGCAGCTGGAGAGGGCAAGATGGAGCTTTGAGGGTCTCTCAACCGGGATTGGAAGACATTGTACACTCTGCACCAGTGATGATCTACACAACTCTGGACCCCCAAGGAGGGGACAGTCAATGCGGGTGGACCTGTCGCTGACTAGGGATGATAGGTGGAGCAGCCTGGTGGCAGTTGTAGCAGGACAGCAGAGAGAGAGAGAGAGAGAGAGAGAGAGAGAGAGAGAGAGAGAGAGAGAGAGAGAGATACATGGCTGCTCGGTCAGAGAGGGCTCGTTTCAGGAGGAGTGGGAAGGCACCGTCTCACAGACAAGGTCCACCCATGCCTGGGTGGCAGAAAGCACAAAGCTTCTCATACTCGCAGTGGTGATTTGGGATAACGGCCACTGACACAGTGGTCAGATGTATCTTCCGTCACCGGGGGCAGTCCTTACACAGGCCGGTGTTCTTGACAACCAACAGATCTTGAGCCTTTGTGGGTTTCTCTGATCTTTCTGGAATCTGTCCCTGGAGATACCCTAAGGTCTGGTCCTGAAAAGGAAATTTTGAGTCTGACCCCAAACAACCATTACCAGGGCCAAACCAGGGTCAAAACTCAACTCCCAGCTGTGGTCTCTGAGGGGCTGGCCAGGGGTCGCTTCAAGGGGTCCTTAGAAGGCATCCATCATGCTGGTCCAAATCCCTCTGGTTTGAGCTCAAGCAACTCGCGCATAGCTATCAAGAATGGAGATGCCTCAGGAGCTAGTAAGAGTGCAGGAGCAGGCCCAACCAACGCGCATTTGGACAAATGATATTTTATTAAATAAAAAGTAAAACAAGCTTCTACTTCCCCATTGCTCAAATTACAAGAAATACTGTTAGAGATGTATTTTCTTGGTGGGTAGACAAAAAACGGTGTTTTCCATAAAGCAAAGACAGGAATCGCTGAATAAATTAAGTCATTTGGAGAGTTTTCTTTGTAGTAAATTTAGAATATTTTAAATATGTATATTACCCAGGATATTGTTTTTGTTTGCTTTTTTTCTTTCTTTTTTTCTTTCTTTCTTTCTTTCTTTTTTTTTTTTTTTTTAGTTTTCTGAGACAGGGTTTCTCTGTGTAGCCCTGGCTGTCCTGGAACTCATTCTGTAGACCAGGCTGGCCTCGAACTCAGAAATCCACCTGCCTCTGCCTCCCAAGTACTGGGATTAAAGGTGTGCGCCACCATTGCCCTGCTACTCAGGATATTCTTAAATTCTTAGCTCTTCTATCTCAGTCTCCAAGGTCGCTGAGGTTACAGGCACAAACCTCCGTGTCTGACTGCCTCACTTAGATAATTTTTCTTTATGTCTATGAGTGTCTTAGTTAGAGTTGCAATAGCTGTGAAGGGACATCGAGATCACAACAGCTCTTATAAAGAAAAACACTTAGTAGGGCTTGGCTTACAGTTTCAGAAGTTTAGTCCCTTATCGTCATGGTGGGAAGCATGGCAGCATGCAGGCAGGCATGGTGCTGGAGAAGGAGCTGAGTTCTACATCTTGATTCATAGGCAGCAGAAGGAAACTGGGAATAGCTTGAGCATTGGATACTCTAAAGCCTGTGTCCACAGTGACACACAAGGCCACACCTACTCCAACTAGGCCACACATCCTAATAATGTCATCCCCTATTGGCCAAGCATTCAAACACAAGAGTCTATGGGGGCCATTCCTATTTAAACCACCACAGTGAGTATTTTGCCTGTATGTATAGCTATACATCATGTATGTGTCTGGTGCCTAGAAATGCAAGAAATGAGCATTATAGCCCCTGGGCAGGAGCTAACCACTTTTTAGCCACCATGTTTGTGCTGAGAACCAAATCCAGGTCCTCTGGAAGAGCAGACAGTGATACTCTTAACACGTAATTCACCTCTCCAGTTCTATAGCTTCCTCATTTTAAATAAAGAATTATAGCAATCAATTATGGATTGCCTGACAGTGAGTGTGGGCATGAGGGTACCACAGTCAGCACACAGAGGTCAGCTGATGACTTTGGGAAGTCAGTTCTCCCCTTTTGCTAAGGGTCCAAAGGACTGAACTCAGGTCATCAGCTTGTGCAGCAAGCACTTGTGCAGCTAACACAATTCCTCAGTATATGCTGTCTAGAATACACTACTATAACAAGAATCACTACCACTAAAACAACTACCATGAAAAGAAACTGCCTACAGGTCCCAGTGGTGGCCAGGATATGCTGTAATCTCAGCATTTGAGAAGTAAACACAAGAAGGCCATGAATTCAAAGTCATCTGCAGCTACATGGTGAGTTTAAATTTACCTGTGGACTACATGAACAACCACACAAAATAAAGAAAAGGAAACATAGACTAACAGAATGAATTAGAAAATGTATCTTTTTTTTTTTTTTTTTTTTTTTTGTCTCCAAGAAACACACCTCACACACAATGACAGACATTTCCTTTGGATAAAAGGATGGAAAAAAGCAAAAAAGCATGTATGTGTAGCTTTTCTAGTATCTGATAAAATAGACTTCAAACCAGACCCAGCCAGAAGAGATAAGGAAGTACATTTTATACTCATTAGCAGAAAAAAAAAATTCAACAACAGTATATTACAATCCTAAATATATATAGATATATTCTGCAAAATAGGAGAAAAGAAATATTTCAAAATTTCTTTCATGAAGCCAGCATTACCCTTATATAAAAACTAGACAAAGACATAACAAAAAAGTAAATTATAGACCATTATCTCCAATGAAGATAGATACAAAAATTCTCATTGAAATACTGGCAAACTGAATAAAAAAACACCAAAAATTATTCAACATGATCAAGTTGGTTTCATTTTAAAGATGTGTGGATAATTCAATATACATAAAATCAACAAACATAATTCAATACACAAATAGACCAAAGGACAGATATGGAAAAGCCTTTGACAAAGTCTAGCATCCACTCATAATAAAAGTCCTGGGGAAACCAGCCAGTGATACAGTGGGCATATCTCAACATTTAAAGCCAGTATACAGGACACCCACAGCAGCAGCATCTTAAAAACTGAGCACTTCCACTACCATCAGGAACAATACAAGGATGTTTACTCTCCTCCTGTTGAATGTAGTATGTGAGGCCTTGGCTAGAGCAATGAATAAAGAGAATACAGAAGATATAAGCAGGGAAAGAAGAGATTAAAGTGTCTTTATTTGCAGGTGATTTGACTCTATAAAATACACTGAAGACTCCACAAGAACCCCCTAAAGCTTATAAATACATTTTAAAAAGTAATAGCACACAAATTCATGAACAAAAGTCATTATTCTTCCTATGTATTGTGGGGGCTTGAATGAGATGCCCTCATAAGTCTCAGACATTTAGAAACTTGGTCCTCAGTTGGTGGGTGTTTGGGGACAATTAGGAAGTGTGGCCATGAAGACTGCCACTGGGATCAGGCTTAAGGGTTTCAAAAGACTTACATCATTTTCCATGTTTCCTGCTTGTAGACAAAGAGGTGAGTTCTTAGTTACTGCTCCAGTGTCACGTCTGTCTGTCCTCCAGCTGTCTGTCACACTTGTCACTGTGATGGAGAACTCGCCTCTGGAACTGCAATCCTCAAGTAAAGTTTTTCTATAAATTGCCTTTGTCATGGTGTTTTATCACAGAAATAGAAAAGCAACCCAGAAAACGTTGGTACCAGGGAGTAGAATATTGCTCTGACGGTCCTGAGCATGTTGGTTTTGCAGAAATATGGATAAATTGGGGATGTCAGATGGGAAAAGTGGTTAAAAATTGAAAGCAGAACTTAATGAACCATCTAAAGAAGAGCTTGGAGAAGATAACTTCTAAGAAATACACAAACTGCTGGTCTACATCAAGAGGTCTCAGAGGGGGACTGGATTAGAGACTCTCCTTGTGATATTAATAAGAATGTGACTGCTTTCTGTCCTTGTCCTAAGAACTTGCCTGAGGGTAAATTTAAAAGTCATGGGGCAATTTCTTTGGAAACCCACACCATGCATTAGAAAAAGGACAGAATCTTCAACAAATGTTCTGGTCAAATTGGATATACGTGTTGGAAAACGAACCTCAAGCCTCATCTCTCATCCTGAACAAAACTCAACTTAGAAGGGTCAAGGACTCAATATAACACCGGATACCCTGATTGTGATACAATCAGATAGAGGGTACATTTAATTTCATTGGCATAGGCAAAGGCTTTCTGAACAGGAACCCAATAGTGCAGGCATATAGATCAACAATTAATAAGTGGTACCTCATGAAAGTAAAAAATTTCTATATAGAAAAGAACATCATCACACTAGCAAAGTGAAAATCTACAGAATGGAATTTTCCCCAGTTATCCATTAGACATAAGGTTACTATCTAAAATATATAAAGAGATTAAAAAATTAAGCATCAAAAAGACAAACAATGGAATTAAAATGGAGCATGGAACTGAACAGAGTTCTCAAAAAAAATAGAAACATAAATGAGATTATTTTTAGGTTCATTATCCATAGCTATCAAGGAAATGCAAGTTAAAACTGTTTTGTATATTCATCTTTTCCCAATCAAAATACCTAAGATTAAAAATAAACAAACATGTAATGCCTGCAAATATTGGTATGATATGGGGAAAGGGGATTCTTATTCATTGCTAGCGGGCATGTGAGCTATTTCAGCTGCTATAAAAATAAGCATGGTGGTTCCTCAAAGCTAAACAGAGACCTACCTCGTGATGCAGCTGTACTGCTCCTGGACTCGACTCGACTAGACTAGACTACTCAACGCCCTCGATATCTTCCTACAGACACTTGCCCATTTGTGCCCCGTCGCTGCTCTGTTCATAATTGCCAGGAAGTGAAAACAGCTGGTGTCCATCAACGGATGGGCGGAGAATGAAAATGTGGTACCTTTATATGATGGAATATTACTAAGCTATCAAGAAAAATGAAACTGGGGCTGAAGAGATGGCTCAGCCCTTAAGAGGATTGGCTGCTCTTTCAGAAGACACAGGTTAAATTTCCAGCACCCACATGGCAGCTCACAAGTATAACTCCAGTTCTTGGGAGTCCAGTATCTTTTTCTGTCCCCCATGGGGCACAATATGTACATGGTACACATATGTGTAGGCAAACACTTAAACACATAATGAAAAATATCTAAAAAAAAAATTTAAATTAGGGGACTGGAGAGATGGCTCAGCGGGTAAGAGCACTGACTGCTCTTCCCAAGGTCCTGAGTTCAAATCCCAGCAACTACATGGTGGCTCACAACCATCTGTAATGAGATCTGACACCCTTTTCTGGTGTGTCTGAAGACAGCTACAGTGTACTCACATACATAAAATAAATAAATTAATTAATTAAATTAGGAAATTTGTGGGGAAATCAACAGAGCTAGAAACAGGTATGCCGAGTGAAAGTTAACTCAGGCTCAGAAAGACAAATGCTGCATGTTTTTCTCTCATTTGCAGATGTTAGCTTTGAATCTGTAGATATGTTTGTTTCATTTGGAGTACCACAGAGGTCAGGAAATTACTAAGAGGTCATGGAGAGGGGCTTTCAGCAGAGAAAACAGAGACTGCTGGTGTAAAAGTTTAAAAGAGAATTGTAGAGCAAGAAGGAATGAATTTGGGTGGAGAGAGGAGGGGAGAATGAAGGAGGAACTGGAAGGGATAAATGACACTAGATACCTGTCAACAGGTCATGTGGAAAGCGACACTGTGGAAAGTTCCTAAAGCACAACTATACCCCTGCATTTAAAATAGTAAAAATGGAGTTGTCCTATAGCAGAGCAACAATGTACACCCTAGACACCAGAGGCTAACAAATAAAAAATGTCAGTGGTTCTTCAAAAAAAGTTGTTATTATTATTTTTGGGTTTTGTTTTGTTTTCTGTTTTTTGGTTTTTTTTTTTTTTTTTTTTTTTTTTTTGGTTGTTTTGTTTGAGTTGCTGGCCAGTGAGGCCTCAAACATCAGCTATTGCCAGTGCTGCTTGTCTTTCTCCCGAACTTGACAGTATGTCTCTGCTGCTGGACACAGCACATGCTTGCATCACAGAACTTGTTTGGTTTTTTTGGGGGGGTTATTTGTTTTTTTTTTTTTTTTTTTTTTTTTTTTTTTTTTTTTTTTAAGATTTTCGAGACAGGGTTTCTCTGTATAGTTCCGGCTGTCCTGGAACTCACAGAACTTGTTGAAAGCAAGGTGGTATATGCCTAGAAATTTCATTTCATTTCTTTTTTTAAAAAGATTTATTCATTTATTATATGTAAGGACACTGTAGCTGTCTTCAGACGCACCAGAAGAGGGCGTCAGATCTCATTACAGATGGTTGTGAGCCACCATGTGGTTGCTGGGAATTGAACTCAGGACCTTTGGAAGAGCAGTTGGTGCTCTTCCATCTCTACCATCTCAGTTGGTGCTGAGCCATCTCTCCAGCCCTAGAAATTTCACTTCTATTGACTATCCAGAGGAGAAAAGAAAGCATACCCAGAACGAGACATGCCTGTCCACTCGTGATAGAGTGGCACACAAGTCACGGGTGTAACCAGACCCTCTCAGGCTTGCTCCACAAGAAGGAGCTCATACGTGGCCTATTATCAGGCTGAGAACCTGTGGTCAGACAGGTCGTAGCACAGGACAGAGAACCTACTACTACTGAACCCTCCCGTGCATCTCAGAGTGCTCTCTTCCGGACCCCGGACTAGGCACAGATCATGCCCAAACACTAGTTTTCAACACAAAGAGATCCTTCGTCAAGCAAGATGGAGCTACAAGGGCTGAATCTGAATCAGACAGAGACAGCAGTGGCTTGCCTGGGGTGGTTTTTAAGGAGAGGAAAAAAAAAAAAAGGAAGTCTGTGCCGGGACGGGTTGGTAAGTCCTGAGTTGGACATGTTAGTTAATGTAGCAGAAAGGGAATCTTGATAGCTGGACCTTGGTGGTCAGCCTCAGGAATGAGGAAGTGGCGAGATAGGGAGCTGGACCTCGGTGGCCAGTTTCAGGAATGAGGAAGTGGCGAGGTAAGAAAGTCTAGTGGCTTAGCAAAGGAGAGACGAGAGAGGGGAAGCCGTGTTTCCAGGGCCGGGCCAGTCAGAGTCCCTCAGCTTTTATTCTGCGAAATCGGCTTGGTACTAAAACATCAGAGTCCCACAGCTGGCCACTGGTGCAGAAAATAAGAGACTGTAGAAAGTTCAGCCCCGCAAAGAACATCTGAATGGCACCCCCTCCTCCAAAGGCTCAGGGGTCATTGTGGAAGAGGGAATGAAACGATTGTAAGGGGTCAGAGGTGGTGGGTGATGGCAAGGAATCGGTGTCCCTGGCCACAGCAGATCAGCTGCACAGAGGTGCACAAGGCGGCTAACGGCAGCATACACAAGGCTATACCAGCCCAAGCCAGATCCATCCGGCGTGAGAAGGGGGTTGGGCATGAAGTCCCACCCCCAGCTGAGGAGCTCTTGGCAACTGTTCTGCTGCTGAGTAGGAAGGGCCAGTTTTCTGTGAGAGTGTAGCCCTTCAGGAGGCGGAAGCAGGTTTTAGTTCAAGGCCTTGTTTACAGAATGGGTGTCAGGAGACCGGCAGAGCTAGGTAGAGAGGCCTTGCCTCTAAAAGCAATAATAGTGAAAAAGTGTAGACCCTGACACATTACCCACATCGAAGAAAATTTGGGCAAGCACAGACTGGCCTGATTGGGGGAGGGGCATAAGGTTGGGTGAGAACGGAAGTTGGGGAGACCTGGGAATTGTTGACGGAGGGAAGGGAAAAGCTATCAAAACTCACTGCATGAAGTCGCTGAAGAACCAACCAAAGCAACAAGGAAGGGAAGAAAGCAAGCGAGGGCGGCTTAAAGGTTAAATCTAAACACTTGGCAGCTATGCTTTTCCTCACCGTGTTTTCTAGGGCCTTCTTTGGCAGATAATAAGCTTGACCTAAAATATAATTTCT
The DNA here is from genome assembly GCA_964023405.1 of Apodemus agrarius. Classification (NCBI taxonomy): domain Eukaryota; kingdom Metazoa; phylum Chordata; class Mammalia; order Rodentia; family Muridae; genus Apodemus; species Apodemus agrarius. Next base: position 47,899,113 of record OZ030025.1, read on the forward strand.
TCAGGTTTTAAGAACGTCATATTAATACCCAGAAAATCAAAGGCTGCCTCTTCAAAGATCCGAATTGCCTGAAAGGTCACAGTCCATAGCTGGAGCAGACTTTCCCTCCCTGTTGGCAAATGTGAACCGGTGTGTGCTGGAGCTTAAAGTTAGACACTTCAAAACCAGGCCCGCCCTGCTCCTCAGGAACAAAGAGGAGGGCAGGCAGGCAGTAACCGGGTTTCAGCGCCAGCTACCGATGGGGCCGTCTACACTGGCCCTTAGAGTCTGTGAGGGTTAGCCTCAGACCTCTGCAGAGGCTAAATCCACGCTCAAGTCCTTACATGAAGGGCTTGGTGTGTGTACCTAACCTCCACGCACACCCAGAACACTTGAAATGACCTCTAGATCATTTTCTGTGCCAGATACAATGGAAATGTCACACACAGAGAGGTATTTAGAGAATGACAAGCAAAGTCTGTACCAGTTCAGTACTGAAGCAATTACGCTCCCTAAAATGTGCCGCCATGAGTGGCTAGAGCCCAGCACACTAAGAGACAACTCCGCACGCTACGCTTTCCCCTCCACGCAGCGATGCACGCCTCAGGTTAGAAATCTCACAGCTCACAGGCATTTCGGCATTCTGCTCACTTTCAGTTTTACATCGCGGGATCTCTATAGGCCACACTGACCTCTCTCTCTCTCTCTCTCTCTCTCTCTGTCTCTCTCTCTGGTTTTGCTTTGTTTTGTGAGACAGGGTTTCATATAGCCCAGGCTGACTTCCAACTTGTTAAGTAGCCTAGGATGACCTAATGATCTTCCTGCCTCTACCTCCCAAGCGCTGGCTTATATCTGCATGCCAAACTACCCAGACTGAATTTCTTAAATAGTGGGAAATTACGTTTTAGCAGGTACTAACTACGTTCATTATATCTGTTTTGGGGACACGCATTAAGTACATTGCTAAGCTCTAACCCCCTCCACAAGCTTATTACAACAGAGTCTGAAGCTAGCACCCACAGAGTTTTGACACTATGGAAATAAGGTGGTAAACATGCGATTTTTCATATTTTAGGCTTTTAGGTTTTTTTTATAATCTATTTTATACGTGTGAGTGTTTTGCCTGCATGTATGTCTTTGCCATGTATGTGCCTGAAGCCAGCAGATGCCAGGCAGTGGCACTGGATACCGTGGAAGTGGAGTTAGAGATGGTACTGCACATCACATGGGTGCCAGGAATCAAACCTGGGTATTCTGCAAGAGCAACAAATGCTCTAAGTCGTGGAGCCGCTCCTCCAGCCTCCTTGATTTTTTTTTTTAATAGAAATTACTTGACTTGTTCCAAAATAGCTCAGCTGGGTATGGTAGTGTCTGCCTGCAATTCTAACATGGAAGCACTCTCCCAAGCTCAGGAATCCACAGGCAGTACGGACAGCATGGGAAAAACTCTATCTCAAATAAGCAAGGCAAAAACTTCAAAGTTAACTCATATACTAGACAAACTGAGTGGCATTGACAGTATTTAGTGGAAATCAAGTATGTTGTGATATTGTGATATTGTCATATGTACCTTTAGGGGTTTGACTATGGTTCCCATCTTAGATTGGGCCTAGCCAAGGCAGGCCATAAGAACTGATTTGTCTTTGTAATCTGTGTCGGAGTTCTCTAGAGGAACAGAATTGATAGAATGAACACACACACACACACACACACACACACACACACATACTTTATTAGAGTGGCTTACAAGCTGTGGTTCAGCTAATCCCACATGGCTATCTCTTGATGGAACATTTGAGAATCCAGTCGTTAGTCCAGAGGCTGGATGTCTCCACTGGTCTTCAGCATGCAGGAATGCCTCAGGAGCTGGAGAGATTATGCTGCTGGTGAGAATGAGGGCAAGCAGGTAGAAGGCAAAAGCGTCTTTCTTCCCTGTCCTTTATACCGCCATCAGAGGTGTGGCCCAGATTTAGGGTGGGTCTTCTGCTCTCTAGGTTTTAGTTGATTCCAGATGTAGTCATGTTGACAATCAAAATCAAATATCACCCAAGCCATGGCATAAAAACTCAGAATTCTGTCTTATAGTTATAAAGAAATTCTCTGAATTATCCTTGCCCAGTGATAACAGTAGGTCCCAGGAGATACCACAGGGGTCCTCCAGAGACTGGGAGGAAGGAGAGCTGCAGAGAGGCCAAGGCAAATAGGGAGCACTCAGGCTCTGGAACAATCTTCCAGGAGTGGGGCTGAGAGCTTCCGATAGCTGAGCTTATGAGCATCTGTGAAGAAGGAGGGGGGAGCTCCCGGCCCTTCCCTATGCCTCCTGTGGGCACCGCTCCATCTTATCATTTGCAATACCCTTTTACAACCAAGTAGTCAGCGTGCTCAGTGCTTTGCTAATTTGGAGAGAAGCCCCAGCGGTTTGTTCGAACTTAAACTGTAGGTTGTGGGAACTCTGGGGTTTAAGGCTAGAAACACAGGTAAAAAGCACTGGAGCGTGTGGAGGGTGTCAGGCAGGCAGCCCTGGAGACTGAGTCCTTGACCTGTGGGATCAGAGAATGCTCTGGTTAGAGTATGTCCCTACAGCTGGAGTTCACTTGCCTGTTTGGTCTGTGGGGATAAACTCACACACGTCTAGCTTCTGACGTCTTTGTGTTGACAATTCTACAAGGTACCTTGTTCTTCACAACATTTCTCTCATTTGTCCCAGTGAGGGGGTCGTAGCTCAGTGCGCCTGACCAAGCACCCTAGATTTCTACTGTGTGCAAGAGAGGCTGCGGGCGGGTCACAGAGAAATGCTGTAAACGCCTCACCCGGGCCTCAGAGGCAATCAACAGCCATCATTCTGAGCATTTGTGTCAGAAAAGAGGCCCTCAGAGCGTCAATATACAAAGTACCACTCACAGAGCATGGGCCAAACGAACCACAAGAGACAAGAGCCCCCCAGACCACAGGGGGACTGAAATCAGAAAGGCCTCGGAATATTTGATAAAGAAAACTTACAATTACCAGGACTGTATTGCAAGTGTGTTGCGAGGGCACCTTCACCCCAGCAGAGGTGGTGTCAGCAGAAACGGAGACAATGTAATAAGCCGGATCACATGCTGTTAGTCAGGTCTCTCCCACCACTGGCTCCTGATTAGTAAAGGTTTGCCAACTGCCTCAGAGTGTGAGATACCTGTAGATAAAAGGTGAGGCTGGAGATAAGCCCTGGGCACCACTTTACACACTTAGGGTCACCTTGAGAAAACAAAACAAAACAAAACAACATAGATGGTCCCAAGATCAAACCTAAGGCAGGTAAGCAGTTAGATAGTAAAAATGGTGAAAATTAGTGAGGGCGCTGGGCAGTGGTGGTGCGTGCCTTTAATCCCAACACTCAGGAGGCAGAAGGAGGCGGACCTCTTAGTTCGAGGTCAGCCTGGTCTACAGAGCGAGTTCTGGAACTGCCAGGGCCACACAGTGAAAAACCAACTAACCAACAAACGAACATTTTGAGGGCAGGTACTGGGTTAATTGTGGCATATTTAAGAGAAGTTGGAGCCTTTCTTCATATCGTTTCCTAACTCATAAAAACAGGTACACATGACACATGAACTCACAGAAGCTCAGTAGATAAGCTGGGTTTCATTAAATCACGCACAGGGCTCTGGGGTCTCCAGCCTCTGTGAGCTGCCAACCACGCTGGGTGGGTTTTAGTGACGCGTCTCTGGGTTGTCTCTGCTTCCGTGGTAACGCTCACCTACGCGTCTGTAAGTAAGCGCAATTAAACTCATTGGCTCATCACGCTGGATGTTGGTGGTTTCTGGGCTTTGGTCTGTCCCTGGCATCCTATGGGGGTGCGTAGATGTTTGTTTACGCTGCCTCCAGGATAGTGTCACAAGGCACCTCTCTGCTTCCGCCTCCAGCCTCTGCAAGCCTGCCACCACGGCAGTGGGTGAGCCCTCTGAGCCTGTTCTGGCTGGCTCCAAGTGCTGCCCGATTCACGGATCACCCTTTTGCCAATGATACTGTTCTGTGCGAAGTTTCAACTATATCCTACTACATAGCGAGGTGATAGGAGTCTCCTCTCCCATCTTAAGCCCCCGTCTCCCCACTCAGAACATCTGTTCTCTTCATAATTAGTGAAACTTGTTAACACAACTCAAATCAAATTCAAAAGCCTTACATTTTCCTAAGGGAGATCACACTCATGGAGTCCGAGAATAAGCTAAGCTTTGCTGGGTAAGCTTGTAAGAATCGGAAGCGTGGCTTCCCACAGAGGGCTGGGGAAATGGGTGGAGAGTCCTGAGGACATTGACAGGGGTGATGAAGTCATAGTGATGGTCTCTACATGGATTGATAGAAATTTGGATTAGATAGGTTAGGGCAGAGGGTAAACTCAGGGAATATACGCTTAAGACCTGTGCAATTTATGGTGTGCAAATTGTACATGACACAGTAAGCCTCAGATTCAAAGTATGATACGAATGAGAAGCATATTTTAACATATAAATCTAAATAGGTAAGTTAGTGAATGGAGATAAATAATACGAGAGGAGAACAAGCTTTGTAACATGCCAGTGGCAACACAGGTGGTGGCCAGGTATGGCCTGACTGCCCTGTATCTTAAACATTTGGATAAACTATGGAGAGGAAAAAAAGAACCCTATACAAAGATCCCCGGCCCTGCCCTCCCAGCTCACAAACATCTTCTTAATCCATTACCTGTTGGCTATTGAATTCATCTTCAACCCTTAAGAATCACTCTTGCTGTCTTCTCCCACAGATGTTAACACCCTTCACCTAGTTGTGAGCGCTTTCCAGGACAAGGATTAGTATTTTCCCTCATTTTCTCCCCCTTCTCTAATATAATTAAGTTCTAAATTAAAATTTTCACTTTATACTGTCTCACCACTCAAACCACCTAATGCTGAATCAATGACCTGAGTCCTACTGGCCGTTTCCATGATGAATAAAAGCAGTCACCTAAGAAATAATTTGCATGTAACTTTAAAAAGATAAATGTCTTCAGACATTGCCTATAGAAGGGTCCTAAATTCAGTAAGGAGTATTGAACTGAAATTAGAACACCTCATTTTTGTAAGTTTTCAAACTCCGATTCCCACCTGACTTCCTTGTACTGTGCGGTCTAATGTCTTGAAACAAGTTTTTGGATACTTTCAGGGCATTTGTCCTGGCAGAGAAATCAGAAAATATTCTATAGAGTGTGTTAAAATTGCCAGGTGTCATTTGGCAGAAATCTTCCCCCATTCTTATCCATCCTCCATTTTCTTGTAGGTCGTCTTGTGACTAATTTATCTGGAAGATTTGCCAGAATGAAACTGCTCACGACTATCTCACTGCGCTTCATTTTCTCTTCCTGATGGATATGCCAGTGACCCTTACAGCAAAGTAACATTTACCTTAACATTTTTCTGATAATGTGATCGTAGCTAAGGCACAGTGTTACGCAGTACTCTTGAGCTTCAATTATCTGTCTACATGTTCAATTGGGACATGATTTTCATGGAGAAGAATTTAGCCGTCAAAAAAATTTTCGCTGAAAGGGTGTGGGGTGGCCCCTCCTAAGGAGGTCTGGTCCTGCTCTTTGCTTGGTTGTCAGAGCCATGGGCCTTTGAAGACCCCATATTTCCGAACTATGAGGTCGCCAATTTGTATTAAAAACATGAAAATCGGGCTGGAGAGATGGCTCAGCCGTTAAGAGCACTGGCTGCTCTTCCAGAGGTCCTGAGTTCAATTCCCAGCACCCACATGGTGGTTCACAACCATCTGTAATGGGATCTGGTGCCCTCTTCTGGTGCGTCTGAAGACAGCTACAGTGTACTCATATAAATAAAATAAATATTTAAAAAAAACGTGAAAATCATTTGAAAATGTTAAGACCTAGGCAGCCACCACCCTTCGGACATGCCTGTAGCCACTGTGTGGTGTGTCCATAGCCAAGCATCTTACACTGCTACAGAGGGATTTTCCCATGCCGGAGTTAACCAATAACCGTATCCTGTTAAGTTCTATTCTTTGATGTTCTTGAAAATTCCCCAGACCCTCTTCCTCCTTTAGAGCCAATCACAATAAAGGTCAGTTAGAATTGCTTTGTATAGTTAACTACAATTAGCTTAAACCCAAACCAACCTCCGTAACAGTCCAGAAGCACTTCCTGAACCTGTGGATGAACTTTTGTGGTTGTTATGAGCTTTTGCAGGTTTTGCCTTTATAAGCTGCCCCTGAGTCTAACCTGTGTCCCTGATTGATCAGTCCTGGAGTGTATGTGTCCAATAAACTCTCCCTCTTTGACTGAGATGAGTATCTGAGTGTTTTGTGGGGTGATTCCTGGACCCCAACCAAAAAAAAAAAAATGTTGTCGATTAATTTTAAACTCTCTCCAGAGGATTCTAGGCCACCAGGGAGATATAAGCTTTCCAGTAATTACAAGTTGACCCCATGCCTTCAGTTTACCTCACTGTCAGTCAGAAGGGCTCAAGCCCATGATCTCAGGCACTCTTTTATAACCACAAATTATGGAATACCTGTCTGTCAGGCATCATGCTAGTCACTTGTGCAACATCATTTAAATTCATCTGGCTCCACAGAGACCATGCCCTTATTTTATAGATCAGGATAAAGACGTTTGACCGTGTTACCTACAGCTCAAAGGCAGCCACAGCAGACAAAAGCAGGTAGGTTTGCCTGACTTTAAATCCCACGACTTTGCCCCACCGGGAAACCTTCTGGGTAATTCCACACTATACTACTATACAGTATTAAGCCTGGCTGTGTTCCCTGCTCTTGTTTTTTATTATCATTTTATTGATTTCTTCAACTATTTCCTTTTATACTTTTGAAATGATGAATTTTTTAACGGACTGCCTAGAACTCTCTTTGAATTTATATTCTATTGAAGTACAAACAAAGAAAAAAAGAGCACTTTCACTTAACGTTAACACATAGTACTTGCTTTTTTATATATTTTTTTAAAGTCTCTTAAGTCACTAATGAAAGCTACAGGTCTTAAATGGCCTCTGAGTGCTAGAACCATCTTTTCACTCTCCTGCTCCTCTAGTGGCCAGGTACGGTACTGCATGCTGTAACAGTGCTCCCTTAGCGGAGGCAGACTTGTGAGTTTGAGGCAAACGTGATGGTCAGCGATGGCTGCTGGCTTACGGGAACTGGGCCATCTGAGATGTAAGCCTCCAGCACACTGGAGAGGTTATTTAGATTAGGTTAGCCTCACGGCACAGCCTGTGAGAGATTATCTAGGCGAGGTTCCCTGAGGTGGGAAGACGCCCCCTAGAGGAGACTGGCGCCATTGCCTGGACTGCATTAAAAGGAGGAAGCTGAGGGCCAGCGTTCAGTGCCTTCTCCTTCCTGATTGGGGACTCAGTGTGGCTAATTGCTTCGAGCTGCCCACCACTGCACTCAAACCCTGAGCCCAACTTAGCCCCTCAAGTTTTGTTTGATGTGTGTTTTATCACAGCAACAAGTAGCTAAGACAGCAACTCTGGTTTTCTTGTCTTCAATACCGAGATAACAGCCAGAGATCCCATTATTCTAATTCTGAAGGTATGATTCCATTAGAAGGTTCAGGCTATGGACCGGTTAGATGGCTCAAGCGGGTAAAGGCCCTGGCTGAGGAAGCCTAGAATCCACCCAATGTGGAAGGAGAGAACTGTCTTAGGGTTCTCCTACTGTGAGCACACACCATGACCAAGGCAAGTCTTATAAATGACAGCATTTAATTGGGACTGGCTTACAGGTTCAGAGGTTCAGTCCAGTATCATCAAGGCAGGAGCATGGCAGCATCCAGACAGGCACAGTGCAGGAGGAGCTGAGAGTTCCACATCTTCATCTGAAGGAAGCCAGGAACAGACTGGGCATCCTCAGGCAGCCAGCAGGAAGACCTCCAAGCCCATCCTCACAGTGACACACTTCCTCCAACAAGGCCACACCTTCTAATAGTGCCACTCCCTGGGACGAGTGTATGCAAACCATCACAAGAACTAACTCCATTAGGGTGCTCTCTGACCTCAACACTTGTAACTTGCATCTCCTTCCTCCATGTGCATGAATGTGTACGTGAGTGCGCACATACACACACACAGACACACACACAGACACACACACAGACACACACACACACACAGACACACACAGACACACACAGACACATACATTTCCATTTCCAAGTTTTCCATTTCCAAGTACTCAGACCCAGCAAGGTGTGGTGGCACAAGCCTGTACACCTGGCCTTTGGGAGTTTGAGTTCACTCTAAGTCACGTGAGTTCGAGGTCAGCATGAGCTATATAATAAGCCACTTCGTCAGAAACAAAACATGTATTTAATCTCAGCATTCGCAAGGGAGATGCTGGTGGATCTTTCTGAGTTTGAGGCCAGCTATGACTACATAGTGAGGACCTGTCTCAAAAAATAAACAAAAAGCAAACAACAAAACACACACTAACAAGATCCCCCAAACAACTAAACCCAAATTAGATATGCCTGAGGACAGGGTTGGGCAAAGGGCTTGCTTGGTTTGGTTTGTTGGTTGCTGTAATGTGTATCTAATCCCAGGAGGGGGGTTCTGCCCCTCCCTAGACCATTCAGTTCCCAGATAAAGACTCAAAATCTTTACATTTATGATACACCTTTAAAGCACTAGAGCTGGGCAGATTCTACCCCCAACCTATTATGTCTACTGCCCTATCAATAACCCCGAGTTATGACTTGATATGTTTCATCTGGGCCTCTCTTACTCCAACTGGTCGACCCTCGCGGCCATGTTTTCGGTGACTCACCCACTCCATGGTGTCTTCTCCTTTCTCGGTTTTCTTTTTCCTTGTGGTCCTCCCTAGACCCTAACCCCAGGAACGGAAACTCCACCAGCCTCTCTCCTGCCCAGCTGCAGGTGTCAGCATCTTTGACGTAGCCGCTGGCAGCTCCATTACAATGCACAGCAACAGACTAGGCCTCAGCCTGTTGTCTTTGTGTGCTCTCATAGTACATTACCTCTTCCAACAAGGACGGTTTCCTCTTGTTGAATCTAAGTATGTATATGAGGGAAATGGATGCCTTATATAAAATGACAGAGATTTGTATATTTTTCTTGTATATTTTAAACTTTTGGGTTACCTAGAATCTCTAATAACTACATATCACTCTTTTGCATGGATTCCTCATAGTGTTCAGAGAGAAGCCTTTTTGGAACTTTCTATAATTATTTTCATCTTTTTAACTGGTTAGATTTAGTCTATAATCTGGTTGGTGGTACTGTAAGTGAGCCTGGCACATGGACCATTTTATGTGAAATCAGACTGAGGATCCCCTAGAAGAGGGCACACTGTCAATGCAGGCAACAGGCAACTTGAATTCCTGACAAATGGTCCAGGGGCTCAGCCTCAGGATTTCCTCATGCCCCTCATACTTAAGGTTTTTCTTCCTAAGCAAATAAATATATTACTGCAATTTAGGTTCCTGTTTCTTTTTCTTTTTTCTTTGAAGACTTATTTATTCATTATATATAAGTACACTGTAGCTGTCTTCAGACACACCAGAAGAGGGCATCAGATCCCATTACAGATGGTTGTAAGTCACCATGTGGTTGCTGAGAATTGAACTCAGGATCTTCTGGAAGAACAGTCAGTGCTCTTACCCAGAGTCATCTCTCCAGCCCTAGGTTCCTGTTTTCTTTTGCCAACAATATGCAAGGGTCAAACCAGAATGCCTGATGAACCTGAGGTGACAGGTGTCCCAGCAAAGAGAGATACTCAACGGTGACCCCTCAGGGGAGTAGCATTTCTATTATATTGTGTCTAGTTTGGGCTCAAGAGAACACCGATAAACACCATCACGAGGGCATGGGAAGTCTGAGGCATTCTGGGTAACAAAGATCTCACCATGCCATCTCTCTGTCATCTTCACCGAAGTCTCTCATACTTTTCACACCAGGTGCTACTTGGGCATTTAGCATCTTTCTCCTAGAGGTTGAGGTAAATGACTCTGTGACACAGTCCTGGCTTTGAGGCCTTAGGATCTGGGAGAAGTGAAGCAGACATTTAACCAGGAGAGGGAAGAGGGAAGTCCTTTCATTTTTAGCTCTGTTTTCAGAAACAAAAGGAGTCTCGAGCCTGGCTGAGGAGCTGCCCAGCCTTGCATGGTTCTGAGGCAGCCCCTGCCACAGGAGGGACGGCCTGTCAGAACAAGTCACCTCAGGAGTTACTGATATTGTTAGCATTTGGTTATAAAGACATTTTGAGACGTTTATTTCTAAACTTAGTTCTACTGTAATTTGTTCTTTTAAATGAAAATTATACAGAATGCATTGTTTTTAGGAGCATTTTTTGTGTATTTTTGTGTGAGAGTAAAATTCAGTACTTGAGTTTATAGAACATTTTAATATAGAATATTAAAGTTAAAAATGTACAATGTATAGAAGATTACAATTAACAGCATCACGGGGATTTGAAGAAATGATTCCCAGGACAGATGGGGTTGACAGTGACCCTAATCACAGGGCCAAATGAGACCACTGGCGCTACAGAGAACAGCACTTCTTAGAGTCATTGTAACTGCATGATCCAGAGGTGAAGACTCAGTCCAGCGGCAGAGCAGGCCTGAGGCCCAGCATCCCACCACCGGCCAGCTGCACGGTATTTTGATCATCACTGGGTTAGAGAAGCAGAAGTTAACTTTCCATTTTCAAGAACCAACGAGCCGTCATCCATGAGGTCTTGCAGCTGAATAACAGGAAACTGTACTTGTTTTTCAAACCACTTGGCAACTTGCAGGAGTTGCTGGTCACGAAATGCACGCCCAATTAACTGCAGTCCTATTGGCAGGCCTTGGTTTGAGAGGGCCACAGGGACGCTCACTGCTGGCAAGCCTGAGAAGAGAAAGAAGCCATCACTGGATCCTCCTTTCCCATGCTTGTAAAGAAAAACAGAATCAGGCTTAAAATAAACTACGATAGCCAGGCATGTCTCTGAGATTGAGGCCAGCCTGGTCTACATAGTGAGTTCTAGGATAGCCAGGGATATGCAGATACATCCTGCTGAAAAAAGATTTAAAAAAAAGAAAGAAAGAAAGAAGAAAAAGAAAAAAGAAAGGAAGAAAAAAAGCAAAGAAAAGTAAAGAAACCACCTTTAAATCCCTCAAATTATGGTCAGCCTATCTCTGTACTTTTGCATCATGGTTTGTCCATATGATAATTTGTATGGACTCACTGTGTCCGTTCAGACACCATCACTTCCTCCTTATGGCTGTATCAGATTCCAGCTTGCAGCTTTACTGTACTTACTCGAGCAGTCTTCCAAAACGCCTTGCTCCGCTGCCCTGCCCTCCCCCTCACATCTGCATAAGCCCCTTTTCTCTCCTTTACCTCCCACCTCTGCTCTCCCCACAGCTACTTCCCTGGTCTCCTTCCAGAGAGCAGCTTCCCAATAAGCCTGCCTTTAATGTAACCTAATCTGGCTTGAATTGGTTCATTGGTTCACTGGTGGAGAAATAACCTATCACTACCCTAAAAGAATGTTTTAAACATGAAAGAAATAATAAAAGGAAAATCTAGGTCCTTCAGACACAAAGAGTAAACACAGAAAACAAGTGGAGCTAACAGATGTGGGCTCATTATCAGTTTTCTCAGATGTGACAATGAAACTGTGTTTAGGAAGGAGAGTATTCCCAGATTTGTGCTAAATTACTCAGCTGTAAAATGTCATGTCTAAAAGTTGTGTTTTTTTCAAATGAGTCATCAACATCCAGTATGTGATGGGTGGGGTGGCAGGGTGGGGAGCATGTGTAGAAAAGCAGAAGAGAGTGGAAGCAGGCTATTAGCAAGCATGGACGCAGGTAAGGGCAGAGTGGAAGCAGGCTATTAACAAGCATGGACGCAGGTAAGGGCAGAGCGGAAGCAGGCTATTAGCAAGCATGGACGCAGGTAAGGGCGTACGCGGCAATCTTTATGCTGTGCTTTAATTTGTTGAGCTCGGTCTGCCCGCCCCAAGATGAGCCGCAGTCACTGTGTCCCGTGCCTGCCAGATCTTTCATATTGTGCTGTGACAGGCCTGCCAGTCACTGACTCAGAAAAATAACTCCGAGCAGGGTCAAGCTGACCATGTCCCCTGCTGTGTTCTGTGTGTTCTGTGTGTTCTTGTCAATCTTAAGGAATTCCACAAGCTTCACAGGACCCATCAAGTCAATATGATGGGACCCAAGGTCAATATGAACTGTCATGTCTGAAATGGCTTGAGTCAGACCTGACCACTGGGCAGCACTTCCTGCTCCTGCGAATGAGCTCCTTGTGGTTTTATTCCTCCACAAGCCTACCCTGAAAACAGTTTGGCACCACAATTAGGCTTCTGAGTCCTTTCTGTGGTCCTGAATGTTCAGTCTTTTGGGGTGTGCATTCAATAAACTATTCTTGCTTAACTGAGATAGATGGGTGTTTGTATGGTTTGTGTGGCAATTCTTGAACCCCAACAGTGTGGTTAAGAAAATGTGCACATACAGCATGCATGCACAGGACACCATCCCCCTCACATACAGCATGCATGCACAGGATACACACATCCCCTCACATATAGCATGCATGCACAGGTCACACATATCCCCTTCACATACAGCATGCATGCACAGGTCACATACATCCCCCTCACATACAGCATGCATGCACTGGTCACATACATCCCCCTCACATACAGCATGCATGCACAGGACACACACATCCCCTTCACATACAGCATGCATGCACAGGACACACACATCCCCTTCACATACAGCATGCATGTACAGGACACACACACATGCCTCTCACATACAGCATGCACGCACAGGACTCACACATCCCCTCACATACAGCATGCATGCACATGACACACACATCCCCCTCACATACAGCATGCATGCACAGGTCACACACATACCCTTCATATACAGCATGCATGCACAGGACACACACATCCCCCTCACATACAGCATGCATGCACAGGACACACACATACCCTTCATATACAGCATGCATGCACAGGACACACACATGCCTCTCACATACAGCATGCACGCACAGGACTCAGACATCCCCTCACATACAGCATACATGCACACGACACACACATTCCCCTCACATACAGCATGCATGCACAGGTCACACACATCCCCTTCACATAAGCATGCATGCACAGGTCACACACATCCCCCTCAGATACAGCATGCATGCACAGGTCACACACATCCCCCTCACATACAGCATGCATGCACAGGACACACACATTCCCTTCACATACAGCATGCATGCACAGGCCACACATCCCTCTCACATACAGCATGCATGCACAGGTCACACACATCCCCCTCACATACAGCATGCATGCACAGGACACCATCCCCCTCACATACAGCATGCATGCACAGGTCACACACATCCCCCTCACATACAGCATGCATGCACAGGACACCATGCCCCTCACATACAGCATGCATGCACAGGTCACACACATCCCCCTCACATACAGCAAGCATGCACAGGACACCATGCCCCTCACATACAGCATGCATGCACAGGACACACACATCCCCTCACATACAGCATGTATGCACCGGTCACACACATCCCCCTCACATACAGCATGCATGCACAGGACACATACATCCCCTTCACATACAGCATACATGCACAGGACACACACATTCCCCCTGGGTGCTCTTGAAGCTCTTTCAAGTGCTGCTTTTAGGAAACAATCCTGCTAGAACCTGAACTGAAGACCAGGGAGCCTGTCTAAAGCTTTGGAGAGAACCACAACATCTTTCAGGAATCCTCACCTGCCATATTGACAGCTTGTGTGAAAATATCATCCTGGGCACTGCGTGTCCTGTTGTCTTCTTTGATGAACTCCAGGTACGGCACTGCCTCAGTCAGGGTGGTGGGGGTGAGCAGGACGTCCACCCCAGACTCAAACACGTTCACGAAATCCTTCACAATGAGGCGCCTCACCTTCTGTGCCTTGACGAAGTAATTCTCATAATTTCTGTGGAAAACACACAGATATCTTAGAGATTTTCTTGTGTGTGTGTGTGTGTGTGTGTGTGTGTGTGTGTGTGTGTGTTTTAATGGCAATTCTCTTACACTACGGTTATTAAAGAGCCACTGGGTCCTCAGCTTCACAATCAGGAACCACTAAGGCTATTACTATTATTTACTTATTCACTGCTTTGGGAAGGGAGGAACAGAGGGGCTAAGCAGAAGTCTGAGGGCAAGCAGGCAGAGTCACCTCCCTCCTTCACAATGGCACCTCAGGTTGTACTCGCTTCGTGGTAAGCAACTGGGCCACCTTGATGGTCACAGTGTGTTAGTTTTTGAGACAGGGAATCACTATGTAGCATGGTTGGTCTAGAACTCATTATGTAGACCCTAGATAGTGCTGGAATTAAAAGACCTGCCCACATCTGGCAGTACACCACTAAGACTCTTTTATTTGTTTTTTTTGTTTTTGTTTTTTTTTTCAAGACAGAGTTTCTCTGTAGCCCTGGCTTCCTGGAACTCTATAGACCAAGCTGGCCTCGAACTCAGGGTTCTGCCTGACTCTGCCTCTTAAATGCTGGCATCAGAGGCATGTGCCACCATGCTCAGCTGATTGCTAACAACTTAAAAAGATGAATTTTGTTCAATGTTACTGTTATTACTGTACAATAGATACAACTTGGGTCTTAAAGGCTTTTGCAATTTTCTGTCATCACATTTCAGTCTGTCTACAGTGTAACTGTGATAACAGCTGGTTCCACATCTGTCTGAACCTTGTCTCAGTCCATCTACAGTGTAACCATGATAACTAGCTTGGCCTCACATCTGTCTAAACCTTGTCTAGTCTGTCTACAGTGTAACCGTGATAACAGCTGGTCTCATATCTGTCTGAACCTTGTCTCAGTCTACCTATAGTGTAACTGGGATAACTAGCTGGTCCTGCATCTGTCTGAACCTTGTCTCAGTCTGTTTACAATGTAGCTATGATAACTAGCTGGTCCCACATCTGTGTGAACTATGTCTCAGTCTGTCTACAGTGTAACTGTGATAACAGCTGGTCTCACATCTGTCTGAACCTTGTCTCAGTCTACCTACAGTGTAACCATGACCGAGTTAGACAGTAGGAAGCAGTCCTGGAAAGCTGATTCCATCCAGAGAAGCAGGGAAAGCACAAAGCGCTACAGTTTTGTATTTTATGAGCAGTCTAGAAGGGCAGAGGTAAAATTATAGGAAGGGTGCGCAATACTATTAGCAGACTGGGGGAGGGCGGACAAGACGCAACCATGCGTCAGTAACACAGAGAGGGGAGGAGAAGACTCCCCATCTGCCCCCAAAGCTGGTTTAACACCAGAGGCTCCTCAAGGGTAAAACTGGGCGTGGCAACTCCAGTCCCATCGAGAACCAAATATAAGAAGATATTTCTTGGGGCTGGAGAGATGGCTCACTGGGTAAGAGCACTGACTGCTCTTCCAAAGGTCCCGAGTTCAAATCCCAGCAACCACATGGTGGCTCACAACCATCCGTAAAGAGATCTGACACCCTCTTCTCATGTCTGAAGACAGCTACAGTGTACTCACATATAATAAATAAATAAATAAATATATTTCTTTTTTTTCTTAACCCTACGGACATCACTCACTCTTCCTGCACCATCTGACCAATGGCTGCAGAGAGATACAAATGCAGTGCCCTCCTCTATTGCGCTCCGCCTCCTCCTCTGTGACTCGGCCTTGCCCTGCAATCTCAGTGAGCCTCCTGTCTCCACTCCTGCAGACCTGGGGTTATAGGCACGCGCAGGACGCTCAGTGTGTTAGGTAGGAGCTGAGGTTGAGCGCTGGTCCTCATGTTATGTACCAAGAGCTCCTTACCAGGAAACTATCTTTCCTGCTCCTTATTCTTTTCTGTTGTTTTATTTTGCTTTCTTTTGTTAATAGGATTTGTTGCCCAAGGCTAGCCTTGATCTCACTATGCAACCAATCTCCTGCCTCTACGTTCCCCGTAATGGGACCACAGGCACCCATATGCATAATATTAATGTTGGGCATTAGACCTGGGGCCTCAGACATCTAGGTAAATTGTCTACTAATTGAGCCAGTAAATATTAGATATGTCAATTTTAAGGTTTTAAGAAAAGCAAAGATTGGAAAAGCAATTGTCTTACTCTTTTAATAAGAAAAAGTTTCCTGAGAGAATTCTTCCTCTCACCACATCATTGAACCCTTCCTGTCTGGTTGCGGCATACATGGCTTCAGTAGACACATCAACAGCAGACCTGTGACCTGAGGGGGACACCGCGTGAGAAGGAAGTCAAGGCTTAGCTGGGAAACAGTACTGTCAACAATATGGGTCTTGGAGAGCTTTCCTGTCCAAGTCCTTCTGCATTTGCTTTGTGACCTACTGACCACTTAGTTATGAGGACTAGCCACGGGAAGAAAAAGACTAGCCACAAAGAATCTGTCTGTCCGTCCATCTGTCTGTCCATCCATCTGTCAGGGCATGCATCCATCCATGCACACTTTGACTGAGCTACACCTTGTCAGATACTACACCACATGTGCTGGGCACATGGAGACAATCCCTTCAAGATTTTTCCATCAGTCCAGAGAAACAAATATAAAAAGAGTCATGTTGAATACCCGAAGTTCAATACAGAGAAGAAGATGGATTTGCTGATTACTTTCCTAACTAGTGTGTGCGTCTTTCAGCGTTTGAGGTATCTTACCCGGCCCCAGCAGCCATCTTACCGTACTGTAGCCCATCAAATCTTGCCATGTTCGAGGCGACCTCTGATGTGCACAGTACATGGTAGCAGACAATCGAGGAGCAGGTGTGCGGCAGAGACACCTCAATCACTTTGGCTCCTTCAGACTCAAAGAGGTCAGCAGCTTGGGACCAGAGGGACTGTACTTCACCCGACAATTCTGGCACCAGATATTCCTTAGAGAAAACAAAAGAAAACACAGAGGCTGTGAAGTCTACATAGTGTTTTTGGTGATACACTAAAGCTGACAGCACAGCTGGGAGGTACCTCGAGACGGGACTGGGAATGCTGGCGGCGCGGGAGCACACGCGGCTCAGCACCGGCCAGACGTCAGTGTAAAGCCTGGTGCTCAGGTGGGGCTCATATCTGCTCTGGTCACTAGCACCAAATGCTCTGCTGAGCTTGTCAGAGGCTCTTCCAGCTTAGCTTTCCACCTCCATTACATGGGTGTCACCGTCCCTCATTTACTGATGAAAAGTATTGAAAATTGGGAAGTGAAATAGTATTCCTAATGCTATACATCACAGCAACATGGGATCTAGGTGTCTAGCAGGCTCACTTCTAAAGCTTGGGTCTATTTTGTTCTTTGAAAAGGGTACACATAGCTATCTTGATGAACGTCTTTTAAAGCAGCCGTTCTCTGCAGTGGGGTGTGATCTGATAATGCCTGTGGATGCTCTGATTGGAAAGCTGTAGTGGTGAAGGGTGCTATGGCACAGGGGTGGAGGCCAGGGATGCTGTTAAACATTCTGTGATGCCAAAGATGGTTTTTCACCGCAGAACTTTCTAGAATATCAATGGTGTCAAAATTAAGAAATCACATTATTCTGCAGGGTAATTTATTTTTCTAAGAGTTCTAAAACATTACATCTTAATATGTTATCGGGTATGTAATTGGCTAAGGAGGTACGCAGCTATAATTTCAGCACCTGAGGTGACAGTCAGCCTGGGGCCAGCAGTTAGGGGCACCTGAGCTTGGCTCCCAGCACCTACGCCAGGTGATTCACAGGCTCCAGGCATCTGACATCTCTGGCCTCATGGGCAACTTATCCTCATGAATATTTACCCACATGCAGACATATACATCTACATATGACTTAAGATAATAAAAAGGACTGGAAATGTGACTCAGCAGTTAAGAGTACCAGATGCTCTTCCAGAGGACGTGAGTTAGACTCCTGACACCCATGTCAGACAGCTCACAACCATCTACAGCTTCAGCCCCAGGGGATCTGATGCCCTCTTACGGTTTCCAAAGGCACCAGGCACATACACAGTATAAATATACACGTAGGCAAAATACCCATATACATTTTTTTAATAAATAAAAATTTAAGTTAAAAAACCCCACAAAACATGTATACACAGACACATAGGCACACACATAGGTTTGATTTTTTTTAACTTTAAGGTGTCAGTAATTTATTATTTACACGTGTAAATTATTAATTGCTATTGTAATAAGCATAGTCTAAATGGCAATCATAGAAATGAATGCAATAACATTTAATGGGGCCTTACTAAAGAAGGTATGCCTGCCTTTTACATCAGGGATCAGCAAACTGATCACAGGCAAGACGTTTTAGTTTATCCACTTTTTGAAAATAAAATTTTATAGGTATACAGACATATTTCTTTATGTAAATAAACAAATTGCCTATGGCTGTTTTTTTTTCACTATAATGGCTGAGTTAAAAAGCCCAGATTTATGATCTACGAAACCTAAAACAGTGTCTCTTTCCAAGGAAAGTTTACAGACCCTCGCTTTATAGGATAATCAGATTCAACCCTCACGACTCTCAGGATCTGGATTTTATCATCCTCATTTCACAAATGGAGACACTGGGCTGGCTTAGCGGGGCCACAGTCACATGCTCAGGTTCACAAGGCCTGTAAAGGTGGTTTAGAGATTCCAGCCCACCAGGCCGCCTCCTGCCCTCTGAATTTGACCTGCCCACCTTTCTGTAAAGTGGCAGAAGGAAATTACCTTTGGGATTCCTATACACAATCTGCTCACATCCATCATGCCGGGAACCTCGGCTGGTATAACAGGGTCTTTTACAGTGGTGGAATCTTTGGGGTCATGTCCAGCCAGTACACCTGCAAGGAGAAATCCTTATGTGTGACAGTCAGAATGTTTTACAGTGAGGCTTTCAAATAATACATGACTGCAGAAATACCTAACACAATTGCTGTATCATCCACACTTCTGGTGAAGATTCCTGGCACGTCCATTGAATTCACCAGGGGAATAAGGCCGTGTCGAGAAACCAAGCCATAGCTTGGTTTAAAACCAACAACTCCACAATGGGCAGCAGGGTTCCTGGTGGATCCTCCAGTGTCTGATCCCAGAGCACTGGAATTCAAAGAGGAGTTGATTTAAGAGAAATGAATTCTTTAATTGCATTTAAAATCTATCATGTAAAAGTGTACGTTCCCTTAATCACATAGAGTAATCTTTGGCTTAAAGGATTCATATGGTATAGAAAACCACAAAGACTCAGCAACAGACACTGCATCTTGGTAGACTCAAGCCTCCCTCCTGCCTCCTGAATACTAGAATTATGGGCATGTACTGAGACCTGGCCTTTCAATTCTTTTAAAAAATGTTTGTTTGTTGAGAGCATTATGTTATCCTAAATTTCCATCCCTGTTTGTTTGTTTGTTTGTTTATAATCATCACCTCTTGCTGCTATTAAAATCATAATAAAATTGAGAAAACATGTAAATATTGAAAAATAACTGAAGTAACAACAGGCAGTATGCTTCCCCTAACTAAACACCATCCCCAGAAACGCAGACGCGACCTCTTTGCTTGTCTATTCGGAGTTCCGGCTGGAGATGTGCTGTCATTTACATAGGCAGTGATGCTGTTCTCATCTGGCATGACAGCCTCTAGTGAACCACTGTTGATAAACAGCATTACCCACAAATCTCTGCTCACGTTTGATTGCTTTCAGGTGGCTGTCTTCTAAGTAGCAGGGTTAATGAACAAAAGGTCTGCTTGTTATTACAAGCTCTTTTTATTAAAAGATTTATTTATTTAATGTATATGCATATGCTGTCTTCATGCGCACCAGATCACAGATGGTTGTGAGCACCTTGTGGTTGCTGGGAGTTGAACTCAGGACCTCTGGAAGAGGAGCCAGTGCTCTTAAAACCTGAGCATCTCTCCAGCCCATAGATTCTTAGCCTATATGGTCAAAATACTTGCTGCAGATCAGGCCAATTCATAGATTTACTTGTAGTGAGCTGTGGTTTAACAGCTCAGCAGCGTCACTGAGATTTTGAAATTTTGGTTACTCTCATTTAAAAAGAAATACCTGTTAAATGTTCATGTTGAAAAGCTTTTCATTATCCAAAAAGGTGTATGCCTATACCACAGCCTAGGCACCTAGAGGATATGTGCTATTCTGATTAAAAAACAGAAGGCATCAACGAAGACTAAAATCTAGAAAATGAGTAGCCTGAAGGACACCATGCTGTGCGAGCAGGATGATGGATGCAGGAAGCACACGTAGGAGGTATCCACAGCAGTCGGAGACAGACAGACAGACAGACAGAGTGTGGAGTGATGGAGACGGAGCGAGGCTTGCTGGGACAGCAAGCTGTGCAAGGCTTGTCGGTCTCCAGTTTCCAAGGATCTTTGCTTCCCTGAGAGGCAGAGCTGAGAAGTGCTCCTGGTGTCCCTCTGGGTCCCCCCCTGGTTTCTCATGCCAAGGCTGAGGCCTGGCTGTCTCTGCTAGGCCGCACCACTGCTGCTGATTCCTGTTTTCTGTCCAGCTCTATTGAACTGGACTGCTGGTGTGTCTGTGAAGTGTTTGCGAATGGATCGAGCTGCAGGCTGACCTGTGAACTGAACTGCTGATTTTTTTCCTTTTTTTTTTTTTTTTTAAATTGGATTTTTTTTTTTTTAAATTTAGTTTTCAAATGTTATCCCCTTTCCCCATTTCCCCACCTCCGGGAAGCCCCCTATCCCATCCTCCCTCCCTCTGCTTCTATGAGGGTGTTCCTCCACCCTCCCCACTCCCACCTCCCCGCCCTCAATTCCCCTACTCTGGGGCATCTATTGAACCTTCACAGGACCAAGGACCTCTTCCTCCCACTGATGCCTGATGAGGCACTCACTCCTTTGCTACATATGCAGTTGGAGCCATGGGTCCCTCTATGTGTACTCCTTGGTTGAGGGCTTAGTCCCTGGGAGCTCTGTGTGGTCTGGTTGATTGATACTGTTGTTCTTCCTATGGGGTTGCAAACCCCTTCAGCTCCTACAGTCCTCTCTCTCACTCCTCCACTGGGGACCCCGTGCTCTGTGCAAAGGTTGGCTGCCAGCATCCGCCTCTGTATTTGCAAGGCTCTGGCAGGGCCTCTCAGGAGCCACATCAGGCTCCAGGGAACTTTTGTAAACAGGTCCACTTTCCCGTATCCTTTCTTTCCCGCTGCCTCTGATGAGTGGTGGGCTAAAGGGAGGTTAACGTGTTTAAGAACTGTCATTAAGAAATAAGGATTGAAAAAGTTAAAGTTACAACAACTGAAAATTTAAACAATTGTTTAAAAAGAAAACTGTTGGACAGTATATACCTAACAAAATTCCAAGTATCATATAATACTATCAGATAATACTAATAACATCATATGATATAGAAGTAACAACCGTCTTATTGCAGCACCCATAAGAGCCCCGCTGCATGCGTTTATCCAGACGCCTCTATCCGGGCCTGACATCCACGCCCTAGCAAGGATTCCTCGACAGGAGCTACATGTCCCGTCCTTAACTTGCTTCACCTCATGTACCTGGGATAACTTCCCACATCACTCTACACTGCCCTGTCTCACTCTCCGTGTGGCTCAACAATACTCTAAGAACCTTCTTAAGTAAAAAGCTGCAATAAACAAATAAATCAATGCGAGGGAGACAAAAGCACACTTCAGTTTGGATATACTCGATTGGAAGTTACTTTTGATTGGTGCTTCTACTGATTATGTATACGTATGGATACATATACATACGTACATACATACTCACATATATGTATAGATATGAGTAATATGCCGTTATATTGAAAGTAATGCTTTGGATTACTTTCCTAACAATTACAATTTGGCTTACTTTCCTAGTGATGTTCCTAACAACAACATACCACTTGCTCTCTACAGAAAATGCAATCTCACCAGGCCCACTTAAGCTACAAAATCAGTCTGTTGCTTTCATAATTTAAAAAAGATACTGTCTCTTATTAGCATTCGCTGACGGCTGTGTAAAAGCAAAGCCCACATTTCCATAGGAACCATGTGTCAAGATGCCATCCTCTCGGTGTAGACCCAGGAAGACGCACACTAAGTGGGCTGATAAAGGCGGGGAACACGCACTTGATCCTGCACTTCTAGTGTGTCAGACGCTCATTAATATTAATGCAGGGCTCTAACAGTCCAGAGATAAACGAAATAGCTTTTCTTCTTAACAAGACGTCAGGAGTATGAAGGAGAGAAGCTCGGAGGAAGCGACAGCCCCAGCTCTAAAATATGTAAATAAATTATTGGCTGCAAAGCCCGCGGAAGGTGTAGCTTCAGTGGATAATTAAAGAGAGCGAAAGGGAAAATCATACATATTATATTACGGAGGAAACACATTGAACTTACTTAAATTGGGACTGATAAATAAATATTTATTTACTATTCTCTAGGTGGTTAAGAACTGTTTGACGGGCCAGGCACATGCCTGTGACCTCAGCACTCAGGATTAGAGCCAGAGGATTAGAGGTTGGAGGCTACTGTTGGGTCCACAGTGAGGCAGGCCAACCTGCCCTGTAAGTGAGACCACACTCAGACACCAGCTCTCCTGAGAAGAGATGCCTTTAAAGGTGGGACTTAAAACATGGCTGGTGGGTTCTTATCAACGCACAACAGATAATCGGCTCCTAATGAGGCTGAAAAGCTCTGCTTGGTAAGACGCTGTCAGTCACAGATTTATGGAAACTATTCTAGATATCTTATTGATTCACATATTACTAAGGGATCTTTCTTTTTAGAGATGTTCTGAATGATAAATCACCATGATCCACTCAGCAGCAATGAGCGAATGCAGTCAGCATTTGCATAGCGAAAGGATGCCAGAATTATTAAAAAATAAGATTCATGAAGTCTGCTCATGGTCAATGTTTTATTGGTAAGACCCATAAAACCATGCTATAAAATAACCAGAGATTACAGGAGACACTTCTAAATGTCATTTTAAGTTAAGTTTTTTGTTTGTTTGTTTGTTTGTTTTTGTTTTTGTTGTTGTTGTTGTTTTGATACAGGGTTTCTCTGTGTAGCACTGGCTGTCCTGGAACTCACTCTGTAGACCAGGCTGGCCTCGAACTCAGAAATCCACCTGCCTCTGCCTCCCAAGTGCTGGGATTACAGGCATGCGCCACCACCACCGGCTTTTAAGTTAAGTTTTAATGTACAAAGTTCACATTGTGGGCTAAAGTTGAGTACCCTGGGAGATCAATTCGATGTATTTTTGAACAAACAGCTCACCAAAAAGAAATATAGAGATGGGGTCTGAGTTCCTGTGCTACCGGGCTGTGCATGTAGTTTGAGCGTGTGTGTCTGGGCAGGGCTTAAAGCACAGACAGAAAGCGTCTTACGCAAAGCACGTGAAGGCCGCCACGGCTGCGGCACTGCCGCCCGAGCTCCCTCCGGTTATCAGCCAGTGTGAGTCCTCACGAGCGTCCGGCCGGCTTCTCTCTCTGTACTGCTTCGAGTAAGTCCAGGGGTTTTTAACTGGTCCAAACACGCCATCTGTGCTTCCAGATCTGCGGTGGGGAAGCACAGCAGTGCCTTAGATGAACTTCGCTTTACGTCCTCGGGGCACTCATGGAACTTTTCCTGGCGTACAGTAGATAGAGGTGGGGAAGCTGACACGCTCACGTGCACCCAAGGGGCGCGGCAAGGGAAGTAAGTGTGGGAAAGTACCAGCTAAAGAAAGCTCTGTCCCAGTTGATGATCCAAACCAGCTAATGATGGTTTCCCTCGGGAGCTGAGACCTGTCCGTCGAAAAGACTCTCAGGACAGTTTTTGGAGGAATCTCCCCCTTAGTCAGAAGTTTCCAGAAAAGTACCAGGTGTGGTAGCTCACACCTTCATAGAAATTCATAGAAAGATTTCTATGAATTCCAGGAAAGCCTGGGATAGAGTGAAACCTGTCTCAAAAACCAAACTCCAGGGATGAAGAGGTGCTCAGCGTGTGAGAGCACTTGCCGTGTAAGCATGAGGCCTTAATTTGAATTCCCAATGCACACATAGGAAAGCCAGGCATGGCCATCTGCCCGCTATATCTCAGGGTGGGCGCAGACGGGCAGATCCCAGGACCTCGCTGCCCAGCCAGCTTTGTCTAAAAGACAAACATGAGCTCACTAAAGACCCCGTCTCGCGGCATTATGACTGAGTATCTTAGAGAAAGACATCTAACGTGCCTCTGTATGTGGTGCGCCCCTCATAGAGAGAGTCAGAGACGGGAGAGGGAGAGGGCTGGAGAAACCGCAGAATGGAATGTACGGCCACATAGCACGCAGAGGTCTAGCCATCAGAAATTAGTAGCCAGGTACAAGGGTGCACCCTGGAGTCCTAACACTGGGAGGCTGTGAGTCCGAGGCCAGCCTGCGCTAGAGACTTCTGTTTCCCAGGAGCTGTATATGTGCATCCCTGACCTGCAACATGTAAGAAATACAATTTGTCTCCACCCTTGTTAGTACTCCATACTACCATTGTTAAGCCATCCTAATAAATGCATACATCTTACTGTGGTTGTAATTTTGTTTCCCTGATAATTAATGATCTTAAGTATTTTTCATGCATTTATGTCAATCATAGATCATCTTGGATGAAATGCCTGCTTAAATGGCTCAGTGGTTCAGCCTGCTTCCTACTGTTCCAGAGGACCCGTGCTCAGGTCCCAGCATCCACACCATGCACCTCATAACCACCTACAACTCCATCTCTACGAGATCTGACCTCCTCTCCTGGGTGCCATAGGTACCCCAGACATATGGCATATATACAAATAATAATAACACATCTTAAAACGAATTCTTAAGGGTTTGGTGCTTGGCATGGCCATCTGCTGTGCTCCAATGGATGGCCCCAACTCTCAAAAGCATCAACAGCTCAAACTCACGAAGCTGGGCATTAGCATTCCCGCTGAATGTTCCCATCTCTCCCCCATAGTAGGGCACTCAGGTATTCACTGAATGAAAATGTTCCACATTCCTACTATGTGACAGACACGGGAAAGCACTGATTTAGCAGGCACTAAGCCATCAACTGTATCTGGCCAGGGTGGGAGTTAGGAATGGATCAAACATTCCCGACCCAAGTCCAGACAGAGCCTGGCTTGATTCTTGGGAGAGGCTGTGCGCTCGGGAATTTGGCACAGAGGAGTGTGGCCACACAGTTTGGACACAGGAAAACAGTGTGGTGAAGTCACCCTCCACTTCATGAAAGCCTATGCCACTTGTATCCCAAATGTGTCATCTCAGGCAAAGCCATGTACCATATCTATCTATCTATCTATCTATCTATCTATCTATCTATCTATCTATCTATCTATCTATCTTTGTATGTTTGTTTGTTTTTGAGACTGGGTCTATGTAGCCCTGGCTACCCTGGAACTCACTCTGTAGACCAAGCTGGACTGGAACTCAGAGACCCACTTACCTCTGCCTCCTGAGTGCTGGGTTTCAAGGGATGCGCCAACACACCAACTAAAGCTTTATATAGTTAGTTTACATAACACTAAGTTTATCATTTTAGCCTTTACATTCTTTGACCTCATACTTTCTGCTTTTATGAAATAATTTCAGTAGAATGCTTATGGATTAGACTTGCTACACATTTCCTTGTTAGTTGTTGGTTATGGTTTTCCAGCTGCCTATCACAGCTAATGGCGTGCCCTCAAAGACTCACGCTGGGGACAGCGAGACATACCGAGTGTACTTTTTCCTCGGTGGCCATGCCTCTTGTGATCAGCTGTGAACAGAGCATCCTAAAACGCCATGCCCACGCTTACTTTCATGGGTGAGCTCATTAAACAAGTCCCTGTGAGTATTCAGAGAGATCACAGCTGGCGTGGGAGTCCAAGGGCTGCTTCTACAAAACTGGAAGTTGATTTACTATTGTATAATAATTATGAAACAAACTTTATACATGTGAAAAGAATTATAAAGTAGGAAAAAGTCTAAAGTAGTTTTGGTGACTGACTACTACCCCAACCCTGGCAAGTGTCAGGAACGAGGCAAGGCTATCTGTTTTACATCTGCCCCCCTCTGTACACCTTAATTATTTATACATATACTTATGTCTGTGCACATGAGTGCAGATGACCACAGGGGCCAGAGTGGGTGCTGGATCACCTGAGGCTGGAGGTAAAGGTGGTCCTGAGTTATGTGCTCTGTGTGGCTGCTGGGAACTGAACTCAGAACCTCTGCACGAGCGTAAGCCCTGCACAGGCGCATCTCTCCACCTCCCATTTACACTCTGTCTTCAACACTGCACGAATGGTCTTAACTGCGTCAATAAAGCAAAATGTAGATACTAAGAAATAAAAAAAACTGTCTCTGCTATTTATACAAAATATTCCAAAGAATCTATAAATACCAATTAGAACTAACAAATGAACTTGAGCAAGTTGATGAGATAGGAGGTCAACAGAGAAAAACCAATTATATTCTTATGCACTTGCTATAAACAATTAGAAACTGATCAATTATAGGATAAAGTAGGTCAAGTACTGGACTCAGCGGGCTAAGCCTGAACTCAATCCCCAGTTATCCATGTGGTAGAAGAAAAACTCGGACTCCCAGAATTGTTATGAACTCTACCTGTACATGGCCAATTCCTCAAGATAAATTAATAATTGTTATTAAAAAATAAATCATATAAGCTCTATAGAAGGTTTACACTGGAAAATCTTAAAAGTACTCCTGAGAAAAAATAAATAAAAATCTCAATTAGCACATACTCGTGATATTTGTGAATTAGAAAACGCTGCTTCTAAAACTGACGTGGAAACCAGGGCTGAGTGTGCTCAGGATAAGCTTGTTGTGTTTAAACAGTGCAGGATAAGGACAAACCTGAACCTTATTCACACCACATACAAAAACCTTCAACAACATGGGCGGCGCCGCTAAGCAGAGGAGCTAATCCTATGGAGCCGGGAGAAGACCCTGCCACCTGGGTCTGCATAAGCATCATGGAAGCACGGATCATGACAGAAAGAACCGATGAGATGGACTGTATCAAAATTAAAAACTCCAACTCTTTGAAAAGCAGTCTGTATGATGGGCAACACTGATTATCTGGGATTAATGAGACAGGCTGACTCCGTGACAGGCTTCAAACTGGCAGTTCAGGACACTAGGCCTTCATCTCTGTCTCCAAGACCTGGGCAAGTCCAGGCAAGCCCAGGCCTCAGAAGCTGCCCCACCCCACCCCACCCCCCCTTGACACCTGGCCTGAGGCAAGGACGAAGGCTTAGCAGCAGTGTCCAGAGGTCCCCAGAGGTCCCCAGCAACGGTTCTGGAATGTCCCTAGAGATAAGGCCAACAACAGAGGTCATCTACCCCTCCCCTAATGTGCTTTAAATCTGGCCTGCGAACTCACTTTGGGGTCTCCATTCCAAGATAGAGACCCCAGCATGCCAGACTTCTGCGAATAAAGCATTCTTCGCTTTTATGTGTACTATTTGAGTTCAGGGTGTCATTCTTCCGTGAATCATGGACCCTTACAGGTTCACCTAGGAAACAAGCCTCTGGGGTGCCCCTCAGAGAGTTTAGACTGGGTTACCAGAGGCGGGGAGACATGCTAACGGTGTGCAGCACGTTCGTGGACCATGCCACGGGCCAGGGCCCCTGACTACGTAAAGAGCCGGCCGAGCATCGGCCTTCAGTGCTCTCGGCTTCCTGATGGCACAGCCCTGTGACCAGAGCCTCCAGCACCCGCCACTATGCCTTTCCTGCCAGGAGTGCGCCCCCAAAAAAGAAGCCCCTTTCTCCTTGGGGTCAGTTATTTGTATTGCAGCAAAGCAAAAAGTAACTAATACAGACAGAGAATGAAAAGATAATCCAAAGACTTTGAGAACAGATTTGTAGACTCTGAAAACAGACTTGGATCCAGAATATATGAAAGAACTCTTCTAATTCAATAAATAAACCACTTTACAAAAGACTGGGACAGATACGTCACTGAGAAGTCACAAATGGCAAAATAAGCGCCAGAAAGGCACTTAATGTCACTATTCATTAGGGAAATACACTCTAAAGCCCAAACAATATATATCTACACTCTGTTAGACAACCGAACGCAATCTCATAAGGGGACTCAGACCGGCATCAGAGGCTGGCACCGAGGAGCCGCGGTGACCGCTGCTGGCCTCCAATGCCATCCCTCTGCTCATGAGCCATCCACTCCCGTAGACACACACGAAACAAAAATAACTCAAGTAAACGTCTTTAAAAAGAATTCTCAAGAAGCAACCTTGCTACCTTTAGGTATCTACATGCAATGGAGTTAAGGGCATAGATGTCAAATAAGAAGAGGAAAATTTCATTTACTTACCCCATAGCAAACTCATCCAAATTTGTTTTCCCCATGAGTAGAGCTCCCTGATCCAACATCTTCTGAACGACTGTGGCATTGTACGGTGGTATGTAACCTGAAGAACAGTGTGGGATTACGCGAGAGAAAACAACAGATAGGAAGCACAATTTTAAGCTTTAATTAAGTAATTAGTATTGGGGCATAAGCTATTCCCAATTTAAATAGCAGGTCCACCTCCACTTCTACCACCACCACCACCTACAGACTGAAACTAACAAACCCCCTGGAGCCTATATTCTGAAACACACCGTGGTCCACCTAATGAAAGAGAACTCAGAGAACACTGCTTTTGGAGGGCAGCATTCTGAGTGCCTTTTCTTTCTCTACTTATTTTTCCTATTGGGATCCAAATGTTTCAGTATACATTTGTGTTTTCAGCCTGATAGGTTAAAGAATAAAACTAAGGATTAGCACACAGTTCTGAGAGATGGTGAGCAGATGCTGACAGATTCTCAGCGTTCGCAGGAGGCCCAATGCCTGCCGGGACCAAGTCCTCCTGAGAAGGCTCCTAAACTCCGTAAGCTGCACTCATTGACAGACTCCATAAGCTGCACTCACTGATAAACTCCATAAGCTGGACTCATTGATAGACTCCATAAGCCGGACTCATTGATGGGACTGGCCATCGCCTAGATTCTGTGTGTGATGAGCTAGCAGTGAGGAGACAAGTCTATCCTCAGTACTTCCCACAAGGTTGTAATTAAGCTCAGGCTATCTTAAAGCATTAGTATTTTATCTTTAAGTGTGAAAAACACCCGTCTTTATAAAAGTATTAATGCTGTAATCAGACTTTACCTTTTAACATATTTGATGCGCATGTTGTCTCAATGCCAGATGTGCTGAAGTTGTCTTTCACAGCAACAGGAATTCCATCTAAAGCTCCAAGAGTCTGACCTGCATTTGAAAGCCACAGTGGGGGCTGGAAAGATGGCCCAGTATGTGAGAGTGCTAGCACAACATGCCCTGCGCTGAGATCCCAGCATGGCCACATGGCATATGCCTGCCTGTGACCGCAGTGCTGTGAGAGGTGAGGACGGACGGGATGTCACTCTGGCTTACTGGCCATAAGGTGGAGAGTGACAGACCAGGGCACCACACACACACACACACACACACACACACACACACACACACACATACACACACACACACATTCCAAAAGAGCACTAGAAGAATGATATAATTCTCTTGGAATAAAACTTCAGAAATTAAGTTTATACTGGAAATTATTACAGACAGGCACTACCTAACATTTACACTAAACAGCTCAAGACAGGTTCTTTAACCACGAAGGATTGTTTTAAGCTTTACTTACTAAAAGACACACCTCCTCTTGGGACAGATCAATGAAATACAATTGGATATGATTTATATTTACCTTGCTTGTATCTTTTCTCCGATGCTTCAGCCTGCTTTAGAGCCACCTCCTCCGATACAGTAATGTAAGCATTTAGATACTTGGTTTTCCTGATGAGGGAGAGACATTGCTTGCAGAGCTCTGTTGGTGTAACCTGGCCCTGCTTCAGTGCTGCAGAAACCTACAGTACAGATAATTCAAAAACACTGTTACAGATTCTGTACAAGTGCAAATCTTGTATCAACAGACCAAATGTAGAGGTGAGACTTGGGGTCAAATCTCGAGAGCACGCAAGCCTGCGCATGAGCGAAGGGCAGCGCTGAGCAGCAGAGGAGGACGGTGAGGAGGACGGTGAGGAGGACGGTGAGGAGGACGGTGAGGAGGACAGTGAGGAGGACGGTGAGGAGGACGGTGAGGTGGGGGAGCTATCTTCCCCTTCCTCAGCTGCTTCTGTCTCTAATTAGGCTTGGGCAAGCAACAGCAGCAGCTTAGGTGAGCCCATGCAGGCCTGAGGCGGCCGAGGGCAGCCTGGGCACAGGACGGGTAGGGAGAATAGGTTCAGAAAGCAGCTTACTGTAACCCAAGGAGGACCAAGTGAAAAAGCAGCAGCACTTTGTGCCACTGAAGCAGACCTTTATGTCTACTGGGAATTTCAGATAAGACACACCAGGTGTTCGGGAAAAAATGTACATACATATGATATACACACAGAGATAGTATTGTTTATAAATTCAGACTTCCTGTCTTTTTTATGCATTAAGAAGCTGGCGGACAAAGGGTTAAACTGCATGAGAAGTAGAGCTGCACGTTAGCCCAACAATTAAGAGCTCATACTGCTCTTGCAGAAGACTCATTGGTTCCCAGCACCCACTCGGGTGGCTCACAACCACCCGTAACTCCCAGTCAGGGAAGCCCATGACTCTGTCCCCAAGCAGCTGCACTCACATGAACATACCCACATAGAGATACAAATAGACGGAGGCAGAGGCAGGTCAATCTCTAGTGAGTTCAAGGCCAGCCTGGTCTACAAGGTGAGTCCAGTACAGCCAGGGCTACACAGAAAAAAAAAAAATCTGTCTTGAAAACCAAAACACATCCCCAACCCCCAAAACCAAACCAAACCAAACCAAACCAAACCAAACCAAACCAAACCAAACCAAACCAAACCAAACCAAACGCCTGAGCAGTGGCCTGTACCTACTGGCTAGCAAGGAGTCCCGAGAGGACATGGGCATTATTTGGCATTATTTGGCACGAGCATCTGGAAGTAATAATAGGTACTTGCTGGTCAGAATAAACCAAATAATATGCAAAGACACCTTCATTATCCACCTGTTATGTGGGCTCGGGCACAAGGGGTCTGGAAAGGAGGAGTAATACGTAGTGAGTCTTTACCAAGTGCTGAGCACTGTTGGTTTGTCTCGTTAATTCACGAACAGTTAGGCATTGTTATCTTGGACAAATTTAGAAACTGAGGCTCACTTGTGCAAAGCCACACAGTACAGGAGAGGGCGACTTACAATGTTCTCTCCTTACCACTTGTACGACTACTCCCGTGGCTGTCTGTCCCCTGGTGACTGTGTCCTCACATCTTACAAGTATAAGGTAAAGGTGTTTGCAGTTAGCAAGAGTCCACAAACGGACTCTTTTGGCTTCTAAACATACTATTAGAGCAATGACATTCTTAGGGCTGAGAGCTGCAAGGACAGTGGAGAAGAGGTCTGAGAGGCCTCTGACGCTCGTGGACGAGAGGAAAGGCCTTTCATGGGGAGGTTGCAAGAGTGGCCCTGGGACGGGATGGGCAGCTAGGTGTGCCTTAAAGAAGTAAGTGACAGATGTCTGTTGAGTGCTTTCTAGTAAATGCTTCAGAAGGAGGAGCTGGGGGCAATGGAAGACAAGAGTGAGCTCTGAAGCCGTGAAGAATGGGAAGAGAGGACGGCAAAGGCCTAGAACAAGCACGCACGCAACCCAGAGAGTTCAGTTTCTCCATTTGTCCAAGAAAGTTAATAATGCCTAACTGCTCATGAATTAATGAGACAGATAAACCACACGGGGGTGCACAGGCAGGTCCACCCCAAGGAGAGCTGTACCATCTGACTAAGATGTCAAGTTGCTGTCCAACTTAGTAACCAGCAAGCACAAGTGGATGCAGCACAGTGGGCGGCCAGGGCCATCAAAGTGGGCGGGGTGGGGCGGGGCCCAGGCCACGGACCTGCAGCATTGCTGCCCGTCCTTAGGGTCATTTTTAGGGACTCTCAATTTGGGAAATCAGTAAGGGAATTGAGAAGTGAGACAAAGATGCTAATTAGATGGATTGGCTGGGCTCGGAGCATGAGATGCAAATTGGACAGCCCTCCAGGGACAGACCGGCCAGCCGAGCGTGCCACACCTAAAACATGTTCACTAAGAAGTGTTCCCTCCTGGAACTCCTCTGCTGATGATAGTGGGCTCCTGGTTTTGCTGGTTCCCGTCTATCCTGTACTGGAGTCCATGGGGAAACAGCAGGCATGCGTTCTCTCGGTGGGTCGTCCTCATCTCCAGCCACTCTCCGCTTTGCCTCCAGGGGGGCTCCAGTCAGCCTGGCCCCGCCTTTCCGGGAGGGGTTTCAGCTCCGGCCTCACTGCCTCACTGCCTCCTCCTGCCACTGCTGCCACCCTGGCCCACAACCTGCTTCAAGTTCACACCAAGCTGACAGCTCGGCTCCTGTCTGCAATCCTAGCCCTGGGAGGCGCGAGCAAGAGTACCTGGAATTTAAGGACCATCTCAACTGGAGAGTAAGTACGGGACCAGCCTGGGCTACAGGAGACCCTGTCTCAAAACAAAGCAAATAAAATCAACCAAACCTCCCCCTGGAGCTCCTGCTGAAGGCGCTGGCCTCTCCACTCCCTGGCCTTACTTCACATGAACGGCTCCTATGTTACTCCCGTTACCACTTACTCCGTTGTAGTCAATTTCCATAACCTAAAATCTCCCAAATCTCAGTTCTAGCCATCCCGCATCTGCTACCCCCTTACCTCATTTACTATGTTCACAGCCAGCAATGCAGTAAGCACACCAGTCTCACAACCCCACTCTAAGTGTGGTTGTGATTCCCCACTCCTTTTAGAGAACAAATGCAGCAAGGCTAGCCTGGGCTACCTAACAAGATTCTACCTCGGGGGGGGGGGGGGAAACAAATTTGATTTTTCACTAACACTATGATATGTGTGATGGCTATTCCCAGTTGTCAACTTGACTATATGTGATATGTCACATACAATGTAAGATTTTATATATATCCCACATACAATGTATGGTAATTGCGATTTTATATATAAATTAACATCTATATATATTAAAGTAACATATCACCTTTCTTACTTATATATCGTTATATATTACAAAAATAATTTGTGTTAGCATATATGTATATGTTTATATACATATACACACATATATGTATATATGCATATGCTAATTTAATATATGCACACATATGTATATATACCCATATATGTTAACTTAGCATCTATGTATCACTGAGATGGTGCCAGCTGAGAAGGAAGAGACTTCTCAAATGCAGACACAAAGGGGAAAGGGAAGCGGCAGGCAGGACAGGTACTCAACACTAAGTTACCAGGATCTACCCAGAGACCCTATTAATACACACACTCTGGGCCTTAATCACACAGATCTCTCTAATTGAGACTAGAGGGGGAACCTCTAGTTTAGCTAAGGCCCCAGGTGATTCTGAGTGGGTGACAGACTGCTGTAAAGCTTTGGTCCTAAACAAAGGCAGGTGAGCCATATTATGGCAGGACTAAGAGTTAAGGCCAGACAGCACCTCGACAGACCAGACCAGAGGGGCTTGGCGAGTTGGTGGACAGAGTGAAGGGCAGTGCAGAGCCAGGGGGAGTGGTGTGCTCCGGGTCTGTTCCAGGCTTGGGCAATGGCACCTCTGCTTTGTTTAGCATGTTCTGGGCCTTTGGGAGAGCCCTCCTGAAGGCACTCTCAGATAAGAGCCTAGGCAGGGCTTCTTAAGCCTTTTCCACCCACAATCCTTTTCTGCCAGACAAGCTTTGCAAAGCACAGGTATACTGAGATACAAAGTAGGTATATGAGGCACTTATCACTAAATCATAAAGAATTTGATTTTAAAACTGTTCTTGGCGTCTAGAGCAGTGCCTCAGTAGCTGAGAGCACTGGCTGCTCCTCCAGAGCCCTGAGTTCAATTCCCAGCACCCATAAAGCAGCTCTCAACCATCTAGATTGCAGTGGCATGGGATCTGATACTCTCTTCTGGTGTGCAGACAGACATACATGCAGTCAAAATGCCCATATACAATAGATAAATATAGATATTTACAAAATTCTTTGGTATACATAATTTTACTATTAAAGATGAAAGCAAATCTGCATACCAATAAATGCATAGACTTGCTTATTTTTAGATAAAGGATTAAATCCTGGCTACAGGTTTCTTTAATGTTTTTCATATTTTCAGTTTACCAATATTTTGATTTGATATATCAGTGCTGAGAACACCACTTTGCATAAATATGTTGTATGGAATTTGTAGGAGCATGTTTAGAGCCATATTGGAAAAAAAAACATGAATAATCTCACATCAAAACTTATTTAATGATTTTTGAATGAAACTCAAGTCAATAACACAAAAAGCCGATCTTAGAATCAAGCACCTTCATGCAATAAAACCCAGAGACACACGAATTTCACACTTAGGGTACGACAGGCTGAGGAATGATTTAGGAGAATATTAAAAGGCTTTGTTTTCTGCAATTAAACAATTGTGTTTCTACAAGTTTAGAAATGTTGCACATACGTTAAATGCTAACACACAATTCTCTCGATCCTGAGTTGCGACGTTTCAGGCAGCATTTGCTGGGCAGTGCACAGTACTGCTCTGAACCTTGCTGCAGAGAAGTGGTGAGGGCGCCACGCTGGGTGCTGCCTGAAACACCTTGAATTCACAACGCCTTTGATTTTGAATGAACTTTGCCCACTGTCTCCCAGAGACAACCCCCTTTCCTCTTTCAAACTGCTGTCAAATTTTCTCCCACATTTGGGGTTGCGACCTACAAACAGCTTAAGTAGGGGTTCAAACATGATGTGGTAGAAATCATAGTTGTTCGGTTGTGTGTGTGTGTGTTTAAGCTTCCATTATTATTATTTTTTTCGCTTGAAATTTGCATGCTACAAAATCACCCTGTCCCTAAGCGAACACAGCTACCACAGGATTGAAACGCTTGTCTGAGAAACCTTTCCCAAATCGCGCGGGAGGGCTGTGATTCTACTCTACAGCTCGAAGGTTCAAACATTTCTCCTGACGTCCTGGCTCCTGGGGATTGGTATAGCGTGTACGCAAGAGCCTAGGTTCGAATCCCACTTCCCACACAGGAATGTAGGCGCTGTGCGGGGTGACCCGGGGCGACCTTGAGCTTCCGAGTCCTCTAGTGTCTCGGCCCTCCCTGGTCCCCTCCTGGCCGTGGCCACTCACTTCTCGGAGAGTCCGGCCCAACATAGTCCTCGGAGTCAGCCGGGTACCACAGGGTCCAGGAACCGAGGAAGGAGTCAACGTCTGCCCCCGGCGTTACATGGGCGCAGACATCTTGGATCCGCGCCTCAACAACGAGCGCCCGGATTGGTCGAGCTCCCGGCTGCGGAAATGATCTCGGCACACGATTGGCTCGTGTGCGAGGACAGGCAAGGAGACTGCAGCCGGGGTCGAGTCGGGAGTCCGCCTGGTCTCGGGATTGCCAGCTCTGTTCGCTGGTCCTGCTGAGGACCCCCTGCTTGTTTGCATTTTTTCTTAAGGGGAAGGAGAGCGTAAGGAAGGAATGGCCAGGGTACCGACTGGACGCCAACTGGGACATTTCTGAGTGGGGAGCAGAGTTGCAATCCTATTTTCTTCCGTTGCTGCTTTAGGTTGAGTTTGTTTGTGAAAGCTCCTCCTCCCTTAATTGACCAGTGGGTTTGGCAGAATTTGGCTGAAATGTGTTAGTTTGACCCGCTTCGGGTCCTTTCTCCGCCGCCGCTCCTCCTTTCTTTTTCTTTTTCTTTTCCTTTTTTTCTTTCTTTCTTTTTTTGAGGAATCGTTCTCCATCCCTGCTCAGGATGGAAGTTTTGAAGACCTGTGTTCTTAGAAGAAGTGCTTGTGCCGCCGCCTTCTTCTGGAGAAGGAAAGCTATCCCAAAGCCACCGTTTAGAGGCATTAGTACTACGTCTGCGAGGAGCACTGTCATGCCCGCTTGGGTGATAGACAAATACGGAAAGAATGAAGTCCTTCGGTTCACCCAGAACATGATGTTACCTATCATACACTATCCAAACGAAGTCATTATCAAAGTCCATGCTGCCAGTGTAAATCCTATAGATGTTAATATGAGAAGTAAGTGGTCCAGGTTTGTTGGTTTTTAGATAAAAATTCACTGGGCGCACAGGCGTTTTGTTGTTTTTGTTTTGAAACAAGAGTTCGTTGTCTAGCCCAGGCTGGCCTCCGGCTCATTGTATACCCCTGACCTGTCTCCACTCGGCAGCTCCCCTCTTCTGCCTCTCCAGGCCTGGGATGCAGCAGGTGTAGACCACCATTCCTAGTTAATAGACTACGTTTTGGTTGGCTTGAAGGAGTCATTTCGGTTTCTTATTACGTGTATTTATTTTGTGTTTGGGTGTGTGGAACAGGGCACAAGTGAGGTCAAAGGCCATCTTGTGGGAGTGAGTTTCCACCTCCCACCATGTAGGCCCAGGGGGTTAAACTGAGCGTCAGGCTTGGTGGCAAGCACCACTAGGCAGAGCCATCCGGAATCGAGCAGGTTTCTGGTAATATCCCTGCAAACATTTCCCAAGTTTTGTCGTGACAACTGCCAGGGTTTACTTTAATCTTTTGTTAAATGTGTTTGATTCCCATGTCAGTTGGGACTGAGAAGTGATGCCTACTGTTGATTTGCTCTGTGGTAATTTTAGGGCCCAGCACAGGTTCCAGAGTTTGGTGATGTTTCCCCATCGGTTCAGAGTTTGGGGTTATGTAATTCCTGTATCCTTGCTGTCCCACTGTTCACAGCTTCTGCTATGGGCCCAGGGGGCCAAGCGACAGAGCGGGGCGGGGCTCCTCGTCCTCTCTCATATCCCCACCCCCAGCTAAAATGTGTCTTCTTGTTATACACCTGTGAAGCTGGGATAATGTCATCCTGTTTTCTCTTGCTGGGTCATGTTGAAAAGCTTGGAGAGAGCATTTCTTAAATGTATTCTTTTATTCTATACTGTGATTCTATTAAAGTGCTGAACCGATTGATTTGTATTTATAAATTACTTTAATTCTGGAAAAAACTGGCAAAGATATTGTCAATCTTGCTTATGGGAACGCGTCTGTGTCTTCTGAAGATGAACATGTTCTGAGATGACTAATTCCCAGGCAGTTAACTACCTAGTGTTAAGGAAGATGCCGTATGTTTCGCCCTGCGTTGGTGCCCTGAAGGGCTCGCGGGGGCCTGCAGTGCCGTCAGTGCCTCTGCAACAATGTTCATGAGTGACTTAATGTGGAGCAGACTTAGTTTTTATGTTTGCATATGTTCATATGTGTGTGTGTTTGTGTGTGCACGAATGTATGCACATGTGAGCATGTGTGTGTATGTGTGTGAGTGTTATGTGAGTGTGTGTGACTGTGTCTGTGCTTGTGTATGTGTATGTGCATGCAAGTGTGTGTGTGTGTGTGTGTGTGTTGTCTGGTTACCAATTAAGTTAAAAGGAGAAGAATGTTAAGATCAACTTTACTTTTTCTCAAGAAATGATGTAATAGAGTAGCAATTCTCAAACTAGACTTTAAGTCTCATTGGTACCTAAAAAATGACTGACTTTTATGTAAGTTATAACCACCTTACTAGGAATTCGAAAGATGCTAATGTTTTTATTTTAAAATGTAGTAAATACAAAATTAAAGCAGGAGAATTATGTGAACTTTCTGAGAGAGAGAGAGAGATGTGCAGCGCTGTGCTGGGCGGTGGTTGATTTGGTACAGGATTTAACTCTAAGGAGGTTTCTGCCATAGAAGAGCTATTTGTCATGAGGTGGCCCAGTGGGGAGAGGCACTCACTGCCAAGCCCAGAGACCCAAGTTCAATCCCTGCCACTTGCATGGTAGAAGGAGAGACATCACCATGGAAAGTTTCCTGTGGCACATTTTGCTATGCCCTAAAAAAATATAATTTAATACGTTGTAAAGATTATTTTCCAAAATAAGTCAGGAAATTTATTGAGACGGACGGTTAACATTGTTTTATACTTCAGTTCTTCTTTGATGCTGGTTTAATACAACATCTGGATTTTCATACATGGTTCTGTTGTTTGAAATAATGATGAAAAAGTTGCCCTATTAAGACTGTTGGGAAAGAAGATGCTTGTTTTTAGACTCATTGTTCAGATTGCAGGCATAGGGAGCCTGGAGAGCTTCTGGATCTGGGGAGTCACATCCAGACTCATAGACGTTAGGTTAGCACAGTGACTTCCTAGAGCTGTGCGGCTGAGGACAGCAGCCACTAGCCACACACAGCCTGGAGCAGAGGATGCTGCTGGTCTGAACAGAAAGTGCAGTCACTGTAAATACACTAGCCTTCAAATGCTTAGTAAGAGAGAAAACAGTTACATTTGTCTTAGTCAGATTTTTATAGGGACAGTGGTAGTAATTCCTCTGCATAGCCATGTAAGGCCCTGGGCAAGATCTTCAGCCTTAACAGCAATGAGCAACCATAAGACAAAAGCCAAGAATTCTATATTAATTACATGTTTTCTTGATAATACTGTTGATATTTGAGTAAAATATTCCTACAATTACTTTTCTTTCTTTTTATATGGTAGAATAAGGACTAGTAGCGTTTCTTTGGAGGAAGGAATTTGGAGAAAGGTTTAGAGTCTTAAAATGTTTGTAGCTGGAAAACCCCTGAAACCGGGGAGATAGCTCAGGTGATAGCTGCCTGACCAGAGCCCCGGATTGAGCTCCAGCACTGCACAATCAGGGTGTGGCGGTGCACACCTGCAGTCCTGGCACTGCACAATCAGGGCGTGGCGGTGCACAGCTGCAGTTCTGGCACTGCACAATCAGGGCGTGGTGGTGCACACCTGCTGTCTTGTTACCACAGAGTAGAGCAGGAGGATTGGAAGGTCAAGGTCGTACTCTGCTTCACTGAAGTCTGAGGTTGGCCTCGGTCCTCTCTCAGAACAGCAGACAATTCGTCAGCTGGGGAATGGGAGCTCAAGGCCATCCAGAGCTGGGCCATTAAAGTGTCTCCAAAAACTAAAATAACAGCAGTAATAATGCACTGAAAATACCTTTCCTTCCCTGTCTACTCTAACTTCTTTTCAGTGTGTGTGTGTGTGTGTGTGGGGGGGGTTATTTCAACTCTCCCCTCTAGCTTTGTGTAGATGTAATGATTGATACTCCTAGCTACATTTGATTTTACTTCATTCAAAATTTTCTTATTTTTTTTTACATTGGGCTTGAAGGTAATTCTGTTTATAAGATGTGCATATACAATCTGTGCTGTGTAGAGTTTCATTTCAGTAGAGTGGCCAGGTTCAGATGTTTCTTGGCTACTGTTTCAGGTAATACCATAGCACATTTTACTTTTATAGATTATTTTTGAGATGACCTAGTAGTGTCTTACTACTTGACTGGTTATCCTTCAGCTAGTGGCTACTTTTTGAGACAGTATTATTGTTGCAGAAGATACCTGAAAATGGTAACTTTGGAAGATATTTGAGTAGAAAATTATTTCCCTTGAGAAGAAAACAAGAGACACATCTATTATGATGGATAAAGGCTGCTTTTCTGAAAATCACCACTACCGTTAGACATAAAACAATTAATCATAGAAATGGCCAAATCAATAAATAATTTAAAGATAATATAACCAACAGTATATACAACACATTTTGGTTTCTTTAGATGGGATTAAAAATCTCTGAAATTGAGGGAATCTTGGGGATTTTCTAACTTAGCCCAACTCTGAGTGAATAATGCCCCTGCCAGGGGGAGGCACTCTGATTTTTCTGTGGAGTCCCTTGTAGGCGGACTGGCCCAGACTCCGTAGCTGAGGATGATCCTGAGCTCCTGGTCCTCATGTCTGTGTTCCCTAAGCACTGAGATGACAGGTGTGCACACGCCACCACCCACAGCTGGGACGATGAATTTAAACCCCATTTTGTCACCAAACAGGTTCCATTTCTCATGACTACCTAGGCCTAGCTGCTCTTGGTATATAGCATATTAGGGTTGTTGAGAAAACTGTGGGAAACAATCTGAACTATTGGCTGGGACCTCAGAAAGGGCTGGAACTTTTCTGCAAGTTTACAACTAAATTGTGTCAAGGCTGAATGTCCACTTCTGCTGTCCAAACCCAAAAGAGTTTCAGTGAGTAAATTGCAGTGCCTTAGTAGAGGGAAATAAATAAAGACAGGGAAAAAGAACTTGTGCCTTTGCGAGTCTCTGTTGTGCTGTGACAGAGTGCAGCTCAAGCTAGCCAGATGGCAGATGTGGAATGCTGCGTAAGGACCAGCAGCCTGGATCTTTCTGGCACGATCCCAACTTTCAGTTTTTCCCATGTGGCTTGATTTTTTTTTTTTTTTTTAAATTAGAAAACAACTTGTGCAGACTACCCGCCTGCCAGCCTCTGTCCGTACCTACCTTTTCTTGTGCTGTGTAAACGGGTTGTCACTGTCCCTCTAGGGCCAACCTTCTTGCCACTCTGACCCCATCCTCTCCCCTTCTCTGGGGCACCTGTTCTCGCCTGCATTTCTGTTTTCTTTTGTACTGGATCATTCACACAAGCTACGACTTTATCATTAGTATTAGTTCTTTCTTCTGCCACGGTCTGTGTTGTTATACACACTTCATTTAGAATTCTCCTTAGCTGGTTTTGGGCTCACTCGAGAACAGCCTTGCATATTTTAAGGCCTTCCTGGGCTCTCAGCACTCCCTGGAAGAGCTAGCCTTGGGTATTGTTGGGGTTATTATTGCAGATAGAGTAGTTAATTTATGTGAACCAAAATAATGGTTTCAGTTTTTTTTATCTGTTACTGGTATAAATATCCTTAAAAACAAGATGTGGGTTTGCATGTAATACCACACATCTTTAATCCTAACACTGGGGAGGCAGAGGCAGATGATCTCTGTGAGGCCGGCTTGGTCTACTTAGCAAGCCCAGGTCAACCCAAGGCTACATAGTAAGAGTGTCTCAAAAAAAAAAA
The DNA here is from genome assembly GCA_964023405.1 of Apodemus agrarius. NCBI lineage: Eukaryota > Metazoa > Chordata > Mammalia > Rodentia > Muridae > Apodemus > Apodemus agrarius. The sequence continues at coordinate 47,940,095 of OZ030025.1, forward strand.
AAAAAAAAAAAAAGCCAATGTCCCCACCCCTACCCCACCCCCATCCCCCACTCCCCACCCCCTAGCCCCAGGTATAATGCAATTGACTTGATCAGACATGGCTCTTTTCCACTAAAATTCTTTGCTCTTACTCAAAATCATAATTCTAGATAGATTTTTAGGAGGTGTGGACTAGACTCACACTTATTACTAATACCAGCTACTTTAATGCCCACACTTCTTTATAACCTGAACATACTTCTTATTTATGTTGAGTAGCAGGCACTTCAGTATGCAGGAGTTCTTTATATAACTTGAACATTTTTCTTCTTTACCAGACTTAGTATTAAATTAAAACTATGTGTGTGTATTGTTAATATATATATATATATATACATGTATATGTATATGTATGTATGTGTGTGTATATATATATATATATACACATATATATATGTATGTATATGTATATGTATATATATATATATATGCACAGTGGCACTTATTTGTGATCCCAACATTTGGGCTGAGACAGGAGGCCAAATAGGGCCAGCCTGGGTCACAGCAAGGTCCTGTCTGAAAGCTTAAGTTTGCAAACGAGTAAACTCATGGAGATACCATCTTCACAGTTTAAGTTGTGATTTTAGTTTAATGAATGATTGCAGCTTTCTAGGAAATTTTCCTTAAGAGGAACAACAATTGGTTTTTGTGCTCTACTGTATGGTGGCGAAAACTGTATCCTGTTGTGGTAGAGCCTACATTTTGAGCACCTGATCCTGGCTGGCCTGTAACCCTGTAGTGTTTGAAAGCCACTCTGACCCTCCCTTTAAGACACAAATACACTGTATTTTCTAGGTGGCTATGGAGCCACAGCCCTAAATATGAAGCGCGATCCCCTGCACATGAGAACCAGAGGAGAGGAGTTCCCGCTGACGCTGGGGCGCGATGTCTCTGGTGTCGTGATGGAGTGCGGGCTTGATGTGAAGTATTTCCAGCCTGGGGATGAGGTGAGGGGGCCCTTTAACTTCCTGTCTCTTGCCTCCCTCCCTCCCCTCCCCTCTCCCCTCCTGTCCCCTCCCTTCTCCTTCCCTCCCCTCTCTCATCCCCTTCCACTTCCCCCCTTCTCCCTTTTCCTTCCCCTCCTCCTCTCCTCCCCTCCTCCCTCTCTCCTACCTTCCCATCCCCCTCTCATCCCCCTCCTCCCCTTCCCACCCCCCTCTCCTCCCCCTTCCCATCCCCCTTTCCTCCCTTCCCATCCCCCTTTCCTCCCTCTCCTCCCCTTCTCTTTCCCCCTCCTCCCCTTCCCCTTTTCTGCCTCCCCCCTTTTCTTTTGTTTTTAGAGACTGGTTTTTATGTAAGATAAACTGATCTTAACTTGTTATATAGGTAAGTAAGTGTCTTAGTTACAGTTCTGTTGTCTGGAGAGATACCATGACCAAGGAACTCTTAGGAGGTGTTTCATTGGGGCTTGCTTATAGTTTCCGAGGGTTCGTCCAAGGTTGGGAGCATGCAGGCAGACATGATGCTGGAGAGGTAGCTGAGAGCTTTTACCTACTGATCGAAGAGGCTTTGGGCCTAGCCGGGGATTTTCACCTCAGGGACACACCTCCTCCATCAAGGACAGAGCTACTCCAACAAGGGCACGCCTTCTAATCCTTGCCAAGCAGTTCATCAACTGAGCATGCAAATATATGAGCCTATGGGAGTCATTCTCCTTCAAAGCACCACGGTGAGGGTGTTCTTGAACTTATAATTCTGCTGTGTCTACGTCCCAAGGCCAGGTTTACTGGCATGTCCCAGCTCCCTAACTCTTCATTCCCCTTTTAAATATGCAATTTTTATTCTCACATATATATGTTTTATTTATTTATACACACCATCTATAACATATATATCACACACACACACATATACACATACATGTTTTTTGAGACAGGGTTTTTAATGTAATAGCCATGACTGTCTTGTCAGTTACTACGTAGACCAGGCTGGCTTCAAACTCACAGAGATCTGATTGCCTCTGCCTCCTAAGTGGTGGGATTAAAGGTGTGTACCACCATATCCAACTTCTACTTTTTAATTTTTTTTTTTTTCCAGAGCTGAGGACTGAACCTGGGGCCTTGTGTTTGCTAGGCAGGCACTCTACCACTGAGCTAAATCCCCAACCCCTACTTTTTAATTTTTTAAATAACTTTTAGGCTGGCTATAGCTGGTCTTGACCTTGCTTGTAGCTGAGGCTGGTTTGCTTCTAACCCATCTGCTCCACCCCCTAGGTCCTGGGGCGGCAGGTGTGTGCAGTTCCTCTGGCTTCCTACTTCCTTTGGAGGTAGACGGTTACCACTGACCTCTGGCCAGAGCACCTTTGTTCCTTGTTTTGGTCTGCTGGAGACTGGGTCTTCCTGGCTGGGAGCGCACCGTGTAACCTGCTTGTCTTGTGCTTGTGGCCGGGCCTAGGCCTCCTCAGTACTGCAGTTACTGCGGGAGCCACTGTGCCCATGCTCAGCATATAGCTGAGCTTTCTAAATCCAGTCCTTAAGAAATGGAAGACTACTGAGTTCGAGGCCAGCCTGGTCTACAGAGTGAGTTCCAGGACAGCCAGGACTACACGGAGAAACCCTGTCTCAAAAAACCAAAAAAAAAAAAGAAAGAAAGAAAAAAAAAAAAGAAAAAAAAAAAGAAAGAAATGGAAGACTAGCTGGGCGGTGGTGGCACACGCCTTTAATCCCAGCACTTGGGAGGCAGAGGCAGGCAGATTTCTGAGTTTGAGGCCAGCCTGGTCTACAGAGGCTGTCCTGGTCTACAGGACAGCCAGGACCACACAGAGAAACCCTGTCTCGAAAAACCAAAAAAAAAAAAAAAAAAAAAAAGAAATGGAAGACTTCGGAACATGTAGGGTTTGGACTGCCTCGTTTATTCTGTTGAGTCTTTAAATGATAGTTTCTACTTAGGGTTAGCTGCTTTTGAGATAGCTAAGTTCTATTATAACATGTAAGTGCTCTAATGTTCTGTGAGTTGTCACTTTGGACATTTTTTTCCATGACATAGGAGAGAACTCATAACATAGCCATGTTCTAGTTCCTTTTCACTGAGAAGATCGGTCCCTGTAAGTTAGCGCGGCCAGGCCAGGGTGCGGGTGAAGCCCTGCATGGAGTCGACTGGGCGTGGCGCGGTTCCCCTGTAATCACAGCACTAGGCAGTCCCAGGTGAGAAGACTTAAAGCTGCAGTCACTCTGGGCTCCCCGTGAGGCCGGTCTCCAGTATGTATAAGGAGAAGTTGGGAGCCACCGTCAGTAAGTGCAAGCCACTGCTCGAGCCGGAAGCGCCCTGCCGAGGGCGGCGGCGGGGTATTTCAGTGTGTGCCTCCAGTGTGGGTCGAGTTGAGACCTCCAGAGTCATACTCCGCACACAATTTGTATCATGTTAAACTTAACTTTTTTGCACTGGAGCCCCCCTCCCCTCCTCTGAGTAGCCGTGTCTTAGGGAATGTCTTCATGCTTAGCTTTGCTCAGAAATCTCTGTATCTAACAAAGCTGTATGTCTGTGTGTTTCAGGTCTGGGCTGCAGTTCCTCCTTGGAAACAAGGCACTCTCTCAGAATTTGTTGTGGTCAGTGGGAATGAGGTAACTCACTGTCCGCTGAAATGCATAGCTGTATAAGAATGACTCTAGAGTCCCTGGTGGCTTTTCAGATTAGTTTTATGTTTTAGAGAGAGCTAAAATAAAGAATAGGAACCTTTGGAAGGGTGAGAAATACTTGGTGTTTTTGTTAGCACGCCTCCAGAGCAGCCATCTTTATCCCATAGAGCAGAGACTTGGACCGAAATTTGGAGGCCAGCCAGTTTCTTCCCTCCCCCAGTATGGACCACATATATCCACGGGAGAGGTGTGGGGGTGTCGAGCTGTTTAGAGCAGCTGTAGAAGCTTCATCAGAGTCAAGGGATCTAGATCTAGATAGAGAGGAATGGTTAATACTGAGCAAGTGGGCCCCAGAAGGAAGCCCGGAGGAGGAGTTACAGGGTGGGAAAAAGTCTAGAAGATTACGTTCCAGAAAACAGAGTAAGGAAGCAGTTAATTTCAAAAACTAATTAAAATGTGTTTATCAGGATTTGAAGTTTGTTTGAATTTAACTCTGGGTATATAGTTGGGTCCAACATGAACCCCATCTGTGGTCTTTTAAACTAAATTGTATATCCTGCAAAGCATGACTGAGCCTCTGAGAGGCAGGTGAAGAGCTGCTTGGATTCTGAGACTAGCCTGGAGTAGGTGGACAGCAAACCCTGAGCCAGAGTAGTTTCTTTCTTTCTTTTCTTTTCTTTTTTTCTTTTTTCTTTTTTCTTTTTTTTTGGTTTTTCAAGACAGGATTTCTCTGTGTAGTCCTGGCTGTCCTGGAACTCAGTCTATAGACCAGGCTGGCCTCAAACTCAGAAATCCGCCTGCTTCTGCCTCCCAAGTGCTGGGATTACAGGCGTGCGCCACCACACCCGGCTAACCAGAGTAGTTTATTAAGTTCTCTGTGCGAATTCTTGCTTTCCTAAGAGGTTAAATGTGCTTAGCCATCTGTGGAGGCTTACAAGTGCCTGCTTAGCTCTGACCATTTTCTTTCAATGCAGGTTTCACACAAGCCCAAATCGCTCACTCATACTCAAGCTGCCTCTCTGCCGTATGTGGCTCTCACAGCCTGGTCTGCCATAAACAAGGTCGGTGGCCTGAGTGACAGGAACTGCGTGGGGAAGCGGTAAGTGGCCCACTGTGATTCTGAGGGTCAGGGTCTGTACGCCAGATCTGCTCGTGCTGAGATTACCGTTAGCTGCCTGGGCAGTTATGCTAACACTTGATACATTTTATTTTAAAGCCCCGTTCTCAGCAGATTGGAAGATGTATAGTTGGGGATCTCTAGGAGTCAGAGTCTCCTATCTTAGGGCGTTTAAACTTTTTTCCTTACATATATGTGTATTGTATGGATGCTTGTGTGAGTTTATGTGCACAGATGTATGCAGGTGCCTCGGCCAGAGGAAAGCACTAGATCTCCTGGAGTTGGAGTTGCAGGAGCCACACAGTGTGTGTCCTAAAAGGGGGCCTGTGGCCTCAAAAGAGCACAAGTGGTCATCACAGCTGAGCCATCTCTTGAGCCCTGGGGCAAAATTTTCTATGTGAACCTCCTGAGACAAGGCTCAGCTTTTGTAAGGTTATTAGAAAGGGTGGGGGCCTTGTGCTGTGTGTAAAGCTGAGAGCAGTGCTTTCTGCCGGGCTGGGCTTGCTCACAAGTTCGTAGATGTTAATGAGCCAACAGACGTCTTCCTGAGCTCCCTTCCAGGCTGGTGCTGATGCTCTGGTGAATAGAGGCTGGCTTAGGCCAGCTGTGACGCAGTGACAGCCTGGGCTCAGCTGTCCTACAGTTTCTGTCACCTGTGACCAACCAGGGACCGAGCCGGCGAGTTCAGGGGCGTGAGGTGTTCTGAGGGAGCAAGAGGGCGAACTCACATCCATCTAACCTTATTACGCCATATTGTTAGATTGTCTGCTTGGTTACAAATTACAGGGCTTCATTCATTATTTTACCCAATTTACAAACCTTATCATGGTTATGTATGTACAAGAATAACCAGTGTGCAAGGGGCATGTAGTACAGGTAGCCACGGAGGCTCTGACAGGACCCCGTGGGGCCGGGGAATCTCGGCTTCTCATTCATGTTCTGATTCCGCTGCGTCACAGCTGGGTGGCCCAGTCAGTCATTTCTCTGAGTTTTGTCTTAAAGATCAAGTGAGATTATACCTGTAAAGATGGTGGCACTCAGTAAATGGTGGCTTCTGCTATTAACAAGGACATAGTAGTGTAGTTAGTATTTTAGGAAGTTGACCTAGGGACCAGTGAACTGGCCCAGCGGAAGAAGGTGCTTCTGCTGATCCCATAGCTGGAGGCCACTTCCACCCTTGGACCGCATGCCAAGGAGAGAATGCACCCCTCCCCTAATAATGTTAAATATTAACATTATTTAACATAAATGTTAACTTATGTTAATTTAACATAAAAGTTAAAAGGCTCTTTTATAAACAAAGTTGACAGTAAAAATCATGATTTTTGTCTAGTTGTTTGTTTGTTGGTAGGAAATTAGGTTATTCTGGAGCAGTTAGTCACTGAAAGGAGGGGAGACAGACCTGTAGGTAATGCTGGAATAAAATAACACAGTTCTTGTTATTGTTGTTTTGTTAATGCGTTTGCTTGTGTGTGGGGGGAGGGGTGTGTACTCTCAGAGGGCAACATGTTGGTTCCCTCCTACCACGTGGCCCTCACATGGACCTCAGGTCCCCAGGCTGGCGGCAGGTGACCTTACTCACTGGCCCACCTCCCCAGCCCCACACTTCTTCTCTTTACTTCTTATTACAGATAAAGCCTGTGCCAGCCTGCTTTCCCATTCTGAAACATTCCGCTTTAATGTGGGCACTAAAGCATTGCATTTGCATGCGTTCCCGCTGTATTTCTGAAAGCACTTTGAAGGCTGTTGTCAGAGGAGGTGCTGCTAGGCAGCTCAGAATGAGAGGCCAGTGTTTATCCGAAAGGCCAACCTTTTCCCAGTTTTCCTGGGTTGTCTGTTCCGAGGTTGCCATTTTGGCTAAACAAGGTTTAAACAGAGCAGATCTGACCGCAGGCTTTATTCCTTACTAACCTGTGGAGGTCTTGCAGATGTTTAGACATTTCTTGGAGGCGTTACTGTTTTGACTCCTTTCCCTTAAGAGCCCGGACTCACTGCCTGCATGGCCGTGTGCACTGCATTGCTGCAGGCCTCTTGTTTCTTTGCTGGCGCAGGGCTCTCAGAACATGTTTTGGTATACTGTAAAAAAAAAAATGTAGAGACAGTGTCTTAGGGTTTCATTGATGTAAAGAGACGCCGTGACCGTGGCAACTCTTTTAAAGGACAGCATTTAATTGGGGCTGGCTTACACGCTCAGAGGTTCAGTCCTTTATCTTCACAGCAGAAAGCATGGCAGAGTCCAGGCAGGCATGGTGCTGGAGGAGCGAGAGTTCAGTTCTGCCTCTCGATCTGGAGGCAGCCAGGAGGAGGGACTGTGCCACCCTGGGGTAGCTTGAACACAGGAGACCTCAAGCCCAGCCGCAGAGCACCACACCTACTCCAACCAGGCCGCCCCTCCTAACAGTGCTGCTCCCTGTGGTTCACGCATTCCAGCACCTGAGCTTATGGGGCCATACCTCTTCATCCTGCCACAGACAAACCTAGCTGCTCTCCCTTAGATTTAGCACCGCCAGTGCCCACCTTGCTGCTGATCGTTTATGGGTAATTCCTTGGCTTACTGTTACTGTCTGTTAAAGCCTAGAACTGGGCAATCTACTAGCCCTGAGCTCTACTCTCTTGTCTGCTGTTACCGCACCAAGTGTCCGTATGCTGTTTGTGGTCTCTTTGCTATTTCTTCTGAGTATCTGAACATAACATCCTTGGTTGTAAGAAGAGCTTTGAGAAGCGGGATAATTTTATGCCTTTAAAGTCATTATATATTTTAAAACTACAAACAGAATTTAATTGATCTTTTATTTAATTTACTGTGTATGAGAGTCTGTGCATACCACAGTGTGAATATGGAGTTCCGAGGACAATGTTTGGAAGGTGGCTCTTGCCACCACTTAGGTTCTGGCAGCAAACTCAGCTTCTCAGCTTTGGTGGCAAATGCCTTAACCCAGTGCTTCACCTTACCAGCCCCAAGGCCATCAAATAAAAACCTTAGATTGGGTCTGTTAACTGATGCAGTCCCTGTGACCCGAACTAAACTGCAGTGCAGTTCCCTGAGGAGCCTCAGTAATTGACATCAGGGACTTCTTTTCATGTGCCTGTTCCCTTCCTCTTCTAGAACAAACTACTACAAAGAGGTGGTTTATAAACAAAAGAAATGTATTTCTCACATTTCTGGAGTTTAGAAAGGCCAAGATCAAAGTACTAGCAGTCTTTTTGTTTGTTTGTTTGTTTGTTTTTGTTTTTTGTTTTTTGTTTTTTTGAGACAGGGTTTCTCTGTATAGTCCTGGCTATCCTGGAACTCACTCTGTAGACCAGGCTGGCCTCGAACTCAGAAATCCACCTGCCTCTGCCTCCCAAGTGCTGGGACTAAAGGCGTGCACCACCACGCCCAGCTCATACTAGCAGTCTTGATTGGATGCTTGCAGGGGTGAGTTTGGTGGGTGTACAGGCATCTTCATGTGCTGGGAAGGCCAGGCTCCTTGGGAGATCCTTCAGAAGGGCCGTTCTCGCGGGTTCCGCCCACGGCCTGAGACACCCTCCGCCCTTCACCTGGAGTGAAGAGAGCAGGGTCTGAGTTTTGGAGGGACACGATACAAACACTGGAACTGTGGCACTTGGCATTTGATGGCCCCAGAAATATCAGCTTGGTGGGATGATCACATGTAAGTTATAATAATACCCTACCTCTCCAGTTACACAAGAAATGGGAGTAACTTAAAATACTGTAAACATGCAAGCACACGCACATCTCTCTCTCTCTCTCTCTCTCTCTCTCTCTCTCTCTCTCTCTCTGTGTGTGTGTGTGTGTGTGTGTGTGTGTGTGTGTGTGTGTATGACAGAAGCCTTGAGCCATACACATGGTCTCCCCCTCGAACTCCGTTGTAAATTGGTTACACCTCATAAATGAAACCATTTAACCGTTTTATTGATTGGTTCTATGGCACACCTGAGTATCATGCTCTGCCTGAAATTCAGCTCTTGCTGGGAAAATTGTATTCATGGTGTTTGGCAGAAGTGGTAAAAAGTGTTAGAGATTAAAGTATACCTGCTCCACAAAATACATTTCACTTTTGACTTGTGCCCACTTGAAACTGAATTCATTGATAGGAATACTTTGCAGGTGTTTTGGTTTGGTTTCTATTCTGAGGTTGGATCTTTGTCAGGTCATGTAAATTGGTGCCTCAGTCTGTCTACAGACTTAGACGGGCTGAAGGTGAACAGCGCTCGCTCCCTGCCCCCAATACACAGTGTGCGCCTGGTGACCCCCAGCCGCCTGCCTTGTTGTGCCTGCGGGTGCCTGTCCTTCAGGTTGTCACCCTTGTTCCGCTCTGCCTCTGCTGATCCTGGGAGCTTTGGGTTTTCTTTCTTTCTTTTTTTCTTTTCTAAAAACATTTCTTTTTCTAGAATTATTTATTTTATATATATGAGTACCCTGTTCAGACACACCAGAAGAGGGCATTGGATCCCATCACAGATGTTTGTGAGCCACTATGTGGTTGCTGGGATTTGAACTCAGGACCTCTGGAAGAGCAGCCAGTGCTCTTAACCGCTAAGCCATTGCTCCAGCCCCAAAGCTTGGGTTTTATCTGCTTCTGACCCTGACCTGCTTGCCTGGCTACTGGGGAGAACCAGAAGAAAGCAAGCCCAGAAACTCTGTTGCTTTGGAATTGTGTGGCTATGGACAGGAAGAGAGCCTGGTTGGAGGCCTGGGCCTGGCCAGCACTAAGCAAGCAGCTGTGCCCTACTCCTGGCTTTTCCCAGGAAGCTGCACTTGCTTAGTAAAAGAGTTGTTGAACCCTCCTTGACAAATTAAAGATTAGCTTTGCAAGTGCCTGGGCTTGTTGTCTTGGAGGGTTCGAAATCATTACTCTTTGCTCTGTGGCCCCCTCTGAGCTTGGCATTCAGATCAAGAGCTCAATCCAGTGATTCTCCTGCCTCGACTCCAGAGTGCTGGACTTTCTTATCTCTCACTTCTTTCAATTCTGCTGTTGTCCTCAGGGCTTCCATGCTGTCTTCTCTGTCTCCTAGGCTCAGCTCATCTACTGCCCCTGACTTCCCTCTAAGTCTGTCTTTAGCTGTAACTTCTCTACTGAGCCCCAGCCAGCTCTTCCCTCTGTCTTAACCATAACGTGTGGGATTTTCCCTCTGCACTGGAAGTTTTTAAAGTTGTATCTGCCTATGTATATGTGTTCCTGTGGGTAAATAGGTGTCATTGCATGCACGGGGAGGCAAAAGTCAGTTCTCTCCTTCCACATGTGTGTACTGGGGACTGCACTCGGCTTCCACCTGAGTAGCAGGCAGCTTTACCAGCTGGGCCCTCTCACAGACTCTTAAAGGAAAAGGTTTGTGTGGGGTGACGTGCTGGTGCCGGTCCTGCGCATGTGCAGGGCAGAGGACACCTTTTGTTGAGACCGAGTTTTCCTCCAGGTCCCAGGGATCAAGCTCAGGTCCCATCTGCTGAGCCATCTTGCCAGTTTGCAGCAGGTTTTTTTGTGTGCCCTGGGCTGCCTTCCAGCACTCCCCCTCCTCCTCCTCCTCAGGCTCCTGAGCGCTGGGATTGCAAGCCTGCGCCCTTCCCCCTGGCTTGAGAGGCATTATTAAGCCGAAGCAGCTAGCAAGAACTTCTAATTCCACGCAGAAATGACTTGGACTCACAGACAGTATTTCTCACTAAATCCAATGCAAATGGACAAGAGTTCCTCTTATCCGTGAAAGAGAACTTCCCTAGTGGATTCTGAATCCACAGATAGCATCATTTTATTGATGTGCTCTTGTAAAAGTTATTTAAAACCTAGACATTATTTATTTCTATAATTTTGGATATTTCATTTTGGGGCCACAGTTGAGGGTGGGTAATTAGAATAGCAGAATGTGAAACCACAAATAGGAAGAGCCCCTGTGTCTCTAGGTCAACTCACCAGCCAAACCTAGTGAAACCACAAATAGGAAGAGCCCCCTGTATCTCTAGGTCAACTCACCAGCCGAACCTAGTGTGGCTGGCGGGGTGGTGTGGTGTGTGTGTGTGTGTGTGTGTGTGTGTGTGTGAAGGAGCCCGTAGAGGACGGAAGAGACCTCCGCTCAGCTGACTGTGACTGGCTTAGCTGAGTTTTGTTAAGTTGCACAAAGACTGTGTATGCAGATCTGCTGCCAGGGCTCCTCGTGGCTGAAAGGCTCATCCTAACAGTGAGCCTGACCGTCCATCCTGCTCTGAGCAGTCCAGGTCTCCTCTGTGTTTCCATCAGTGATCCTCTCTTCAGTCTGCTTGTGGCAAGTGCTCTATAGAGTATAGGTGAGACACAGAGCACCAGCTTATTGCTGGCTTTAGAGGGTATTTTGCCTGCTGTCCTTTTAGAGATTGACTTTGTTTGAAAAAAGAATAGGCCCTGCCCAGGCCCTGCCTGACCCTACACGAAACTAAAGTGTGTGCAGCCAGAAAGATGTGTGTCCTCCCTCAGTGTCTCGGCACTTCCTTGGTCTCGCCTGCCTCCCTTGCGCCTTCGCACTTTGAGGGCGCCCTCAGGTGGCAGCGCTGGGAACGGGCGCTGGCTGCAGAGCCCTCCTTTAAGAGATCATTTTGCTGTTGTATTTAGGAAGTGAGTCTGCTTCGGATTAAGGGTTGTGGGGAAGAGACGGGCCGACGGAAGGAGGTCAGAGATGTGTCTGGACCCCAGGCAGCCATTATATCTGCTCTCCTTTGAACCCTGTCTGCGAAGTGTGTCCTCTTTCCCCCACCCCTGTACAGAAGCAGACAACCCCCCCAGGAGGACTCATGCTAAGGCTGCAGTGCTTCTAACAGCAGTGGCCACCAATCGGAAAACGCTCTCACCACCGGAGAGACATTTTCTTCAGCAAATAGCTTATGACTTAAAACTTACCAGTGTTAGACAACTAAAAACTTGATTAAATGCCTGTCTTTTCTCTGTCTTAATGCAGATTAAAGGAAAAGTGTGATGTTACTCAAGGGGAATTTGACTAATGTAGATAATAATCAAAAAGTCAAGATCAAGTATTTTGTGGGTAAATTAATTGCTGGGTATCTGTATGATAGCTATGTTGTTGTTTACATGATTTGGTATGAGACGGTCTCACTGAATTGCCCAGGCTGAGCTTGAGTTTACAATTCTCCTGCCTCAGCCTTCTGAGTGCTGGGAGCCCAGGTGTGTATCAGCACCTCAGCCTATGACTCTTCCCGAGGTCTTTCCCGGTTAGAAATACTAACGCTACAGCAGGGGGTTGGAGTGTGGGGCAGGCGGGACATCGTCAGAGTGTCGTCTGCTCTGCACTAGTGATGGTCTGGAGACGAAAACCACTTCTAGAAGTAATGTGATTTTCAAAGAGACTTTTTAAATTATATTTAATGGTGTTTCAAAGGGAACAGCTGGCTTGGAAATTATAGTCATAACTTTTAACACACAACAGATGATAATAATCAGCCTCTGTGATCCGAGCGAGGGACAGGAAAGATGAGGCAGCTAAGATTACAGGCAGGGCGTGCGTTCTAAGGCTCAGGGCGCTGGTTAGCAGTAGGTGGCAAAATTCTACACTGTCTCGCAGTGAAGATAGAGGGCCCGGAACTGGTAGTTATATAATGATAGTGGGCAGCAGACGGCGGGCGGCAGGCGGCAGGCGCCCCCACTTGTCTCAGGAGTGTTGGGCACTCGGAGTTTTCATGAAGTAGCCCCCGGAATAGTTAAGATAGTGTCGATACCAGACAGCCATTACGCAGGGTCCTTTCACCTCTACTGGGCACAGTGTTCTAGACGTTCGACACCATGCAGTCCAGGTTCTCTCTTTCTCCCCCTTCATCTCTGTGTGTACACATGCATGTTCCATGTATGGAGGCAGACGACAGCTTTCAGGAGTTTGTCCTGCCCCTCCCCCACCACTGTGGGTGCCAGTGGTCGATCTCAGGTGGTCAGACTTCACATCAAGCACGTTTACCCACGGAGCCATCTTGCCTGCCTCATGCCGTGAGTCTTGACTACTGATTTGCTTTCCGATCACAGACTTCTTTGGGAGATGGATGGGGGTTCTGTATCCCTCTCCTTGCCTCTGCACACCTAGCCTTGCAGTACATTTCGGAGCGTCACAAATGTAGAGGATCAGGCTCTCCGCCTCCCTCCTTACCTCTGCCCCTCTCTCCATGGACTGCAGGCTAAGTCGTCAGCTCCCCAGCCCAGGTCTCAGGTGGCTGTCTGTGCTGGGAGCCTGGAGCCCAGGATGTGTGTGCTGGCGGGACAGTCATCGGCTTCCACAGGGAATCATCAGAGGATGAGTCTGTCTGTGACGGTTGATGAGCTTAGGAAGACATGCCTGAACACGCAGTGTGCCTTCTGCCTCGGCAGGAATGTGGTCAGGAATGTGACTGCGGAGAGAACTGCATTAAGAAGTTTCCTCCTTACAGAGAGGTGTGCGAACTGTAGCCTGATAGGTCATTGTGAAGCGGAGGTTACAGGCACCGTCCGCACTACCTGCAGAAGTAAACTGTGGCCCGAGAGTGTTTTGTGTTCTCACCTAAGAGTTTGCAAAAGGTTTCATTTTAACTCTACAGCTTCTTGGTGAAATCTGTAATCGGCCTTGGGAAGGAGGATGGCCGTGTTTGCTGCGGGGGTGGTCTGTCACTGAGGAAGTTCCATCTTTAGAAGTCCTGTCCGTCAGGAGCCCGTGCCTCACCCCTCTACTTTCTCTTCTGTTGCAGTGCATTGATCTTGGGTGCGTCAGGTGGAGTTGGTACTTTTGCGATACAGGTAAAAGGATTTCTTAATCTTGTGACTAGGAAAATTTTTGTTTACATGAATTTATAAATATATTATAAATTACTTCCCTCAAAAGCTGAGTCTACTAGCATACTGGCTAGTTTTGTTAACACCAAGTATAGTTAGTTTCCTGGGAAAGGGAATGTCTGTCAGATCGGCTTGTGAGCATGTTCATGGGGCATTTTCCTGGTGAATGTTCAGTGTGAGCAGGGCCAGCCCACTGTGGATGGTGCCACCTGGGACAGGGGTCCGGAGTTGTATAAAGCAAGCAGGCTCACAGGTCACGGTAAGCAAGCGGCGGGCAGCATCCTCCATGGCCTCTGCTTCAGTTCCTGCCTTGAGTCCCTGCCCCGACTTCCACTCTAACGGGCTGTAGCCTGTAAGCCGACATACTCTACTCCCCAGATTGGGTCTGGTTAGTTTTAACACAGTAACAGAAAGCTAGGGCAGCTAGGAAATGCTGAACTACATAGGGAAATGCGGTAGCCAGAATATCATTTAAAAAGCTAGTGTGCTTTCAAAGTGACCTATGTGTTCAATGTAAAGCCAATAAAAAGGTCAACTACCTTATTTCCATATGTGGCAAGTTTATTCGGAAATGTACATACAATTGCAAGGTAACCCAAATAGCTAAAGTTTTGAAAAGGAATAAAATTAGTTCCAAATTTCCAAATCTCAATCTTATTATTAAGCTAGAGTAATCAAAATAGTGGGATAGTAGCACAAGATGGGTCTCTCTCCTCCTCCTCTCTCCTCTTCTGCCTCCCTTCCTTCTCCCTCCTTCCCTCCCTCCCTCTCTTTGTGTGTGTGTGTGTGTGTGTGTGTGTGTGTGTGTGTGTAGGGAGGTAGGGAAAGAGGGAGAGGGAGCTAGTGAGCGAGCAAGTGCACATGATGGAAGGGAATTAATATCCAGAGACAGGTGTACGCATGCATAGTCAGTTTTGCTGTTTAAAGCGTCTGTGTGTCTGTGTGAGAGTGTGCCCTGTGTGTACAGGTGTGAGAGACCGGAAGAGGGCGTTAGATCCTGCAGTTGGAGTGACGTGTTAGGAGCTGGTAACTGACGTGGGACTCTGGGAGAGCAGCCCCACTCCTAACTTATGAGCCGTGTCTCCAGCTCCATCATCTGGTTTCTAACAAGGAATGGCGAAGTTATTAGTGAGAGAAAGTGTCCTTCTAACAGATGATGAGACAACTTGATGTCCACATACAAAGGAAGCAAATTGGAACCTTGCGATACCCCAAATAATTCAAGGTGAATCAAGGATTAAACAAAAGAGCACCAGCCATAAAACTCTTAGAAAAACCAGCTATAAATATTCATCACCTTAGATTTGGCAGGACATTCTTAGACGTGACACTAAAAACATAAGCAAGTAAGTTGAACTTTATCAAGTTAAAAATCTTGATACATCAAAGGGCACTCTCAAGCAATAAACAGAAAAGCAGCCCACATGTCTCAGGTCCTTTCACTGTGCCTGTGCCAGAAGATCCGAAGAGAGGGCGTGCTCGCCCTCAGTCCCAGGGGCAGCTGATCTCACACCTGCAGCCGGGAAGCAGAGGGCCGTGGGCGCTGGTGCTCAGCCAGCTCTCTCCTTTCGGTGCAGTGTGGGACACAGCCCAGGGAACGGGGCTGCTCATGGTAGGGTGGTCTCCACCTCAGTTAACTACCTGTGGAGATAATCACTCACTCACAGGTGTGCTCACAGGCTTGTCCCAGGGGCTTTTAGATCCTGACAAGTTAGCAGTCAGTATTAACCATCACACCATGGGGAGTATTTACAAGTTGTTAATCTAAGAAGGGCTTGATCTTCATACTATATAAAGAACCCACTCTTGAACAACAAAAAGACATTACCACTTTTAAACCAGAAAAGATGCCAAACATGGTGGTAAATGCTTGTAATCCCAGCACTTGGAAGGCTGAGGCAGGAGCATCTTTAGTTTGAGGCCAACCTGGTCTACATAGTGAGTCCTGTGTTAAGGAGAGAAAGCACAAGAAGCACATTGGTGTGTAGAGTTAATATACACCAGTGACAGCTGTTATACACCAGGAACAGCCCAGAGCAGACTGTTGTTATACACCAGTAACAGCCCTGAGCAGACTGTTATACACCAGTGACAGCCCCAGCAGACTGTTGTTATATACCAGTGACAGCCCCAGCAGACTGCTGTTATACACCAGTAACAGCCCCAGCAGACTGCTGTTATACACCAGGAACAGCCCCGAGCAGACTGTTATACACCAGCAACAGCCCCGAGCAGACTGTTATACACCAGCAACAGCCCCGAGCAGACTGCTGTTATACACCAGGAACAGCCCCAGCAGACTGCTGTTATACTCCAGGAACAGCTCAGAGCAGACTGCTGTTATACACCAGTGACAGCCCCGAGCAGACTGCTGTTATATACCAGTAACAGCCCCAGCAGACTGTTGTTATACACCAGTAACAGCCCCGAGCAGACTGCTGTTATACTCCAGGAACAGCCCCGAGCAGACTGCTGTTATACACCAGCAACAGCCCCGAGCAGACTGCTGTTATACACCAGGAAGAGCCCCGAGCAGACTGTTATACACCAGGAACAGCCCCGAGCAGACTGCTGTTATACACCAGTGACAGCCCCAAGCAGACTGTTGTTATACACCAGGAACAGCCCTGAGCAGACTGCTGTTATACATCAGGAACAGCCCCAGCAGACTGCTGTTGTACACCAGGAACAGCCCTGAGCAGACTGCTGTTATACACCAGGAACAGCCCTGAGCAGACTGCTGTTGAGAGCGCACGTGGAAGTGGCCTGTAAGTTTATGGGAAGCCGCTGCATATTCCTCCGTTGGGAAATATCACTCAAAACTATGAAACCGTTGAGCAGGGCAGGAAGGTCCTTGCACCCACAGATCTCCAGAGGAAATAGGAATGCTAAACGAATGGGAAAGATGGAAAACATGTTTTTGCACCCAGAAAGCGGAGAACTGGAGGTGGTGAGCAGCCTGGTGCTCTGTTATCTGTTGGGCCAGGTCCGATAAGCTCCTACAGGCAGGTGCAGAGGTGGCTGGTGACCTAATGACCCTTACAGCCAGGCGGTCCCCAGCTCCTACAGCCAGGACCGGAGAGAGATACCTAATAGTCTAAATGACCCTTACAGCCAGGCGGTCCCCAGCTCCTACAACCAGGGCCGATGATACCCAATAATGGAAATGACCCTTCCATTATCCGTATAGCCAGAGGCTGCCCCAAGCTCTCACAACCTGGACTAGAGGTGACTAATAGCCTAAATGTTCGCTCTCTGTATGACCAGATCAGGCTGGACTCGTAGGCCCCTAAGCTAGTACAGGTGGTCTATCTCTAGAACCCATCATCTTGGAAGAAATGGCTCTACCTTGAGTTGAGTTTCAATGCAATTAATTACACTTCCTTGTGTACCACGAATTGCATTGCACCAGGAAACTCCCCCCAAATTATACAGGGCTTAAAAACATTGGGAATAAACTGCCCGGCATTAGACTCCTGAAGTTTGATCCAGGTTGACAAAGTCAGTCTGCACCAGGTTCATTCTTATCTCTTCTCGTGGTTTGCTTCCCTGTGTGATACCTGAAGGGACCCCCTTTAAGCTACCTCGGCATACCTGCGAGGGTGGTTGTGACCAAATCAAATGATAACAAGTACCAGATGCTGGGCCTAGAGAACCAAGCTGTGACAGGCAGCTTCTGCCGCCGCTGCTACGTACCCATTAAAGGTAAAGTTTAACTGCTCAGTTAGGAGATTTTAGTTCATGATTCTCTGCACACTACGCCACACCCCTAGTGCCTCTGGTTTTAGTTTTGAGTGATACTCACTCATTTAAGTTGTAGTTATGAGTAAGAACACAAGAAGTAGTTGGCTTCCTTGGGCACCTCACACATGGGCACCACTCACATAGACACATAAATTTGGAAAATCTTTCAAAATTTTCTGTTGTGAAATATAACTCAAAAAAAAGTACAAGTGATATAAATGTCTAGTTCAACAATTGTCACAAAGCAAACATGACTGGCATGAGCTGCATTCTGGTCAGTAGGTATTCTGGAGAAGGCTTTTGGGGATTGGATTCAGCCTCCTGCATGCTGAGCTCCGCCCCACCGCCGTCAGTCCTCAGCCGCAGAGTCCCATTTCGTGGTGACTATCAGTAAGAACTCAAGTGTTTGTGCATATGAATTCATGAAACATCTCTTGTGGTATCACTTCTCGCCGAAAGACTGCAGGCCTCTTAGAGGGAGGTCACAGGGGGCGCACAGTGTGAGCGAGCCTCCTTCACTAAACAGTGGGGACACTCAAGACCATCAGATCCTTGTCAGAGTTGGGAGCCATCTTAAAGACTGCCAGAGATATGACAGTTCCAGTTTCTGTAAAGATAATGGTAGCTTGAATCCATATAAAGATACTTAAATTCATGAGTTTATGTTGATTTTTTTTTTTTTTTGGAAAAGTGGTTAATTTTGGAATGTTATAAGGAGCAAATTATAAGTCGATAAAAGGAAACAAATATTTCTGTCACCTCATCACTACCATTCTCATATGAAATGTGTGACTGAGGAAGCCAGATCATACTCGCGGGGAGGCGTTTCTTTATTAATTACAGCCATTAAGTGAGCATCATTACTTGGCGGCCCGCAGAGCCTAGGCTTAAGTCCTGAGCTCTGGCTGCTTGCTGAAGTCTCTAGCTTTGTCAGATTCCATGCAAGGTTTTCTCTAGAGACTGAAACCCAGGCTTGCCCAGTCTTCAGAATGCAGAGGACACAGCACCATGCAGAACTGCCCTCTGTGCAATCAGAAGCTCCAAACTATAGAGCAACGCTGCAGGTCAAATGGCCTAGAGTCTTCCACAGATAAATTATAAGAGAACAAAGAGAGCAGTGCCTGGGATTAGAAGAGGCTTTCCCCCACGTTTTAAAAAGGAGCACAACCGTCGGGCGGTGGTAGCACATGCCTTTAATCCCAGCACTTGGGAAGTAGAGGCAGGTGGATTTCTGAGTTCGAGGCCAGCCTGGTCTACAGAGTGAGTTCCCGGACAGCCAGGGCTATACAGAGGAAACCCCGTCTTGAAAAACAAAACAAAACAAAACAAAAGGAGATACTTGGGAGAGGGGTGTGCTGAAACAGGACACAAGAAAAAGTTTTGGCTCCCGGTGTTCTGTTCTTTATCCGAGTTGTTTCTGCCTTCTAAGAACTTTCTGTATTCAAACTTCATTTTACATGAAAACTTCCTCACTCAGCTTCTTAGTAGTGAAGATAACTGGCTAGTGCAGTAAACTAGGAAAAGCTAGGTATTAAGAGGCAAAGGGTGAACCGCTGTGTCACATGAGAGTCTTCCTAAGGACTTGACGCTGCTTAAAGAGGACGGGGTGTGTGTGTGTGTGTGTGTGCGCGGAGCGCTGGCCGCTCTTCATAGACTGGTGGTTGTTTCCCACGTGCTCTCGGCAGCTCACAGTCATCTGTAACTCCAGTCTCGGTCCAGTGCCCCTGGTGGCCTGTGTGGGCACCAGGCATGGATGTGATACATGCATGACAAGCATTCATATGCACAGAACAGATAGATAGACATAAATCCTAAAGAAGAAGCACTCTGAGCACCTTTCCTCCCCAGCAGTGTCTGGCAGAGATGTGGGGAAAGGGCGGCCGCGGCGAGCTTCTCTAGACCCATACTTCACCCTTGACTCAGGGCTTGTGAGAGACCCTGTCTGCAGCCCGCAGACATAAACATTACCTTAGGGTTCCTCAGTGGCTCAGTTTCCTCAGCGTTTCAGGTTATATGAATCCTTGGGAGATGTTTTTGTTGTTGTTGACTTGAGATAGGATATCATGCATCGTATCACCCTGAGCACTGCATAGTTCAGGGTGACCTTGAATTTCTGGTCCGTTGGCTCCCTGCCCCGAAGTATTGGGATTGCATGTGGATGTCACCATACTTACTTTGATCCATTACTATCAACATTTCTTGATAAATTTCAAGTCTCTTGCCTGTTAGTAGACTGAAAATAGTCCCCTGTTGACTCTGGGAAGCTGATATTATAGAAAAAAAGTATATCAGGTTTGGAGGACAGTTTCAGATATTTAAAGCTGAATAACATGAGAATTATGTATTCTTTTACTTAAGTCTATCTTTAAATATGCTGTCTGTATTTTAAAACGAAGAGACCATTTATCTAGACCTTCTTACTCTAAGGGAGAGGACCCAATTCATGTTCTAAAGCTAAAATGTCTATATTTTCTTGATTATCTAGTGTGCTAGCTGATTGCTGTGAGTACCTGGACGTGCATCTTGTGTGCATGCGTGTGGAGGTCGGAGCTGACTCTGCCTCTCCATTGCTCACTGTTTGTACTTTGAGGCAGGGTCTATTACTTGAGCCTGGCGCTCACTGATTTTGCTGGACTTGCTGGCTGGATTCCTCTCTGCCTCCCCGGCACTGGGCCTAGGGCCTGGGCTTTTACATGCTGAGGGGGATCTGAACCTGGGCCTCCTGCTTGTCCAGCAGACACTTTGCCAATCCGGTTGTCATCTCAGCCCCAGACGTGCTGTCTGACTGCACAGCTCTGGTTATGCAAATGAAGAGGAGTTGCACTTTTGTACTCTGGGAGCTTGTCGGACACTCACTTCCTGAGGATGTGTGATACCTGCTTTCTCTTTTCTCTGCCCTTTGTCATTGAAGAGGCTAAAGTCGAAGCTTGTCACTCTCCCGTTTTTTCTGACCCTGCTGGGGCTATGCATGAACTGCAAGACAGCAAGCTTGTCTTGCCTGTGGACGCTGGGATTTTCTTGACACACATTTGTACCGTATCTGATAGGTAGCTTCCTGCAGTTTTTGTTTAGTGAGGAACTTAAAAGTTCTCCAGAGATTGCACTCTGAGAGTATCCACCTGGGGCCGATGCTTTCTTTTTTAAACTGCATGTCTCCTCTCCCCCCTCCTCTCCCCTCCCCTCGGCAGGTCATGAAAGCATGGGGTGCTCACGTGACGGCCGTTTGCTCGAAGGATGCCGGCGAGCTCGTGAGGAAGCTTGGGGCAGACGAGGTCATAGACTACACGCTGGGAAGTGTGGAAGAGCAGCTGAAGTCTCTAAGGCTGTAAGGAGGAAAGCAGTGTCCCTGTGGGAAGGAGGCACAGCACCGCTGAGTGTGTGTGTGTGGGGGGGGCGGGGGTTGAGGGGGCAGTGGGGGAGGGGAGGGGAGTGGGGAGGGGTTGGTGGCTTCTGGGCATGTTGTAGTCTTCCAGAAGAGTCTAAAAACACTCCTGTCCTTCGGATTCACTCCACATAGTATGCACTTTGGAAGCTACTTTTTATCCATGGTCTGCTGGATGGATAAGCCAGCTTTTGTTGCTGGCCTGTAAGAAGTCTGAAGGCAGCACTGGGAAGTGTAGTCTTTCTGTGGCATCACTGCAGGAAGAGCAGAGAGGAGGGCATGGGCCACATGACGACCACTAAACCCAGTCTCAGTGCTCAGCTCAGTAAGGACACAGGAGAGGAACAGTGGGAGAGTAGACGCTGGCAGGGAGCCGTGTGCTGTGTGCCGGGTGCCCGAAAGCCAGCCTAAGGCACCAGATAGGACGGACCTGGGAAATCTCTCAAGCCCTGTTCCTCTTGACTGTGATCTGTCTGATAAACTGAAGCTGAAGTTACAGCTCACAAGTATAAGGCTACAATTTCGGAGTTTCTTCTTTCTTTTTTAAAGTCCATTTTCTGAAGCCAATTACTTGTGGCCATACTGACTAAAAGTATAATTTTGAAGGTTGAAAGCATAACAAGATTCTGCCCTCTGCAGTGCTCCCCTGCAGTGCTCCCCTGCAGTGCTCCCAGGGCAGCCGGCTAATGCCCTGTGCATTCTGCCCTGACAGAGCTCCAGCCGTTGCCAGGCGCTGTTCTGACCTGGGCAGTGGTCATACCTCCTCCTTCACGGAGGGGCCTTAGTGGCTAGTGCTTGCCTTAGTTAGGGCACTGTGAAGAAACCCCATGGCCAAAGCAGCTCGGGGAGACAAGGGCTCATTTGACTTACACTGCGTCACTGGTCTTCATGGAAGTTAAGTCGGGACAGGAACTCACACAGGGCAGGAACCTGGAGGCAGAGGCTATGGAGGCGTGTGCTTCTGGGCAGTCACTAATTGAGTGACAGTGCCCTCCAGGCGTTGCCTACAGCCCAGTCAGATGTAGGGATTTTCTCAGCTGAGCGTCCCTCTTCTCTGATTATTCTAGCATGTGTAAAGTCGCTGTAAGACTCGCCAACTCAACGGACTCCTACCAGCTTGATACACAAACACATCACTGTAGAGCTACAGCCTTTCCTTTCCTGTTTGTCCCCAGAAGCACATTAATAAAGATATCACAATATCCGGGCATGGTGGCGCACGCCTTTAATCCCAGCACTTGGAAGGCAGAGGCAGGCGGATTTCTGAGTTCGAGGCCAGCCTGGTCTACAGAGTAAGTTCCAGGACAGCCAGGGCAACACAGAGAAACCTAGTCTCGAAAAACAGAACAGAACAAAACAAAAAAAAAACAAAAAACAAGATATCACAATATAAAACATTTTACAAACTATTGAAAAGTCTGAGCCTTACAAATACAAACACTTTGAAAGTTGTCTCTTTAAAAATACCTAGTCTCTTAAAATCTAAAGTTAGAAAAATTCCACCCCCCCCCCTTCTCAAGTTTAAAGTCATGTGGGGTTCTTCAAGGGGCTTGGGTCACTTCGGCTCCACCCTCTGCAGCACACACAAGCGTGTCTCTTCCTAGCTGGGGCAGGTCCACTCCTCTGCTGCTCTGTTCTTGGTGCTTGTGCCTTGGCACTGTCATCTCCAGAACGCTGGGCCCTGCTGCAGCTGGGCTGCACATTCACCAGTAGCCTTTCCCCGGCTCTCTTCATGGTGCCGAGCCTCAGCGTCTCTCCATGACCCCTTCAACCTTGGCCCTTCATCTGCTGCTGAGGCTGCATCTCCACTGGTGGCCTCTGATGGCCTGTCACAGTGCCAAGCCTCAGCTGCTTTTCATGCTCCCTTCATGACTTCAAAACCGAGTACCACCTGGGCGAGTCTTAGACATTATAAAGTTTGGCTGCCAGCATGAGGTACAGCTGTGGCTACCTCAAACACAGCTTCTGTGTGCTGACTCTGAGGAAATATTTCCTAAAAATATTTCACTTTAGTGACGGTGGTCTCTTCTTAGTCACTGCTAATAACTTAGCTCCACTGACCACCACCATCAGTCGTCCCAGTGAAGCAGAGGTTTTACTTCAGAGGTTCTGGTCTCTTGTTAATCACAGCCTGTATTCTTCAGCTCCAGCTAACCAGAACCTCGGATTCTCAGTTCAGAACAGCAAAGCGCCTTGGCAGAGTCTAAGGGATCCTCCACTTCCCTCTAGACCGTGCCAAGCCAGGCCCGCAGTCTCCCTTGCTCTCGGCATTCTTCTCTCCCAGGCTTCCAAGGAACAGTTCACCAAGCTGTGCACACCCAAAGTTCCAAAGTCCTTCCACAAGTCCCCCCCAAAACAACATGGTCAGGCCTATCCAAGCACTACTCCATGATCCTGGCACCAGTTTGTCCTAGTTAGACGTTCTACTGCTGCGGTGAAGCATTGTGATCAAGGCACCTGGAGGAGGAAAGGGTTTACATGGGCTATGCTTCCACACCACTGTTCACCACTGGAGAAGGTCACAGTCGTGCAGAAGTCAGGTCGGGTTCTTCCTCCCAGCCCCATGCTCCCAGAAAAAGACTCAGACTCAAAATATGTTTACAGATGCCTTGGCCATATAGCCGGGCTGTTCTCAGACTAGATCATAGCTAAAGACAACGCATGTACTCTAACCTACCTCTGCCACGTGGTTGGTTACCCGTGCTCAGGCACCATACATCCATCTCGGTACATCTTCCCGGTGAATCTTCCACGCCTCACACTCCCAGCATCCTCTCTGCCTCCCAGATGTCCCACCTTCTGTTTCCTGCCTAGGCCATAGGTCATCACAGGTGCCGCCTCCACGTATAATATAGTCTTTCTACAGGACAGGAACTCAAATAGGCAGGAAGCTGGCGGCAGGAGCTGTGCAGAGGCCATGGAGGGTGCTGCTGACTGGCTTGCTCTTTATGAGTTGCTCAGCCTCCCTTCTTACAGAACGCAGGACCACCAGCCCAGGGATGGCCCCAACCAGCAGTGAACTGGGCCCTTCTCCATCAATCGTGAATTAAGAAAATGCCCCACCGGCTTGCCTACAGCGGATCTTATGGAGGCATTTTCTCCACTGAGCCTCTCCCCTCTCGATGACACTAGCTGTGTCTCTCCAGCACAGTGCTCTATGGAACACTGAAGCTGGAAAAGGGAGACACACCGACTGGGGAGGTCACCGTGGGTGTAAAAGAACGTGCATTAAAGAAGCACTGCCTGGGCAGAGGCTTCAGTTAAGCTGGTTTTGTTCTTGGCTTACGTCTCCACTTGCTATAAAGTGTGTATGTGTGTGTGTGTGTGTGTGTGTGTGTGTGTGTGTGTGTGTAAGAGGACAAGAGGGTATCATCACTCTCCGCCTGGTCCTTTGAATCAGGATCTCTCCCAAAACCTGGGATTCATGTCTGTGTGGCTAGGCTGAAAGCTAGCAAGCACCAGTGCTCTTCCTGCTCCCAGCTCCTTGGAACTGGGCTTTAGATGGACCAGATGTTATCTTGCTAAACAGTGCTGGAATCCAAACTGTCGTCAGGATGGTACAGCAAACACTCTAAGGACCAGACCATCTCTCAAGTTCTTTCTCTAATTGTTGAAGGAATCTAGAAGAACAGTTGTTCTTATTTGAAGTAACAGTACACGTGCAGCTCCTTGTCAAGAACATCAATGTGACTGAGAATTCAGAGCTAAGTATCTGAGTGTCAGAGTGTGTGCTTCTGTAGGGTGAACCGTGAACCCTGGTCTCCAGGGACCGGTTTCTGGAGAGCAGTAGTCATCTGCTGTTGATAAGAGCAGAATGACCCAAAGGCCATGGCCAACCATTCCCCTCTGTTGAGGGGAATTTTGTCTGTGTTTGTGATTCATTTCCAAAGGAGATGCTGACAGCCAGCATGCTGAAGGACACTTCACCTGGCCTCCCAGATGAGGGTGACAGTCCCCTCAGTCACACTGAGGGGCAAGTGCTCATGCCCTCATGAGCCGTCCTGGCTGTCCTTCTCCAGTAGGGACTTTTCCGGCTTATACGTGCAGGCCTCTACCTTCCTTCCTCCTTTATCTATCCTTCCTTCCTTCCTTCTTTCCTTCCTTCCTTCCTTCCTTCCTTCCTTCCTTCCTTCCTTCCTCCCTCCCTCCCCCCTCCCTCCCTCCCTGCCTCCCTCCCTCCCTCCCTCCCTCCCTCCCTTTCTTCCTTCCTTCCTTCCCTCCCTCTCCCTTCCTCTCATCCTCATCCTTCAATAGTGTCTTTACTGTTTTGTTGTTGTGAAGAGACACCATGACCAAGGCAACTTATAAAAGAAAGCATTTAATTAAATCAACAACCATATGAGAGAGAAAGAGAGGGAAGGAGGGAAGGAAGGAGAGTGAGAGAGAGAGAGAGAGAGAGAGAGAGAGAGAGAGAGAGAGAGAGAGAGAGAGAGAGGTGTTCACTAACTGAGGATGGCATGGGCTTTTGAAACCTCAACACCCCCCCCATCCCCTCCCCTCCCCACTACATCTCCAACAAGGCCATACCTCCTAATCGGTCCCAAACACTTCCACCAACTGGCAACAAATCGTTCAAATATATGAACCTGTGGAGGCCATTCTCATTCAAACCAACACAGACAGTTTAGTTGAAGTTGGCCTTTATAATTATAACCTCTGTCTAGAGGTTGACCTCTGAATCTGTCTGTAGTAAACTTGTGATTTCCTCCAAGGAACAACTTTCTTGATATTTGAATCTTGGACATTTTACAGCAAGAAGTACTTTCAAAACCAAAGTTCTGTTTAGAAAATGCATGTGTATAAATTAAACAAATCAGCTGGAGAATTCCTCTTGGGTAAAGTTAATTCCAATCCAATTATACTGTGGCTGAGAAAGCAGAGGTGGTGGCTTTCTGGATGTTTCGTTAGCTCAGGGTCATGCCATTAATCATTCCTGCCATGACTCCGCCTGCAGCTTGTCTCCAGACCTCTTTTCACAGTTTGCCCATTCCACACCAGTAGTTTTAAGTTTACCACGGATTAAACAGCCTCATACGGTGCATTAGGAACACAGTATTAGCTTGCCTGTGAGAGGCGTGGTCCTCTGCTGAGGTCACTGGGGCCTTCATAGCCTTCACTTTTTGTCTGTCTGCAGTTTAATCCCATGAAAGACTTGGAACCCTTGAAGCTGCCCAGAGCTAGATTAGAAGCTTTGATGTTTGACTTCCTCCAGATGAGTTTGGAAGGGGAAAGAAAACTTTACCCAAGAAGAATTCTCCAGCTGATTTGTTTAATTTATACACATGCATTTTCTAAACAGAACTTTGGTTTTGAAAGTACTTATAAGCTTTCGTGGGTTTCTATCCCTTTTGAGCATGGTATAATGATTATAACAGTATTAGGTTAGATTTAGAGATGTGAGTATTTGTCAGTTCTGTGAAGCCTATTATGACAAGTTGGGGTAGGGGCATGTCAGAGTTACACTGAAGGCCGAGAGGAGGGTGTTGGGTTTTTTTTTTTCCTCTCTTTTTCTTTTGTGCATTATCTTGATGATATACATAAAACACACAAAAAGAACATTCCAGAAGACAAAGAGGACACATTTTTGACAAGTCACTTTTATGGGCAAACATTTTGAGTGTACTTGTCTTTCAAGTAGTTGTGAATACTGAAAAATACACTGCTGATGTCGGAAGCCGGTTCTGCAGTCTGTACAGTGATGGCAGGGTCCCTCAGCTCTTCCGGGGACTGTGTGAGACTCGGTTCTCTGCAGAGTAAGTAGCCCAGGCCACCCGGCTCATACCCACTGGCTTCTCCCCTCTGGGATGATGCAGTGCACACAGTCTGTGAGCTGTCGCTGACTGCCCCGTAGCCAGTGGTCAGTGGGGTAGGAGGCCCTGTGCCGGGCAGAGCCTGGCAGTGCTTTCATTTGATCCTTTCCCTCCAGGTTCGACTTTATCCTGGACAATGTTGGTGGATCTACTGAAACATGGGCTCTCAATTTTCTCAAGAAGTGGTCAGGAGCCACCTATGTGACTCTAGTGACTCCTTTCCTCCTGAACATGGACCGCCTGGGCGTTGCTGATGGCATGCTGCAGACAGGAGTCACCGTGGGCACAAAGGCACTGAAGGTAGGAGGGCAAACCTGATGGGTGGGAGTAAGCAGGGCCTGTGGGAATTGGTTTGCCACTTGGCCACGTCCTCTTCTCTAGGAGCCAGCCTACCACAGGGGCTGCCAGCATGGCCTCTAGACTCAAACAGGAAGGTTCAAATTATGACCCCTTTGGAGTAGCTGTGTGACCCTGGGCGTGTTACTTACTGTTTTCAAGCCCAGTGTCTGCCCATAAGGTGAGGCTGCTCATCTCTGTTCTTTGCTCTGCTGCTCTCAGCATCAACTAAGACAATCCTCATGAAGAGCGTGGCACAGGCCTCGGACATCAGGGCTTCCGTCCATCCGTGCGCCTTGTGATTAGCTGGTAGTACCTCTTTTTTTTTTTTAAATTTTATTGATTGATTGATTGATTGGTTGGTTTTTCGAGACAGGGTTTCTCTGTGTAGTCCTGGCTGTCCTGGAACTCTGTAGAGCAGGCTGGTCTCAAACTCAGAAATCTGCCTGCCTCTGCCTCCCAAGTGCTGGGATTACAGGCATGCGCCACCACGCCCGGCTACTTTTTTTTGTTTGTTTGTTTTGTTTTTTTGTTATTACCTCTCTTGATTCCATCAGATCCACCTTCTGCTACCTTCCTGCCTAGACCTAAAGGTTTGCTTTCTCAGCAGCCTGAAAACATGCTCTACCGCCTCAGCCACAGTAGCCTGGGAAGACCACACAGACATCTCGTAGCAGAGCATGAACTGGGCTCTTGCTAATCGAGTGTTTGGCTCCGAGAGGAGCGTGCTGTCAAGGGCTTCTTCACATGTGGCAGTTGTGACCATTTTAGCTCCCTGAGTGTTGTCCCCTTGGTCCTGGAGGCCGTGGCAGACCTTAGGAGAATCAGCTGAACATGTCTGGTGTGGTTGTCATCTACTGGGTGGACCCTATGCTGGGCACAGCTTAGCGTATCAGTGACTAGTCACATCCACTGAGACAGAGCCTTTTACGGTTAGGTTTTTCATGACCTGTGCATTCGGTTGTGTGACTCCATGGGTGGCCGTGCCCCACAGTGGAGGAAGCCCCGCTCTGCAGCGGCCGCGGCCGGGTAGACTCCCTGCCCTCCTTGTTAGCATGGCCAAGCCTGAGCGGAGGGGCTTTCGAGCGTGCTCCTGGGTCCTTGTCCACCCCGAGGAGTCCGGTCCCGCAGAGGTGTCTCAGAGCCTGGCTACCCCATCTGATAATGTTTCCCTCAGCTCCTGCATAAAGAGCACTGTCTGACTGCAGCTGGGCTGCACGATGAGACCCTGTCTCAAGAGTGAAAAGAATGACGGTTGTGAGTGGGCAGAGGTGGATCTGAATCCTCTCGTGTCCGCGTCGGAGCTCTGTCCACCTTTATCTCGGAGGGTTGCTCCACAAAGACCAGGTGGCTATCTCAGAGGGTTGCTCCACAAAGACCAGATAGATGCCTTGGCACTTACAAGAACCATGGCGGGCGGGCCCAGCCATGGGATAAAACTGTTTTATACTCTTTCTCTGAAACAGAAAACAACTTTCAGTGACTCTTGTTCCTAAAGCAGTTTTAAATGTTTTAGTCTCGTTTTTGCCTTCCTGTAAAACTTGAGTGGGGAGTGCCTGGGGCTGCGGGCTAATTCCTTGTAGGTAAGCAGTTTCACGCAAGGGACTGTTTGGACAATCACTTACGGAAAGCTTTCCTGTGTCGGTCATCCCGGAAGACGCCTGGGTTTACATGGCTAAGTCGTGCTCGTTGACTTATTCCATAAATGCTACGCCATGTCTGTTCTCCACCAGTCACCAGGCCAGGGTCAGTGGGAAACGGGAAATGGGCTCATGTGTCTCGGTCATGCAGGAAATGTGTGTCGTGAGTTCCAGTTCCAGCTTCTTTTCTATACACTTACCGTGGTTCTTTTCTCCTTTTAGCACCTCTGGCAAGGAGTTCATTACAGATGGGCCTTCTTCATGGCCAGCGGCCCGTATCTGGATGAAATTGCAGAACTGGTAGATGCAGGCAAGGTAGGTTCACCCAAAACCCTTTCCTGGTGACTTCCTGTCATTGGCACTTCTCCTGTAGACTGACCCCAGGCCTCGCCGAGGAACACCACAGGAGGAGGGAGAGAGGGAGCTGTGTGCTGTTTCTGTTGCCCTGGGGTTCATGGAGAGACCGCTCAGTGTGCACAGTAACTCACCCTGCTTAGTCTGCCCCCATCCAGGGACACGTCGGGGAGGTGCATAGTTAGTAAGCAGCGGAGCTGGGATCTGAGCTGGGTGCACGGTATTAAGAGGGCATCCTCTGCACAAAGACGAGAAGGTTCTCAGGAAAATTCCTGGAGCTGCCTCCAGGCGAGGCTGCCCTGGTGGGAGGCATTTCCAGGTCAGAGGGAGAGCAGTGTTGGAGCTAAGTCCCCTGGGTGAGAAGCAGTTCCCCACCTTCCAGTCCAAGGTCAGTGTGTTCGAAACATAGATACAGTTCAGAAGAAGGCAGGCACCGGCGGGGACGGGCCCGGACAGAGACAACCCCTGCTGCTCTGTGCCGCTGCTGCCTGGCCCACAGGGACTTCGTGGAAAACGAATGTTGCTGTTTTGTCCTATCAACGGGATCCTTTGCCTTACAGAAGCTTTTCAGTTTCATGAGGTCTCATTTATCACTTGTTGGCTTAGGGTCTAAGCTATCAGTATTCTGTTCAGGAATTTCCCTTGTGCTAGTGTCTTCGAGGTTATTTCCCATTTTCTCTTCTTGGTCTATCTGGTTTTATGTTGAAGTCCTTGATCCATTTGGACTTGAGCTTTGTACAAGATGATAAATATGGATCAATTTGCATTCTTCTACTTGCAGACCACCAGTTAGACCAGCACCATTTGTTGAAGATGCTGTCTTTTTTTCCACTGTATGGTTTTAAAGGCTTCTTTGTCAAAGATCAAAGACACTTTATCAAATTATCTGTTGCCCTGTGGGTTTATTTCTGTGTCTTCAGTTCTATTCCATTGGTTGACCTGTCTGTCACTGTACCAATACCATGCAGTTTTTATCACTATTGCTCTGTAGTATAGCTTGAGGTTAGGGATGCTGATTTCCCCAGAAGTTCTCTTATCGTTGAGAATTGTTTTGGCTAACCTGGGTTTTTTGTTTTTCATATGAAGTTGAGGGTTGCTCTTTCCATGTCTGTGAAGAATTGTATTGGAATTTTGATGGGGATTGCATTGAATTTGTAGATTGCTTTTGGTAAGGTGGTCATTTTTACTATGTTAATCCTACCAATCCATGAGCATGGGTGATTTTTCCAGCTTCTTGAGGGATTATTCAGTTTCTTTCTCCAAGACTTGAAGTTCTTGTCACACAGATCTTTTACTTGCTTGGTTAGAGTCCCACCAAGATATTTTATATTACTTGTGACTATTGTGAAGGGTGTCATTTTCCTAATTTCTTTCTTAGCCCATTTATTATTTGTATAAAGGAAGACTACTGATTTGTTTGAATTAATTTTATATCTAGCCACTTGGCTGAAGTTGTTTATCAGCTGCAGGAGTTCTCTTAGGGGGAGGGCAACTTCTCAGAGGCGAAGGGGGGGTATGGAGGAAGGGGAGCAATATTTGGGATATAAATAAATAAAATACTGTATTAATTTAAAAAAAAGAAAGAAAATGAATGTTGCTGAGAGTTTTAGTTCTCCCTTTGGGGACTGAGTCTTTTCGGGGTTCCTAGATTCCCACCTTCAGAGCTTGGGTTTTTTATTCACTCATACAATAAATTCATCCACCTGCAGCTTCCCCCTTCCACTCTTCCTGCCCCTCCCTGTCCTCTCCCCTGGGTCCTGAGTGGCTTCTTCTCAGACATGTAGGCTTGTCTGCTCAATTCTGTTATAGCCAAGGCACTGCATATGTGGTCCATTATACCTTACCTTAGCAGGAACTGCTTTGGGGTTCATTTTTTCAACCTTCTCATGGACTTCTCAAGGCTGGTGTGACCTGAATAGAAACAGCCGTGCATTTTGTGTGCATAGGACCCCCACATCCCACTCTATGCATTTGTAAGTATAGGACCCCCACATCCCACTCTATGCAGTTTGTATGTATAGGACTCCCACATCCCACTCTATGTATTTGTAAGTATAGGACCCCCACATCCCACTCTATGCATTTGTATGTATAGGACCCCCACATCCCACTCTATGCAGTTTGTATGTATAGGACTCCCACATCCCACTCTATGTATTTGTAAGTATAGGACTCCCACATCCCACTCTATGTATTTGTAAGTATAGGACCCCCACATTCCACTCTATGCATTTGTATGTATAGGACCCCCACATCCCACTCTATGCATTTTGAATGTATAGGACCCCCACATCCCACTCTGTGCATTTTGTATGTATATGACCCCCTACATCCCTCTCTGTGCTTTGCTTTACTGCTACCAAGAAAGGAGCCATTGCTAAATACGTGTGTGATGGAGCCCCATGACCGCAGAGGACTGTCCTCTAGGGGTGTGCCAGGTGTTTGTCGTGATGTCTGCCCGCGCTGCCCACATACCTGTCATGCTCTCTTGTATTCAAAATACCAGGACTTTGTCTCTACTTGGAAATTGCTATTTACCCAACAGAGATGAGAGGAGATTTGTATATATGTACAGTTGAATTTGGCAGATAACCAGTAGATCAGCTCAGAAAGGACAGGGGAGAATGAAGATGCCTTTGATGTGCACCTCGAGGCCTGGAGGAGTCCTCTCTTTGTCCTGCTCAGGCTGCTAAGCTAGGGACTTGTTTTACCGGGAGGAGCTCTGGGCACAGGGAAGTCAGGTGTCTTGTCAGGACTCTGCTTTGAGGTGAATGTGAGTGCTCACTGCCTGTGTGTATTGGGAAACCCAGGAGTAATGGCAGACCTTGAAACTGCCATTAGAAGAGGCTTGCTCAGAGGAACAAGGACAGTTCAGTTCTTCAAGCCCTGAGGCATGCTTAATGACTGGCTAGCAGGAGCTATTTGTGATGTAGGGACGCAGGACACCTGAGCAACTGCTCTAGGTTTTTAGACGGATATATTCTCAAGGTTCAGAGCTGGAAGTCGAGGTTATTTCAATAACTGCCTTTGACTGCATCCCTCTGTCCCGAGGTTCTGCTTGGCTTAGGCAATACCAGCACTGCTGCGTCCTGAAAATCCCAAAGGCATCTATCTGTTCAGCAGGACAGGACAAATGAGTAATGAGGCTGGGGTCTGAGCTGGGGGGGGGCTAGCATTTTGGTGATGATCTTTGAAAGAGGCATCCTCTGCACAGAGGAGAAGAGGTGCCTGCAGTGATGGAGTACCTCAGCGATGGTGATGGCGAGGCTGCCCTGGGGAGGGCATTTCCAGGTGTGGGGGGGGAGCAGTATTGGAGCTGTCCCCAACACCTGACAGTAATATTTCTGTGACTAATAAATTATTTCTCACCTTCCCTTTTGTTTTTAAACACCCTTCTCATTTATTTCGCATTAGGATATTAAAATGTGTGTCCTTTATTTTGTAAATAGCTACATTAACATCCCTCTGCACAGGTGTGCCAATATTTATTTGATCTTTTACAAACAGTGCTTCAGCGGGCCTCCCAGCTTTGTTTTAAGTACTAACTGTGAGTATATTTGTTTCAGTTCTGGGAAGTGCAATTACTGAGCCCCAAGTATTTTGATAAACATAAGACAGCAGCTTTGGAAGCCCAGTTGTTTAGTGTTTACCTGTCCCTGTGTCCCCTCCTGCACTTCATGTCTCCTGTCCCTGCGGCCCCTCCTGCACTCCCGTGGCCACTGTCCCTGCGGGTCCCCCCTGCACTCCCGTGGCTCTTGCCCTTTGCCTGTTTCACCTCAGGAATGACTTGTTCTGGAAATGTGAAGAGAACCTGGTGCGTGTCAGTTGTAACTTGAAGTTCCTGGTTGGAAATCGAGTCTGGGGCCGAGGAGGTGGCTTCTTGGGGAGGTGCTTGCTGCAGGGCATCTGCAGCAGCCACACAAAGAGGCACTGTGGTGCTGCAGGCCTGGCCTGCCATCTCAGCACACGGGGACTCCAGAGGCTCTCTGGCCGGCCAGCCTAGCCAATCAGTGAACTCCAGCTTCAGTGGTAGACCCTGCCTTCAGATAAAGTGGAGCAGAGAGGAAGCCACTTAATGTCAACCTCTGGCCTCCACGTACACACATGGCGCATGCATGTGTACAGAGGCCGCCTCCTTACACACGACATCTGACTCAAGTCCTAGTATTAGAGTCTTGTCATCCCTGTGTGCTCTGGTGAGCAGACACTCTCACTGCATTCCGGCAGGGTGGCTGCTGTAAGTGTGTCTGTCGTTAGAGTCCCGCCGTTAAGATGCCCTCCATTCTCAGGCCCAAGTGACAAGGAGCTGATATTTGCAAGTATGTGGGAACCTCAGTCATTTCTCCTAGACATTCAGGCTCAGGCATTGCTTCCACTGGACTGTGACCATGAGGCTTTCTGCTCGTAGTAGAATTTTGTATATACATTTATGGTACAAGTTGGGACTAGATCTTAAGCCTGATATAATATTTTCAGTGTCTTAGCCAGTGAGCTAAATCCAATCTTAGGTCTGTGTATGTGTGTGTGTGTGTCCCCTAAGCTAAAAATGGCTTTTATATTTTAAAAGAATTTAAAAATTTTTATTATTTATTTTATGTATATGTGCGTGGTGTATGTGTGTGTGTCTGTATGTGTGTGTTCCGTGTTTGTGCAGTGTGTGTATGTGTTCATATGTGTACAGGTACAAATGCACCTGTATATATGTGTACACGGTGACCAGAGAACAAACTTGTTCTTGCCACCTTACTTTTGAGAGAGGGTCTCTCACTGAACCTTGAGCTGGACTGGCTGGCTGGACAGCTCCAGGGGTCTGTCTGTCTCTGCCGCCGCTTGCTTGCCTTACCCCAGAGCTGGAGTTAGCGACGCATGCTGCCGCGCTCAGCGTCTTACATGGGCTCGGGCTCTGTGCTCAGGGCCTCGTGATTGTGCCGGCTTTCCCTGCTGAGCCGGCTCTGCAGGCCAGCTTTTACAGTAGCTTACATTTTTAGTGGGTTTTTAAGTTTATTTTATTTTATTTCACTTTACTTTATTTTATTTTATTGGGTATGGGTGGTTTTGCCTGCATGTGTCTGTGCACCACTTGTGTGCCTGGTGCCTATGCAGGCCAGAAGAGGGCTTCAAATCCTGGGATTGGAGCTACAGACAGTTGTGAGCTGCCCTGTGGGTACTGAGAATTGAACCTGGGTCCTGTGGAGGAGCAACTAGTTCTCCTAACAGATGAGTCATTTCTCCACCCCCTGTCCCCCAAACAAGACAATAAAACAAAACTGCAGATCATGTGTGGCCCAAAACATTTTCACTAATTACTCTATTACTGAAAGTCTTTTAAGCAGTAGCCTGGTGGCTTGTTCCTGCCTCCGTGCCAAGTAGGACACTGCCATGAGTCAAAACCAGCCTGGGCTATAATGTAAGACCCTGCATTTAAAAATATATAAATAAAAGAAAAAGGAAAAAAAATAAAATCAAGCCAGAGAGGAGATGAAAGTTTCCTAACCCTGAAGGAGAGCAGTAAGAGACGTTTCCTGACCCTTTCCTAAGTGCATTGTTAGCTTCGCTTTAACCAAGAAACTGATCAAATGTAGAAGAGGCGGGGAGGAGCCTGTGCTGGCAGCAGGAGGCAGAGAGCAGCCTGCCCTGCCAGTGCTTCCTCTGCTGCTGCCCCCACAGCTGGGGGACCTGGGCTCGCTGACAGCACTGTGAAGGCGCTGTTCTGAGTTTCACTGGAGCATCGATGGCTACAACAGAGCTTCTGCTGGTAGAGCATCGGCTGATAGAGCATCGGTGGCCAGAACAGGGTACAGGTGGCCAGAGCATCGGTGGCTGGAGCAGAGCATCGGTGGCCAGAGCAGAGCATCGGTGGCCGGAGCATCGGTGGCCAGAGCAGAGCATCGGTGACCGGAGCACGGGAGGCCGGAGCATCGGGTGTTAAGAGCTGCTTCTGAAAGCCAGCCTTGGGCCTGCTGCAGTCCATTGGCATTGTCTCCTAAGCACAATAAGCATCTCCCGTTATACCGCTTGGTGAATTGTTTGTAGCTGGGATTGAGAAAGCTGTGGCAACAAGTAAGCCATGTGTATACCGCTGGTTAGCACAGGCTAGAGAGCCATGTGTATACCGTTGGTTAGCACAGGCTAGAGACCTTGCTGCCTCTCTGCTGTCCTCAGTAGGCAGCTTCAGGGAAGAATGACTCCGTATTGGGGAAAATCTTTATTTATGCTTGTTTATATGTGCACACATTAGCTTCTGATAGAAATAAGGCACCACAAACATCATGGCTTAATACAACACGCACTTATTATTTTACAATCTTGAAAGTCAGTAGCTGGTGCACACCTTTAATCCCAGCACTTGGGAGGCAGAGGTAGATGGATTTCTGAGTTCAAGGCCAACCTGGTCTACAGAGTGAGTTCCAGGACAGCCAGGGCTACATAGAGAAACCCTGTCTCAAACAACAACAACAACAACAACAACAACAACAACAACAACGAAAGTCTAATAGCCTAAAAAGGTCTGAATATCTTATTCTTCTAAGGATCCTGTGGTTCTACTTTGGTGACTGGCTTTGGGCACCTTTAACCCAATCACATCTGCAAAGCCCTTTGCCACTTACTGACACACAGACATAGGGAACTAGGGTGTGAGTGTTCTGGGGGGGAGGGTGCAGGATTCTGTCTGACTAGGATTCTGTACAAGAATCCTGGAATATTAGTTGCTCGTGAAGAGGGAAACTAGCCGGCTAGAGACCAAGTGTGGAAGGAGTATGCTTTATCTCCTTACCATTTTTGTTACATATTTAAATACCTGCTAGCCTGGAGCTCCTAGGCGCTCCTAGGCTCAAGTGATGCTATCATGTCAGCCCCTGAGGAGCTGGGATAAGAGGACTGTACCACTGAGCTCCCGCTCGGGTGATTGATTAATTGAGATAAGGTCTCACTACGTAGCCCTGACTGGCCTAGAACCCTCTATATAGATGAAGCTAGTGTTAAATTTACAGAAATTAAAAGCCCGTGCCACACCCAGCCCCTTTTAGGCTTTTGCATATCCTTACCTGCACAAGTTATATTCCTCACACAATTTTTTTGTTTGTTTTTATTTTGAGACAGGGTCCTGGCTGTCCTAAAACTCACTCACTATGTAGATAGATCTGGCTGTCCTCGAACTCACAGAGATCTAGGCTTCTGAGTGCTAGGATTAAAGGTGTGCATTACTATGCCTGACTAAGAAAATTTTAAACCCCTTTAATTTCATGAACTTAATGCTCATGGGTCTCTTCAGAATTCTAGTTGACCATTCGAGCTTGGCTGCACAGTGACATAATCTTCCTGGAGTTTATTTATTTATTTTTGTTGCTATCAGAAGAGCTTCTGGGTACCCCGAGTTCAGTCTACAGCATCCACTGAGGACTCACTCCCTCGTGCTCTGTTTCATGTTTGCTGTGAGTAGTCACCTCCTGTCAGCACTGTTCACTGGAGCTTTCTGTAGTGGTGGAAATGCCTCTCCACGCGGTCAGTAGGCAGCCACTGAAGCCCTCATGACCACTGAGTATTAGGACTGTGGCCAGGGCAACCGGGGGACTGACCTCTTCAGTTTGCTTACTCACTTGATTGAATGTAACTAGTCACGTGTGTCTAGACTTATAGCTTGAAGAGAATGCAGAGAGTTCTGATGTAGATGATTTCCGGTGTATGGCCAAGCTACCTTAACAGTAGACCATGATGTGAGCCTCAAGTTTCCTACTGCAGCTGGATCCTGCTCCACTGGAAGAGGATGACAGTCTGAGGTTGGATCCTGACAACCACTAGAGAAGTAACCTGACACCCCGGCATCTCATCGTGTATCCTCAAGGCCTCTGGATTTCTTTTCTTTTCTTGTTTGTTTTTGCCTTTGTTTTTGTTTGTTTCTTTTTAAAGCAAGGTTCCAGGTCTCAGTATGTAGCCCAGGCTGGCCTTGAATTAATATGCTGTCACACCTAGCCCCTGGCTTTGGGGTCACATATGTGACCATCAAGTCTTGCTCTTCTGATTTTTATTCCCAAGCTCTTGGAATTGTTTCGTCCACTCGCCTGGCTGGGAGGGGCTGCTTCGTGGACGCTCTCCTGGTGGGTATGTCTGTTCTCTTGGAGCGTAGCTTCATGCACCATCCTACCCCTTCTGAGCACAGACAGTGACCAAGAAACAGAAAACTGGAACAAAACTCCCCTCTTCTTGTCAGTCTTCTTATCCCTGGAGATTGAGAAACACCTTCCTCCTGGAGATTGACAATGACAGGCCTGGGAAGTCCTGGGCTAGCAGAAACTGGGTGTGGCCATCCCAGAGATGGCTCTGGGACTATGGTCCTGGTGCCATTCACAGGTGTGTGGGTTTGGACTCATGCCAGGAACTCTTTCGTCTTCCTTGGTGTCTGCCTCTGTTGGCCCAACCCCATGTGCCTTCCCTTCTGAACCTGCAGTGCTGCGCCTAGGGCGCGTGCCTGGGAGGATGACTGCGGGCTCACAGGGGAGCCGGCACACTGACCCCCACACCTCGGGTCATTTGGCAGCACAGGCCAGGGTCCCGGGTCCTCCCTCTGGCTGTGCTCCGGACAGCTTTGGCTTTGCCTGGACCACTGGAGCACTTGGGTTCAGCTTCCTGTTAATGCTCAGACACTCATCCCCTGTAGCTCCTCCTGCCCCTCAAAGGCTTGCCCAGTGCTGGTAAGCAGCGATGCTGTGTGTGGTAACTCACTTAGAGGATGAATTTCCTGAGTCCCCATGTTAAAAGGATGCCAGGCGGCAAGTGCTAGACCCTGGGTCCTGTTTAAGGAAGGGAAGGTGTGCTCGGGAGACCCCGCACGTGGCTCCCACACTGATAAGGGCTGCTGCTGTTTCCTGGTCGCCTGTGAGCCCTGGGGGTCTGGGGTACCTATGCAGTGGGGAGTGTGGCTTTGAGCCTGCCTGCTTTATAACAGGCCCCCCTGCCAACTGCACTATAGCAGTGTCATCACATAATGCCCTGCCTCGCTGTGAGTAACCTTTCTCTCCCCTCTCTGGAGTTAACTCTGATCCCTTTGTCTTTAGCAGACAGGCATCCTAGGTCCAGTGTGTGGCTGTGCGCGGACACCGCCTCGCATTATGCAGCTAATCTCCCCACACTGTCCCAGATTCAGCCGCTGGGGGCATTTGCTTGACTGTAGTTTGAAAGCCTTTTTTCCCATTGTCATTTACAGGAATTGCTAAATGACTCATTATGCCATGGTCAGCCTTCTCCAGCTCTTGGTCACAAAGGGCCTGCCCAGTCAGATTAAAGTGCTCAGCCACCCAAGTGGCCGGGTCAGCAGGTCAGCTCTGTGGCTCTGGCAGAGCACTGCAGAGCCTGGTGCTGGGGGGCTCAGGGGGTGCGTCTGGAGTGGAGTCTGGCTGTGTGCCTGTCCTAGTCTGGTGCTTGGCAGGCAGGCGCTCCGTGAGCTTCCTGAAGGCAGGGTGTGTGGATGGAGGAAGGTGTCTGGTGGATAAGGAGAAAGGGGCAGAGATTCGCTCAGAAGCGTGTCCAGACCTTTCTGGAACTCACTCAGTTCCTGCCCCCAGACTCTGACTGCATTGTGCCGAGGCTCTGGGGAATGAATGTCTTCCGTATGCTTGCAGGCCATCCACTGTACCAACCAAATGGCCTTGGGTACGGTGTTCCTGGAGCTCTAGGGGGCGATGCCGTTACAGTGCATGTGGAACCCAGCCCAGCCCAGTGCCTTCCTTTCTCGTGAGAGAAGGCAGCTCAGCTCAGCCCTCGATGTGCTTCCGCAGTGCTGTGCAAGGGTCTGGGGTCCTCAGTGCTGGCTGTCATCAGTGGTAGGCTCTGTAAGCAAGCTCTCACAGCATCTGTCACCTGGAGGGCCTGGATGCAGGCTCTAGAGACCAGCTCTTCAGCTGACATGTGGAAGGAAGGGTCGGTTCAGCTGTGATAACTCTCTGTAACTGGGTAGAGGTAAAAAGCATCAGATGGTAGTGACAGGCCTGTGCGGCGCAGAGAGCAGCAGTGACATCAGTTGAGTCTTGCCGCTCTGCACAGTAATTCAGCTCTGTAGTCACCTACCCAGAAGGTATGTAAACTTGGGGTTCCTCCAACAGGGAGGGTGCTTCCCTCTCTTATGGGACTCTAGGCTTGCAGACTTGTGGGTGCAGAAGAACCCTCAGCTCTCGGGAGCCTGTGGTGCCTGAGCTCTGGAGGTCGCAGCAGAGGAGACTGCATCAGACGCATCCGGATGTCATAAACCATCTCTTCCTTTGTCAAAGGAAGAGACTCATTTAGGCTCTGAGTCAGGGTGCGCCTGTGGCAGCTGATCCTGTCAGGGGAGCTGTGAGAACAGTCCAGGGAGGTGTCCAGTGGAAGGGGGAGTCGCGGTGGACTTCTGCACAGAGAGAGGGTGTTGCTGGGACCTGCTCTCAGGAGGCTCTGTCAGTACTGGGGCACTGTACAGATGGCTCGTAGTACCCCCCTGGGGGGGGGGCTGGGCTCCTCATCCTGTACATGGTAAGCATGGTGCTGCTGCTGAGTGGAATTCCCAAGGCCCCGAGAGCTCACGCAGGACCCTGCTTCCTACCTCACTGCTTCTCGGCTTAGTGACTTAATTAAGCCTCCCCTATGTGTCAGTGTTATTCATGTTGGTATTACAAGTGTATAAAGGTGTGGTCTATGCACAGATACTTTCTGCTGTGACTAAGTATATATGCAGATGCTTACGACTAGAAAGCAAGCTGAGCGTGTGTTCCACTTCCTGTACAGCAGGGGCCACGGCCGAGCCTTTTCTCGGCTGTAGTACATGATCTGAGAAGGGCTCGCTCGGAGGGAGAACACGCAGGGGAAGGGTAGAAAGGGCTGTGCGGCCAGGGATGCAGGCGTGCAGACGAGAGGCTAACAGACCATCCATACAGTTAGAAAGTAACAGGCCAGTGGGAGGGCGCGGCGTAATAGGGTCTACCAAGCAGATCTGATGCCAGCCTTGATCGCCAGGACCCAGGGCAGAGGAATAGACATTATTTAGTTTCATTTTATGTGCACTAGTGTTTTGCCTGCATTATGTTTGTGTGTGGGGGTTGGAGCCCTGGAACTGTCGCTGCAGACACTTGTGAGCTGCCGTGTAGATGCTGGGAATTGAACCCCGGTCCTTTGGAATAGCAACCAGTGCTCTTAACTGCTGAGCCATCTCTCCAGCCCCATGTGTAGGAGGGATAAGGGAGAGCTGGTTCCTAAAAGTTGTCTTCTGATTTATACATGTACCAGACAGCA
This sequence comes from Apodemus agrarius, assembly GCA_964023405.1. NCBI lineage: Eukaryota > Metazoa > Chordata > Mammalia > Rodentia > Muridae > Apodemus > Apodemus agrarius. Next base: position 47,980,122 of record OZ030025.1, read on the forward strand.
CATTTATCTACATCCACACCACTCACACTCACACACACACACACACACACACACACACACACACAACCACACACGCACACCACATACACATTACACACCTCATACCACACATACATCACAGCACATGTATAACTATACACATCACACCACATACAACCACACACATCCACACACATCATACATACACACAATCACATATAACCCCCCCCACACACACACACATACAAAATCAAACTTTAATAAATAAAGTAGACTTTTCAAACAGTGAAATGCCAGTCAGCACGAAGGCCAAGGTTCTTGCAGTGTCTTGGAACGTGAGGTTTGGGAGTTGGCAGGGCCCTGAGCAGGAGTGTCGGCGTTATGGAGCGGAGTGGGGTGCAGTAAGGGTGAAACTGAGGGTGAGATGGGAGAGGCGAGATGGAATGGGTGAGGTGGGGAAGCTGGAGCCCCTGACAGCCGAGCGCAGCCTGGCTGGGTGGCCACAGACACTGACTCCACCTTGGAAACCGTAGGCTTTCTTATTGACCCGTTGGTCTCTTCCTGTGTTTTGTAGATTCGGCCGGTTATTGAACAGACCTTCCCTTTCTCTGAAGTCCCGGAAGCCTTCCTGAAGGTGGAGAGAGGCCACGCCCGAGGAAAGACTGTGGTTAACGTGGTTTAAGTACCTGTTTTCTCCAGCCGCAGGGCTGCTACTCTCCTGGCTGAGTGCCTCCCACCCAGACATCTGGCCCTCTCCAGATAGTCTCCCAAGTCAGATTCCAAGTGTCTGTAAAACCCTAAACTGGGACTGGTCAGGGAGCTCCCAGTTAAAGTTGCTCGACGCAGGAGCATGCTGCCCGAGGTTAGTTCCCGGAGCCCGTGCCAGGGAGGGCTGATTCCCGCCCCCGCCCCGTGCACACACCTCCACAGAGATAAAGACAGCGCATAATGCATGTGTGGGCACACGTGCCCGGCGCACTGCGGACGGCACAGGGAACCTTGGTATCCAGTGCGTCCACCACGTAGGTTCTGTGGTAGAACCCAGGGCATTAGGTGTGGTGGCAGTGCCTTTACCCACTGAGTCATCTCACTGGTCCAATAAAAAAACACTTTTAAAATATGTGGTTTAAAAAAGACTTTTAAAATTAATTATTTAAGTTGGCATACAGATCAGCGTTTGTCCACTCATGGGATGGAGCCTTTCTTGTTAATCATTTGCCAATACTTGATCCAAAACTGTCACCCCCTGCACGTGCCCACAGTCGGTGGGAAGTACATGGTGGTTTGTTTTAGTTTATTTTTATTTTCTGTCATGTGTATGGGTATTTGCCTATATGTATGTGCACCACATGTCATGGTTTGTATCTGGGGCGCCCAGAGGTGGGTGTCAGGTCCTCTGGAACTAGAATTAACAGGTGATTGTGAGCTGCTATGTAGGTGCTAGGAATTGAACCTGGGTCCTCGGGAAGAGCAGCCGTGGCCCTCACTGCGGCGCTGCCTCCAGCCTCTGCATAGTGGTTTTGTTTTCATAAGCCATGGTTTGACCCCGTTTTGTAGATTTTTGTGGCCTTTTTGTAGCTCACACCCCACCATCTTACGGTAATGTCTATGAGATTCTGAAACTGGTAAGACCATATCCCAAGGCCCTAGGTGTGCAGCGTACACTTGTGATAGTACTGGGAGGCGGCAGAATTTCGGACCTAGTAGGTGGAGTTGGGGAGGTGCTGCTGGAGGAGATACCAGGGCCCAGTTCTTCCCTGCTTCTGTGTCCTGATCCCCCCCTGCTTCTGTGTCCTGATCCCCGTATGCAAGCCTGGGGTGCATTTTCTTGATTATTGATGTGGATTGGTCCAGCCCACCGTGGGAGGCGCGGCCCTGGCTCGGTCGTCATCTGTAAGGTGTAATAAACCTTTTCCTCCTCGTTTGTTTTGGGTCACTGTTTTTATCACGGCAGTGGAATCCTAACTAAAACAGAAGTCAGAACCAGGAATGGGTTCTGTGAGGCCTGACCATATTGCTTGGCAAGGACTGTGGAAGCATTTGAACCTTTGGGCGGGAAAGCCACTAAGCACTTAAAGCTCAATGGGCTGTTCTGGGGGCCTTGGGCTCTGGGTGTGTTTAAAGAGACCCTGTGATGGAGGCCTGGCCTACAGAGCTGGGGGGCGGGGGAGACCACTGGGGCCATCTGTGATTTATTTTAAATTTAGAACCTGTGGTTCTGGTCATTTGGCCTGAAGATAAACAGAGACTGGGGCTACTGAGGTGAAACCTTTGCTTCAGCTGATGGTAGCTGACGCTGAGAAATCAGTTGTGACTAAGATGAGACCAACATCATCAAGACAAAACCTCCCGGGACTCCAGGGTGGCTGCTCCACACTTGTCACTGTGTAGAGATCGTGACGGTGGCCCTGGCGTTGAGGGCGCAATGGAGTCCCCGAGAGCAGCTGAGGTGGGGCACTGACAGAGCTGGCGGGCTGGGAGACACCGCGGTGAAGGTGCTGCGAGGTGGTAGTGCTGACCCCAGCGTGTTGGAGATGCCAGTACCACAGGGTGGACCACCAAGGACAGCATCAGCTGCTGCATAGAGACAGCCCTAGCCTATGAGGCAGAGATGGAGGCGTGGCGCTTCCCAGGCCTGTGGAGCCCAGGTGATCATGACTGGGCCCAGACATCAAGCACTGAGCAGTTTTGCTCTGAATTGTGATTATGCCCTGGTTCTACCCTCTTGGAATAAAAAGATGTGCCGTGTGTGTGTGTGTGTGTGTGTGTGTGTGTGTGTGTGTGTTGCCTTTTAATACTGGAAGGTTTCTTTTTCTTTTGGAACCAGGATCTCCTGTGGCACAAGCTGAGACTGACTTTGAACTCCTAACGTGCTGGGATTGCACGGCTCTGCCGCCGCGCCTGGCGGACGGCTCTGAAGCCCTTGCACTGTGCATGGAGGCTGGGCTGCTTCCAGCAACGGCCTGGTGCGTCGCCGAGGGCTTTCCTGTGGATGCTGCCACTGTTCACCCTGTCCTGACCTCACGCCTACCCGTCAGCCTGCGACTCTTGCGTCAGGTCTCCACACGTGCAGGGTGCTGATTGCTGTTTTATACTCACCTTGGCTACTGTACCTCAGATTCTTGCTTCAAGCCCTTCACGGCAATAGATCTGTTTGGGGGAACTCACTACTCCATTTATTCCTACTAGGTATCTGTTTAGTATTATGTTGGATATGAGGTTTCCTCTGAAGTCACTCTAGAACTTTCTCAGTAGAGATTTACTTATTTTGCATGTATGAATGTTTTGTCTGCATGTATGTAAGTGCGCCGTGAGCGTGCAGTGCCTGCAGAGGCCAGACAAGGGCGTCAGGTCTCTCAGATGTGGAGTTAGACAATATTCACTGTCATGTAGATGCTATATGCTGAACGAGGTCATCTGCAAGAGCATCAGGTACTTGTAACTGCTGATCCCTCTCTCCGGTGCCTGTGCAAAAAGCAGGACATGGTGGTACCTGCCTTCAATCTTAGCACTTGGGAGGCAAATGCAGCCAGATCTCTGAGTTCGAGGCCTGGTCTGTGTACGGAGTTCCAAGACATTCAGGGCTAGAGGGAGCCTATCTCGAACGTGTGTGTGCAAGCTCAAGCTCTCGCTCTCTCTCTCACACATACACACACACACACACACACACACACACATAAATGCCAATGCCACTGGACTTCTGTCTCAGCTCTTGTCCTTGAGCGCTCCCAGGTGGCAGTGCATTAAATCCTTGAGCGCACAGGGCACCTTGAACAAGAGGGAGGCTAAAAGGTGCCAGCGGTGTCCCAGTCTGCCGGCTGACGCTTGCTGGAGTTGGAGAGCTGTTGAGTTGATCCAAGATTTCATCATGTAGTTAACCAGGAATAAGTTTATTCAAGAGACGAACTCAACAGGCATTTATAGGATATCTTACCCCATTGTGCTGTAGCAACATACACAAAAGGACTACAGTCAGAGATGAACACAGAAGAACAAGACAGGCAGGCCGGATGCGGCTGCTTGTGCAAACTGTTAAACTGCAGATAGACCGTTCTGATGACCACTTGCCTGTCCTTGGCTCCAGAGGAGAAGCAGGCTTGAACAGATGAAACAGAAGTAGGATTTGTTCGGCCTCTCACAAGAGCACCAGCGCTGTGAAAGGAAGCCGTGTTCCCGGGAATGTCTGGCAGTTCGGCTTAGGAGGACAGTGTGTCTGCTGCCTGAGCAGCAGGTCCCGGCCAGTGAACCACACAGTTGCTCCTGAACTGCCTGCCCACGGCAGTGTGGGTCCCTCTGCACCAGCACTGCAGAGAGCCCTTGGCATCTCCCCGACCCTGCGCACCTCTGCTGCAGAAGGGAGGTCCTGGTGTCCTCAGATCTGAAGGAGTCACTCTGCGGGTGGCCCTAGAGAAACAGGCTGACAGGTCTTTGTTTAGCCAAAAGTATAGAGTGTGGCTTCAGGATTAGGCGTGGATAGCAAAGTAAGGGTTAATAAATTAGGCCATAATGCTGTCCCAATAGCAGCTGTAAGGAAGGCATTAAACTATCCGTAGACACTGGAGGGCAGCCCATAGGTGAATTAAAGTAACCCAAGTTCTGCTCATGAGCAGATAGGAATTTTGAAAATGTATTCATTTGAATAGAAACTGAAAACAGTGTGTTGTTAATACGTATTAAACTCCTTGTGATACGTATATAGGACTTTGCCACTCTGCCCTTCAGCATAAGTGGTCCCGGGAAGTGTTAGGGCCATGGATGCAACACGTCCTCCCAGTACTAAAGTCTTCTGACAACCAGCTTGGGCTTTTATCCTTCTCTCTAAGGGAATCTGTATGTCCACATTCAGAGGTCCTATTCCTGGAAAAAAAATTACCACGTGGTCTTGTCTTGATCTTTAATATATATCCTAACACTGCTACCAGGGCAGCCTGTTGAAGAAGCTACTGAGAAAATACAAGGCAAAAACCAACAACAAACTATTGGCTTCAAACTCAAATGTTCGAGGAGATAATTCTGTCTGCCATGGCCTCCGGCCCGCTTTCCACTCGGCTCCCCCAGCAGTTCTGTAGTTTTATTTTTCTTCAATAAGGCGGCCAGAAAGCCTCCTGGAAATACTCCTCCGGCAGTCTCTGCTCAGGTTCACAGGACCATGGCTTCCCACACTTGTGTTAACTTCTCCGTGTTCACTGTGTTGAGGATGATGTGATTTTGATCATACTGCGCACCCCCTGAATGAGAGGGGAGAAAATGGTAAGAACCGTGTGGGAAAAGAAGGGAGAAAGTGTGCGTTGAAACATCCGAAGAGCAAAGCGAACCCAGAGTGAAGTGCTGTAGGGGAAGGGGGCGGAGCTAGGGAGGGGCCTGGCACCCAGGTGATGAGGTCAGCTTGCTGGGGGCGTGGTTAAAATCCATCACGGGCTCCAGCAGCGTCAAACAGACCTTCTTACCTTCTGGCTGTCACTTTTCTACCCAGCTGTACAGGCCAGTCTAACCACTATTCCCACATCTGAAATGGGGGCGTGAGGGTAAAATGTAGAGAGAGGGAAAAGCAAAGAGTCTGTAAGACAGAACTGGGGAGATCACGGATGGAAGATACCAGTGAGGTGGGCGCAGCCGGTGACCGGGAAAGGAGAGAGAGGCCGAGTGGGAGGCCGCAGAGGGATGAGCGCCGCATTCACGATAAAACACAGCTGTAATTAGGTGGAAGGTTTGAACGCTGCCCCAAAGGATGCAGAGGACACAGGAGACCCCGACTGCTGCGGGAACTTGGCTGTGTAAAGCAATGCCACGCAACGCTGCTGTAAGAACCCTGCCTTCGCCTCACTAGCATGCTTGAAGGGGCGCTTCCTGAAAGCGTGAGGTGCCTTTGTGTTACAGGTAACCAGTACCTTCTTTCAGTAGGAGAACCATTAAAGCAGAAAGGGTTATCTGATTTTCCCCCAGTGTGAATTAACTATCCTTTCTGATGAGTTATCTGCTTAACAGAAGCCTCTCCACGAAGGACCCCATGGAAATTAAATCTGCATTTGGATGTGTTATCCTCAGATAAGAAACAACGTTCATCTCTCCCTTAAACCATTTAGGACAGCAAAAGCGGCCGAGAAAGCAGCTGGCGAAGGAAATCATCTCCTCATGTTGAAGAACCTGCCTTGGTGTCAGTCAGCACCCACAGCTCTCCAGAGCAGGGTGCAGTGCGGAGCACAGGCCCGGGAAGACTTGCAGCCCTCGCCCTCCATCCCAGCGAGTCTGCTCCCGTCAGGACAGCACAGGCCCTGGCTGCAGACATGGTGCAGCGCTCAGAGCACTCTCGTTCCTGCAGAGGACCTGGGTTCGACTCCCAGCACCAAGGCGGCAGCTCAAACCACCCATTGGTTCCAGGGAATCCAATGTCCTTTTCGGACCTCAGAGGACACCAGACGTTCAAGTGCACATGTGTATGAGTGCTAAAACACTCATACACATTAATATACCTAAGTGTTTTTATAAAGACGACAAACTCCAACAGCTCAGTACTAAGGATATTGTCTTTTCATTCTTGAGGACTCTGGTGCCTTTACATACTTTCTGTGTTTAGTGCCATTAGAATCACAAAGTTCTTGAGTAACAATCTGAATAATTCTTTTGCGTTTGGAAATAATTTAAAACATTTTTTCCTTTTAGGAAACATTTCTATTGACTGATACAGAAGACAGTGAGGGATGGGTGAATAGTTACATGACTGTAAGTTCAAACCACACCTCCTTCTTGCCATGTGTTAAGAGACAGGTAGGAAGAGGTTACTTTTCTTTAAGCTTCCCTTGAAGACTAGGCCTCAGGCCACCATTGCCAGTCCTGATACAGCTGTCCCCTGTGCATTCCGAGGTAGCACCCACGCCTGCCCATCTGTCTGAAAATGGTTCGGTTGAGTTCTTGGCACACGGGACTGAGGTGTAATTTGAAAGAAAGTTTATATTCTAATTACAATAAATCCCTACTATTCCCTTAAATGGCAGCTTTTATACTAGAAAGATGCTGCCTGGTGTGGCTGAAGCAGAAACGTTACAGATTTAAGGCGGGCATCAGGGACAAAGAAAAGGCAATTGCCTGGGGTTACCTTTTCTGTATTTGGTTAATGTTTAGTGCCCGTGTCTTACATGGTAGTTTGATCTGCCTGTTTAAACCCACTCGGGCTTTTGGTGTCTTTTGATGAGAGTGAGTCTCCACTGTTGTCATAGGACACCCAGTCTCGACTCAAACCCCAGCACTCACTAAAACAACTCACTCCCCACACACAAGGCAAGAGGAAAGACTTGGTAAGACTGCTGAGTCTTATGCAGTGTTAGTGGATAACAAGGAAAACCAGAGGTTCCTAGAAGGCCATGCAGCCTGCTCTCGCATCCAGAAGGTGGCGCTGTTTCCCCACATTCTGAGAAACCTAAATTCAAGGGAACAAGAAAGTTGCTACTGCACTGGGGCAGAACCCATGCACCTACAGGCTCGCACCTTCACTCCAGAGGGGGGACGCTAGAGAGTCCCATAGGGAGCAGAGCCAGCCATTTTCTTCACGCTGGTACCCAGTGTCTAACAGCCTGGCACACAGTGAAGACTGCCAAAAAATTAGAGTGCCCTAAGGACCCCGGCGACCTTGGAAACACGAGTTTGTTCAGCTTCGTGGGGGACTAAATATTGTCACCCCCTCCCCAACACAGTTTACTCAGTACCTCTTCTTTCCAACTTAGTTACATTTTGGGGGCTCTTTCTCAGGGAAGGCGAGGCTAGGATGGATCCAAGCTTCCTGTCACCAAGCTCGCTCGGACCCCAGCCTCTGGTGGATTGGAGACCTACCCTGGGTTCTTGGTGTTTCCTGTCACTGGTGAGTAGGTTGGCGGCCTACCAGGACTGCAAAGCAGGTCTGCTTCCTGCCTCGCTGCGAATGCCCCATTTTCCATTGTCCAAAAGTGTCGTAAGGACCAAGCCGCCACTGTTTCTTTGCCCTGACTTACTGGTTGTCAGTGACAGCTTTGGCTCAGAGCCCTGATGCGATAGCGGTTTAGAAGCGTAGGTAGCATACTGTGGCCACTGATGATCGCCAGATCACTGTCACATCCCTTCCTGATGGGAAATAGTGGGTGTGCTAGCTGCTGCAGGCCCCAGGAGCCGCAGAGCACAGACCTAGAATTCCAGAATTGAGGATGCTGAGGCAGGGGAGCTGCCCAGAGTTAAGGGGCAGCCTGGGCTAGGGCGACCAAGAAACAAACATGAAGCAACTCTAATGAACACATAAACTAGAGTGTATTCCAGCACCACACCTCAGCGTCCCTCCCTCCCTCCCCCCCCCCACACTGCAGCAGTGCCCGCCCACTGTGTCCCCAGTATTGTGTGGGTGAGTGGGCCTTGAAATGTGTTTGAAAATCATCATCAGTGTTTCTCAGACCATGACTCCAGCGACACCTAGGACCTTGTTAGAACACCACGTCGGGGCCCTCCAGGCCGCTTAGGTCAGGACACTAACCCAGTCGTCTGGGTTGTCACATACCGTCCCCCAGAGGCTGACCAGCTTCCCTTCCCAAGCCCATCCGTTCGTTCACTCTAGAGAAGCCTCACTGGCGCCTCATCAACTTGCAGCAACGTCCCTCGGGCTCCGTGATGGCTATCCTGGCCGTCGGGTTGGCCACATCTGGAATTAGCTAAAACCCAAAAAACGGCTGCACACACCTGGGAGGGTATTCTGCTTAATTAAGTCATTTGACGTGGGAACATCCACTTCTGATCCAGTCATCGAGGCTGGAAGACACACCTTTGATCCAGATCTTTTGAGGTGGGTAGACCCACCTATAATCTGGGCCACCCCTGCTGGAAGTGGCTCTCACCGACCCTTTCACAGGGGAAGACACAGGTACTTACACTACAGTTCATAACAGTAGCACAATTACAGTTGTGAAGTAGCAATGAAAATAAAAGGTGGGTGTCACCACAACATGAGGAACCGTGTGAACGGGCTGCAGCACTGGGAAGGTTGAGCCATGGCTATCCCCCCCCCCCTCGCCCGCTGGCTTAGTTCTCGGGAGCAAGCCCACTCCTTCCCCAGTATTAGAACCGACTTCTTCAGGATTTCAGCATATACTGAAGACCAACTCAGGCACGCAGTTACCTGAAAATTTCCCACTCAGATCAGACTAAACTATTGTGTTCTTGGGCTTTGCATTCATAGGCAGCCACTGTTGGATAAGCTGGACCACATTCAAAGTTGTTCTAATAAATACCCTTTCTATATACAGAGCAAGATTCAGTCCAAGTTCTGTAACTGGAGAACCCTAATACTCTGTAATTCCTTCTAGAACTCAAGGTTTTTCAATGAGACACTCCCCTTATGTACATTATTAATTACACTGACCAGCTAAGATCATAGTCTAACACTACTATAAAAATAGGCCCGAGGATATAGCTCAGTGCGCACATGCTTAGCATAGGTTAGACCTTGGTTCAAAAAGCCAGTCCTTGGCGCCCACAGTGTATTAGTAGCACATTGGCATTTCCCAACAGGCTTTTCCTTAACTAAGGAAGGGACCCGCACAGGGAGAGAGATGGTCCTTACCTTTCACATCCAACACTAAATTTGGTTTCAACTTGCTGTAGATCCTGCCGTCGGGCTTCATGCACCAGAACTGACTGTCGACATTTTGATCAAGGGCCAGGCCTAGTTTGGAGCCAGACGTGACGAGGCTGCCCACGATTGTCAGGCAGCAGTCCTCTGCTATCTGCTTAGGAAACAACGTGCTGTCTCAGAACTCGCAGTGGGAAGTCCCCGGCTGGCTCCGTGCCACATTGTAGGCATTTCAACGATTAGCTGGGGTAACTGAAGCCAAGCAGTAGGCCTTTCTTTCAGATGACATGAGCGATTTCAAGACTGCCCCGTGCAAGGCTCTGTTACTATTAAAAGAAGCCTCAAGGGGACTAAGCGATGATCCCGGCTGCTCTTTGGAAGCACTAGCGCTCAGTTCCCTGCACCCACATGGTGGCTAACAACTGTAGCTCCGGTCTTGGGGGATCAATCGTATGCACTCTTTTGGCCTCTGTGGATACAAGTGCGTATACATGCAGGCAAAAATCCACACACTTAAAACTTCAAAACAAAAACAAAACAACAAAAATCCATAACACTACCCCCCCCCCAGGAGCCTTGGCCTAGTAAATTGCCCACAGCATGGTCTCGCTGTGAGCAGTGAGCATGCGCAGAGCCTACCCCTGCCGCTCACCCTTGGCCCGGGGTTTCCCGCTCATGCCTGCTCCTCTCTGGAGCTGCACTAGGGCAGCCACAGAGTACATTCTCCCCACGCCCCCGAAGCCTGGAGTTACGTTCACTCACCTTGTCTTTCCTTCATGAGAAACATCTAAAATTTTCTAAATTGGCATGCTATCCAGGTATAAAAAGTAGAAAACTGCAAACCCAGAAGCGGGTGCTCAAATGCAAGGGTTTATAGTTCCTCAAAGTGACAGCACTGCTCACCACTAACACCACGCTGCAGGGAACGCTTAAGAGTGGTTCAGAGTGGTCCGTTCTGGGCAGGGGCGTGGCTCAGCAGGGGTGTGCCCGGTTAGTATGCGTGAGGCCTTGGGTGTGGTGCATGCGCACATACACACGCGTGCATGCTGGTGACTGCCTCGGGAGTACATGGGACATCTCACCTTTTCTCCTTGACCCACTGAAATGAGGTATCGAATAAGATCTCCGAAATGTCGGGCCTGCTGAGGGTGCCACTCTCTTGTACCGAGATCACCCAAGGCACAACTTGCCCTCTTCTCAGCTCCAGGCTTTCAGCCACCTGCTGCCCTATGTTTTCTTCTGTGTCTAAGCAGCGCCTCTGCCCACGAAAGCATGTCTGTGTCCCCGCAGGCACACAGACAGAGTGAGCGGGCGTGCTCCGGCCGGGTCACAGGCCCCGAGTTTTTCAAGTATGGGGAGCAAACGGTGACGCTCATAAAGCCAGGCGGACAGGAGATGCCCTTGCGGCGCTCCTCTTGGGAGCCCTGGCCATCGCCTTTAATGTCTGCTGTGGCCGAAGCAATGGGTACAGCGGCCATTCCCATCTTTACGGTGGTGAACGTTAGGAGGAGGGCTGTGTGGCACAGCATGCGTGTCCCTCCTCTCTGGGAGTGACCTCTGATGTCCCAGTGCTCTGGTTTGTGGCTCTGAGCAAACTCACACGTCACTCCCTTCCTGGATTCTCTTCCTAGTGCATGTCCCTAACCCTGATTCTGATTCTCTCACAGCTGGGAAGTATTTTCACAAGAAAACCTTCCGATCTATTTCTGGAAGGTCTCTGGACCGGTGTCACAGCCTCGATCTGAGAAGATCAAGGGCACAGTAAGGCTGGGTCCGCACAGCCCTAAACGCTCACCCTGCACTTGATGCACCCTTCCTGGTAGATCCAGATCTGATCATCAGCACCGACATCTTCCATGACCTGCACGCGGAGAAGCTTCAGGTCCTCTAAGTTCCCGTTGGTCGACATAAATAGGCCCGTCGCTTTGTTTCGAAGTCTGAAGTAAATTCGTTTCTAGGAGACAAAAAACCCAGCGATAGTTACATACGACTGTGCAGTCGGAAGAACCGAGATGCATCTGGAAGAATCCAGGGTGGAGCATAAGGGTTAAGGAGGGTGACCACACCCAGGGAGCCCCGCTAAGGGTCTAAGTGCTGTTCTCAGTGCCAGCAGCGTGGGGACATTCCAGCGTGACCCAGGCGTGCAGTGTGCCTGTGCACAACCAGAACTGACACGCACGTGTGCTGCTGGGCTTGACGGCACGTCTGAAATACCCTTGCTTCTGCATGCCACCATCTTGGTGTTCAAATACAGAGGGGAGAGGAGCCAGTGTCAAGCCTCTGACCCAAAGGAAAAGGGTGAACTGTGTTTGCAAACACGCTTTTTGAGAAGAGTCTGCACAGCGGAGAGGGAAGTCCCACACACCTGAGCAAAGGGCCGGAGGGACCCTATTTGGCGGCAGGCACTGAACTCATACCAGTCCGGCACATCTGCGGGAGACAGCAGGAACTGCCGGCCTCTGTAGTTGCCATACTCATAGGTGACCCATCTGAAGAGAGGAGAGACCACAGCCGATGACGGTTACATCTGCCTTCAGAATGCTGTACATTTCTCTTTTCTATCCCTCCCTCCCCCTCCCTTCTCCCCTCTCTCTTTCTCTCTTTTTCTTTTTCTTTTCTGTTTTTGAAACAGGGTCTTTCTGTGTAGCCCTGGTTGTCCTAGAACTGGATATGTAGATCAAGCTGGCCTGCCTCTGCCTCCCAAATGCAGGGATTTAAAGGTATGCCCATGATACCCAGCTCAGAACACACTAACCTTTTAATTCACATTGGAGGGAAAATTAGCCTATGTCATAGAGCATTCAAAGATATTTCTTGATAAATAGTGAATTTTTTTGGGGGGGGCAGCGTCTGGAGTACTTAAGTATTTCTGTCAGAATTCATTCTGAGAAATAGGTATGTTTTTCTTTTCCTGCAGTAAAGCAATGAAAGGGTGATGCTCTCAGTGGGATTCTGCAGTCCTTTCTGAAAGTTGTTCATAAAACATATTCCAGGTTATGGATCCTAAATGTTACTTTATCCTAAATAATCAAGATTAAATGAAATGCTATCCTAAATAATTACCATTTACAATGTTCTCAAGTATACACTGGTGAGTGTAATGCACGCGATTCATCTTTCTTACTAAAGAGTCATTAGACTTTATTGACAAAACCCATTAAAAGCTTCAGCCCTGATAATTCCTTAATTATTTTCAGTGAGTGTGCTTGAGCCCATCCCCCACAGCCTTCACTGCCTCTCAGCATGCCTCGACACGTCTTAATAAAGGAAAATGTTTCCGAGAAAAATGCATTGCATTATATGTATTTGTTTATGCCCAAATTAGTTTATAGAGAGTAAAACCAAAATCTTCCCGCGTTTAAAAATAATTGGCTGATGGGGGCTGGGCATGGCGATGCGGACTCCCAGCATATGGGAGACAGAGGCAGGTGGTTCTCTGTGAGTCTGAGGCTAGGCTGAGCTGTATAGCAAGTTCCAATCCAGCCAAGACTCCCACAGAGTGACCCTGCCAAAAGAGGAGAGGAGAGAAGGGAGGGAGGGAGGGAGAGAGGAAGAAAGGAAGGAAGGAAGGAAGGAAGGAAGGAAGGAAGGAAGGAAGGAAGGGAGATTGGTGGTGTAACTATTTTATTACTTTATTTGTGTGTGCATGAGTGTATGTGTGTGCATGTGTGTGGTTTGTGTGTGCGTGTGTGTGATGGGCAGGGGACATGCAGCAGCATGCATGTGGAGGTCAGAAGACAGCTCTGTATAGCCAGTTCTCTGTTGTAGGGACTAGCCCCTGGTCATGAGGCCTGCACAGTGAGTGCCTTCCAGTCACTGAATCATCTGCCCGCCCCTCCTGTTAATGTAATAATGTATACAGCATCTGCAGTCAAAGAAAAAAGTCTACCCTTTGCTCTAAAATCAGAGCATGGTCTGTTAGTCTTTCAAAGGATAAAAACAAACAAACAAACAAACAAAACAAAGAAACCTAGTTCTCTCTTACTTGCTTAAAAAAAAAAAATGCCCTGTGAGTTTGCTGAGTGCTGGGCTGGGGGTTCCCCTGGGGAGTTTGAATCCTTAACCTAAACTTAAGTCAAAAAAGAAGAAGAAAAGAAGAATGCTGGATGCCCGCATGAATGACGCTTTGCACAGGCTTGACCCACCCAGACAAAACTGTCATGGAGGTGTGCAGTGTTAGCCCACACAGACAGCCAAAGCCATCTGTCGGTTCACTTAAGATGACGTAGAAAGCATACAGACCGAGCAGCTACATTTTAGGGTGTGTATATGTACGGATCCATATGTACATATTTTTAAAATATGCTTCATAGGAAAAGCATGTCTGCGAAAGCAAAGGAAGAGAAGCCGTCCGTTTTAGCAGACTGACAAATAACTCACTCACATGCCACCAACGACGCGCACGGAGCGGATCTGAGTGTTGAACCCCAAGGATCGGAGATTGACTGTTTCGGCGCTCAGTTCTATCTTTTTTCCTTTGAAGTTTTCTCTTTCAAAAAGAATAATTGTCGGCTCAGAAAATTCCTGTTTGGAGGTAAATTTGTTCATGTGTTAATAATGCAAAGCTTTTGTAGATAGTCTGAAGCAGGTGAGACACCATCTACTCTCTCGGACAAGGCACAGATCCTGCAAGGCTTTATGTATCTGTAAACTTAGCCGACTGGGATGTGTCTAGCCTGCGAAGTCACAGAGAGGAAGGAAGAGGGTAGGAAGCTCTCCTGCACCTGCAGGCGGGTTAAAATAGTCACGGGAAAGCAGGGACACAGGACAGCCGGTGCCTAGAGAAATTTAGGATCCTTCTCCTGCCTCACAAATTCTGAGAATCCAGATGTACACCACTGTGCTGGGGGGGGAGGGGCAGCTGAGGCTCCGCCTCCGGGGTGGGGGTAGGGAGGGGCAGCTGAGGCTCCGCCCCTCGGGATGGGGTGGGGGAGGGCAGCTGAGGCTCCGCCCCAGGGCTTCAGCCACCCAGGCAAGCACTCTGTCCCTGAGCCTCAAGCCAGCCTTCCCTGTAAACTGATGAGTCTGTGTTATCCTGTTGCTACCGTTTTCCTGCCTCGGCGGCAGCAGGGGCAACATCTTTTATTTACATAGGCAAGCAGGCAGAGTGCTATAAAGCCAACACACACGTCCTTCCCACATTTAAGACTAAGATCATAGGACTGTCTAAAGCATTTTATGACACTAGCTATCAAAAGCAAATAATAATTTCCAAAACTGTAGACACACCTAGATGTAAGTATATGGACATCCTCTTCTGGTTTTGTTGTATTGGATGTATTAGTTTGATTAGCTCACAGAGAAGAGCCTGTTCAAAGGGTCTATCACCTGGATAGAACATAGCTGACCGTCTGGGCTGAGGAAGAATTTTAAGCAGGACTGGAAAGAGGGCTCAGTGATTAAGAGCATTTGCTGCTCTTGCAGAGGACCCAGGCTCAGTCCCTAGTGCCCACATGACGGTCCACAACCACTGTGACTCCAGTTTCCACGCATCAATGTCCTCGTCTGGCCTTTGCAGGCACTGGTATGTGGTACACAGGTATACACGCAGGCAAAACACCCATCCACGTAAAACGATGAAAAAGAGCAGAGTGAAAATAGGCTAAACCCCAAGGGATTTCTGCAGACCAATGAGAACTGGAACCTAGAGAAAGAGATGGCTAACAGAAAACCCAACGACGTGTTAGGAGGCCAAACGGCTAACAGCGAGGCAGCGTGGGAGGGAGGAGCGCTCGGTCTGCCCTGAGCGGCTCTTCTGAAACGGTAACATTAATGTCCGAATTATGTCTGTAAGAGTGAGAGCTATGCATAATGATGGTATAAAATTAAAGGTTATCCCTACATGCTTTTTAAAAACAACGCATTTTACAGACTATTCAAGCTTTGCCCATCCAGCACAGAGCATGGTTAGGAAGGGGGAGGGATGGAAATGAGAGGAAAGGAGAGGGCACAGGGCTGGGGGGGGGGCTGGGAGGGAAGAGAGGGCGGGGGGGTGGGGGTGATGAGGGGACAGGGGAATGACCGTAGTGCTTGTGAATAAACAAACATCCCAGCAGAGAGGGCAAGGAGGAGGCCTGGTCTTAACAAAGTTACAAAAGCTGAGGTCGGAGGTGGCTGAGAGCACTGGCTGACCCAGGTCAAAGCCCAGCACCCATGTCTGATAGCTCTCGTCACCTGGAACTCCAGTCCAGGGGATCAGGTGCCTTCTTCTGGCCTCTGACGGCAACTACACACACACACACACACATACACACACACACACACACACACACACACACACACGCAAGCACACACACACATATACACACACACACATATACACACACACACACACACACACACACGCACATGCACATACACACACACACACACACGCACATGCACGACACATGCACACATACACACATGCACATACATACATGCGCACACACATGTACACACACATGCACACATGCTCACATGTACACACATGCACACATGTACATATGAGCACACATACATGCACACATACACATGCACACATGTACATATGCACACACACATGCACACATACATGCACACATGCTCACATGTACACACACATGCATGCATGTACATATGTGCACGCACATACATGCACACGCATGCACATGCACACGAACACACATGTACACACATGCACACATGCATGCACACACATGCATGCATACACATGCACCATAAATAATACTAATTTAAGAAGAAGAACAATCTCTATGTGCAGAGTACACGCAGCTGGGGTGCGCGCAGCTGTAACCTGAGAAGTCCTAGCTGCTGGCTTCCTTGCTCGGTTAACAACATGAACAGCACACATCTGTCTGTATCTCTGTGTTTACACTCACAAAATCTATGAAGCGAAGAGACTTGAGGGTTGCTCCGGGCAGGCATCCCATCGCAGAGAGACAAGGGTAGTGGCCTTCTTCCAGCACATACTGATTGCCAGAGAAATTTTCCCCATCGTAAGCGACCCAACTATGAAAGAAACAAACACACGGAATGAAATATATGCAGTCTTATTTAAGAAGCATGGCTTTATGCCAGACCGGATGGTGCACAATGCTAGCACTTGGGAGACAGAGGCTGGCAGATCTCTGTAAATTCAAGGCCAGCCTGGTCTACACAGTGAGTTCCAGGACACCCAGACTTACATAGTAAGTTCCTGTCTTGAAAAAAATAAAAAGAAATCAGACCTTTTTAAAGGTTCCTGCTGTAAAACAATCATAAACCTTTTAGCTAACTAAATTCTCTTAAAAACAAATCTAGACTGGAGAGATGGCTCAGCTGTTAAGAGCACTGACTACTCTTCCAGAGGCCGCGAGTTCAAATCCCAGCAACCATGTGGTAGCCCACAACCATCTGTAATGAGATCTGATGCCCTCTTCTGGTATGTCTGAAGACAGCTACAGTGTACTTAGGTACATAAATAAATAAATCTTAAAAAAAAAAAACTACATATGTTTGCTGAATTTCACCTCATAGCAATTTAGTGTGCCTCAGCTGGGTACTTATGCAGTGGGAGTGAATATGGCTTCTTTTCCACCTCCCGGCCTCCCACTGTGTTCCCAGCCAGTGTCCCTCCCTGCCTAACAATCCTGCAAGCCTATTATTATTATTATCATTATTATTTCTTCCTCCTCCTCCTCCTCCTCCTCCTCCTCCTCCTCCTCCTCCTCCTCCTCCTCCTCTTGGTGCAGTGCCTCACTAAGTTTCCTGGCTGCCTTGAACTCACTCTGTAGCCTAGTCAGGTCCCTGAACCTGCCATCCTCCTACCTCAGTCTCCAAAACGGTTGGTATTAAAGGACTGAGCCACCAGGACCAGCTCTGTGTTTACTGAAACCGTCCTTCCTAACACCTGGGCTCCCCCAAAGGTGCTAATGGTTTTATATTTTAGCCTAACAGATGCTCACTGAGGACTGACTGCATATCGGGTATTTCAGAAGCAACACTGTCTCTGCTCTCTTTGAAGTTACTGAGACACGCTGAGATAGATGATGAACAATTTAAAAATGTATGTCTGGAACTAGGAGCAGGATGGAAAAGTATTGGGGTAGGGTGGGTGGGTGGGCGAGCCAAGCACCCGAGACACTTCCCCTCACTTGGTCTGTATTTGACTCAAAGCCATTGCACGGAATCACAAGAACGATAACATTAAAGGCGCCCTCGCTGCTGCTCTTAGGATGGCTTCCCCTGGCCACTTTATGGGCTTCCTCCGTGTCTCCCATTCTTACAAAGCTCTCACAAGATGACTGCTTTGGTTTGCACAGCACTTTGGTTCACTGCCCCTCCCACAGCCCCATCTGTGCTTCTTAGGAATCCATCAACTCTGTATTTGCCCACGATGTGTGTGTGTGTGTGTGTGTGTGTGTGTGTGTGTGTGTGTGATCCTCCCCTCCCCTAATCCACGCTGACTTCACTTCTGTTACCACAAGCCTCTCAGCCAGGGTGCCTCACCTGTCTGCCTCTCAGAGTGCTGACCCTACTCCTAGCTGCCTCTAGGGAAAAAAAACCTGCCTTGGGAGGCACCTGAGAGATTCCCCGGATTCACCCCTTGACAGATGCTGGAGCAGGTACCGAGTATAGACCTGGCCTGAATCCTGCACACGGGGTCGTCACCAGCTTCTGCAGCCCGTATTGGTATGCGCGTCCTCTGGCCCCTGGCCCCAGATGGTACAAGCAAGCTTCCCAACGGCTGCGGTGGTTTTACAGCGCCGACCACCCACAGGAGCCGGGGTGGACCTGCAGAGTATGAATCCTCCACCCTAGGGATCTGCCTCTGCCCGTCGCAGTCAGCTTACCTGCCTCCCAAAACTCTGCAAGACTTGGTCTGAAACGAATCATCGATTTGATCTACTGTCTCTTCAAAACTTTGACTTTGACCTTGGAACTGTGGCTCTGAAAACAAGTGAATCTTTAAAAAAAGGAAAGAGAAACAAAATTAACTGCCTGGAGCTGCTCAGGTCGGTGGTTTTTTTTATTTTCGTGTGTCTGGGTAATTTGCCTGCATATTTGTGTCTGTGCACTACATGTGTGTCTGGTGACTAGATTCTCTGGAACTGTAGTTAGACAGCTGTGAGCTGCCCTGTGAGTGCTGAGACTCGGATCCCTGAAAAAAACAGTCAGTGCTTTAACCTCTGCACCACTAAGCTCAGTTCTTCAAATGATGACCCAGACCTGACCTGCTAACTCTTGTTATATAGTACGGTATGAACTTTATAAATCCTTTAATTTTCTACTAGATAACTAATGACCAACAGGTTGGCTGTACCATCCCTGAGCATTTGATTTAGCGGCATCAAAGGCCAGTGGAACGACAGAGACGACTTTCTAAAGAGCACACTGCTGTTACGAGCTGTGGGGCACGTTAAAGCTTTACTGTGGCCAAAAGTAATGGTGCATCGTCTCTAACACTGCCGAGGAGACTAGACTGGGACGCAGCTAGTCTAGTCTCCCTCCCTCTCTAAGGGTGATACTTGCTGACATTTTAGAATCTCTCTATGCCAATAAAAGAAGCTACCGCGCTGTCTGTGCTTCTGTGTGTAATTACAGCTGTCGGAACATCTGCATTAAAAAGCCTAAATAACAGGAGTGGCAGTGAAGCTGACGGGGCCAGCAGTGCAAAGGCTTGGGCGACACCATACCCTGCACACACAGCACACACGAGGGCGTTTATCATGTGCCGTGATAACCGTGTGCTAGGGCCTCAAACATTAACTTATGTGTATCCATGAAGCTGATTCTGTGTAATGAAATTAAATCCAGCATTTTATTACAAAAGTATTATGTAAATATTTAGACAAGGGTCAGTGCCATTGATTAAGCACCACTGTTAATGTTCTCAGAATTAAGAATGGGTAAAATTCAAAAAACATCTCACACATCTGGCATTTATATTCACTTTTCAATCGAAAATGAATAGTCTCTAATATAGAACTTTTTTTTTTTTTAAGTTACCTGATTTCGTCTCCTTGGACCAGTGAAAGAATCCTAAGCATTTTATAAAAGAAGAGAAAAAAAATGATTACTAAAGAAGTTATGTCAAAATTTCCTTTCTTCTACATTAACAATTAGTTAAACTTATGCCAATATATTTTCTGTTGCAATCATTACATAAGCCAGAAGCCATGAGGGACGCGGGGCTGAGTTAACTCTCCTGTAAGAATGAACTCCTTACCAGGCATATGGGTTGAACGGAGGAGATCTTACAATTTTTGCCTCCCCAATCTTCAAAACTGGTGTAGAAGCCTTTATCCAGGACATACTGCTCTCCGGTGAAGTCGGGGTTTTCATAGGCTACCCACCTACAGAAACACAGCCCTGATTAACGTTGGCCTTATTTTACAGATTAAACTACCTCACATGTCCAAAAGTGTTTTGTTGATCAGACCTCATTTTTTTCTGTTCTCCATTAATATTTAGGGGCAGATTGGTTTTGTCTATTTGTCAAATCCAAACATTGTTCAAAAGAATATCTCTATGCAAACTTTTTGGTATTTCTAAATCCTAAAGTCCTAAAAGCCTCTAGAAGCTC
Source organism: Apodemus agrarius (assembly GCA_964023405.1). Lineage (NCBI taxonomy): Eukaryota > Metazoa > Chordata > Mammalia > Rodentia > Muridae > Apodemus > Apodemus agrarius. The sequence continues at coordinate 48,000,230 of OZ030025.1, forward strand.
CAATGAGGATAATTTTGTGTTGTGATTCCCCTCCCCCCATTTTCATGCTAAGGAAATACACTGGATCTTAAAAGGGAGTCTTATTCTTTTCTTTTTTTTAATAAGTAAGAACTCTTTTTCAACATAGAAAGATTTCTGCAAACAGATCTTAACAGGAAGCTATGCCTCATATGTAACAAATCACAATGAATAATAAAAAAAACCTGAAACAAAGAAAAGCACTTGTTTTTCGAAACGTATTTCCAACCTAACACATCTATAGACAAAGACTGAAAAAAAAAAGTTGAACCAGCTCCCAGAGGTCCCAAGGACACATCGCTTGTAATGTCCCCACGTCATCTTTGCAGTGACCCCAGGAAGGTTCAGTCAGTCGAACCCCCTCACTGACGCTACTTCCTGTGCAAAGGGGATGTCTTTGAAGGGGAAAAAGTTTTCTAGTTCTATTCCACTCAACAGATTCTCAGTGTAGTCCTCTGCTAACTTGTTGCTCTAAGGATCAGCTCACCATTTGAATGACGCACCATTTGAATGTCACCCTCAGAATTTTCCAGATCTATTACATTTCCTGAGGGGGAACTGGCATGCCCACCTAACAGACAGAAAAGACTGACGCCCTCTCAGGCACGTGCCAGAAACCAGACGGGTGTGAAGAACACAAACATGGAAGAAGGCAAATCCCCTGCCCTTGAGCTTGGCAGACAGAGGAGCATCACTAGTAACTATCTGCTGTGACGCAGTGTGATGGGAGGTGACCTGTCTGAAGTGGTGCCGTCCAGCAAGGCCAGAACGCGAGAAAGCCTGCGGCCGACAGGGCTTTGTGACCCGCCTGTCCTGTTCTCGTAGTATCTGTATCACAACTGAAACGGAATCCCACACGAAGAGCAACTACTCAGAAGAAAAGGGACACTTCAGGAACTCAGGGGGTCAGGAAAGCTAAAGAGCTGACATCCCAAAGCTCACCACCTCTGGCCATCTGAATGCAGAAACTGAGACCTGGGCTGTCCCAGAAAAGAAGTCCTTCCCATGCCCCAGTCTCAATCCTGCACTAGCAGGTTTTCAGACTTCTGCATCCTGTGAGGTGAGGAGTTTGGAGGCCTGGATCTCTCCGTGGTCCTGACATCAACTTTCAGGAATGCTGACGGGGGTGGGGTGGGGTGGGGGTCTCTCAACTTTTGTAAAACTGTTTCCCTTTATGAGGGAGGGCGCTGGCCAAGGTCCCTGAGCTGAGCCAGAGAGGCCGCAGGGCACGGCTGACCTTCAGTGCCTCCTCTGCACACAAATCCCAGGTAAGCCCGTGGTTGTGGAGCAGTGACAACCACAACAGAGCCCGGCTCCAGCCTTGGGGCCTCTTCCTAAGGTAAACCACAAACACCAGGACTTGCAAACAAAAACAATCATTAAGGAACCCAGGACACTCACAGAAAGCTTTGCCCAGGCTCTGGGCCTGTGGCAGCTCTGAGCACCAATGGCTTCAGGTCTTTTGGGGTGACTTTCAGGAGAAGAATCACCTGTGGCCAGGGCAGGCGCTGGCTGCAGAGCCCTCTCAGGTCCTTGTTGGTAGTTGTTAAACTACCAGGTGTGTGTGTGTGTGTGTGTGTGTGTGCCCCCCATTTCCCCAGGGATTGTACAAACAGCTGGTAGGCAAACTCCCAGCAGAGGGTCAGCCTGCCTGACTCACTCAGACCGGAAATGGGAACAAGGGAGTGTGTGAGACACGCTAGGCCTGAGCAAGGCATCCTTCCGGGCCCGGGGGAAGCTCTGGGGTCTGTGGTACTTGGGACTCTTAGGAAATCCATCAGTGTCCCTGCTCAAGTTCAGTCCGTGAGTCATTTACGGCCGTGTTAGAGGATGGGGAACAGGAGGGAAGACGCAGAACCGGCAGGCCCAGCCTAGAGAACGAGGACAAACCGACCCTTCTGTGGAAGGGAAAAGGAAAAGATTCAAAACAAGAACACTCGCTTCTGTTTATTTATTTAGGTTCTCAATGTATCCCTGGCTGGCCTAGAACTTGCTATGTAGACCAGGCTAAATTTGAACTCGCAGAGAAGCCTCCGCCTCCCCAAGTGCTGAGATTAAAGATGTGGGCCGCCACACTGGGCTTATTTTTATCTGAACTCTAGAAGCGTTTTGCTTTTTTATTAGATGTTGAGAAGCTAGCCCAGCTTCCACTGCTTGGGTTGGGGCGCAGCGCAGCAGGGGAGCTGTCAGCAGCTGTGACAGGATGTTTGGGCTTTCCTAGGAGCTGGGATGTGGTTCCTCTGAGGCTTTGGTGGTCTCACCTTAGGCTGGTTATAAAATCAACACAAGCAAATCAGTAGACTTCCTGTACTCAAAGGACAAGCAGGGTGAGAAAGAAGTTAGGGAAATAACACCCTTCACAATAGTCACAAACAATATAAAGTATCTTGGTGTGACTCTAACCAAACAAGTGAAAGATCTGTATGACAGGAACTTCAAGTCCTTGGAGAAAGAAATCGAAGAAGACCTCAGGAGATGGAAAAATATTTCATGCTCTTGGATTGGCATCTTACCTAATCCTAGCTAATGGTCCCGGGGGATTTAACACCATGTGGTAGCGGGCCTCCAGGGAGACATGGGGCAGTAGTTTCAAAAGCTCTGTCTGTCTGCCCACGGAGGCATACATTGGTAACACCCCATAAATATCACACCCCCAATTTCCATACTCACCCCACCACTGCACTTGGGAGGGCTTTGAAGCAAAGGGACTGAGTCCAAGGCCTTCATGGGCTGTATAACAAGACTACATCTCAAATAATAAAAGCAAAACAAAAAGTTTCTTCCAACTTTGAATTTTGTGATAAGAAATCAAAGGGCCAAGCCAAGCGGTGTGTGTGTGGCTGTGGCTGCACACAGCTCGAATCCCAGTGCTCAGTCGGTGGGCAGAGGCGAGCTCTGTGAGTGTCAGAGCCACATAGTGAGACCCTACCTCAAAATAGGCAGACAGACAGACAGGCAGGCAGATAGACAGATGCCACAAAAAAAAAAAAAAAAAAAACCAACAGTAAAAAAGTAAAGCCATTTATTTACCAGTAAAAAAGCAAAGCCGTTAAAATAAAACAAACCATTTCTCTCTGATACTATTAAGAACTGACTAGGTCAGTCAGCCTCCCGTAAGTCTCACAAGGCCCAGCGCAGTACCGTCCCACCCAGTCTTGTCTGCACACAGACTAGAAGCTCCCCTCCCCCTCTGCTGTGTACCCCAGTTCACTCCCCACCTACAGCCACCGTCCTGTTCAGCCTAAGTGATGTATCTGCAGAAGACATATCAGACCTCAGTGAGCTCTTCTACAGCCAACACATTTAGGAAGAAGTGTGTGTCTGTGAGTGTGTGTGTGTGTGTTATATGTGTGGTATTTGTGTATGTGTGTGCTGTGTATGTGAGGTACATTGTGGTGTTTGTGTGTGTGTGTGCTGTATATGTGTGGTACATGTGTGGTGATTGTGTATGTGTGTGTGTGTGTGTGTTGTGTATATGTAGTACATGTGTGGTGTTTGTGTGTGTGGTATGCATGTGTGTATATGTGGTATGTGTATGTGTGTGGTATATGTGTATGTTATGTGTGGTATATGTGTGTGTTGTGTGTATACATATGTGCATGTGTGTTGTATGTGTGTGTGGTGTGGTATGTGTGGTGTATGGGTATTTGTGTGGTGTGTGGTGTATGTATGTATGTATGTGTGTGTGTGTATGCGGTGTGTGTGGTATATGCGTGTGTATGTGATATTTGTATGTTGTATGTGTATATGTATGTGTATTGTGTGTGTATGTGGTGTATGCATGTGTATGTGATATGTATGTGTGGTATGTATATATGTATGGTGTGTATATGTGTGGTATATGTGTGTGGTGTATGTATATGTATGTGGTATATGTATAGTGTGTGGTATATGTGTGTATATGTGGTGTGTGGTATATGTGTGTATATGTGGTGTGTGTATGTGTTTGTGTGTGTGTGTGTGTGTGTGTGTGTGTGTACAACTGGGCCTCCCTTCTTCTTCCCCCAATACCAAACCTAATTGCTATAACAAGAAAAAAAAGCCTCTCCAGGAAACAACTAAAAATAGAAACATGAAAAAGCCCGCCATCCTCGTGAGGGAGACTGATACGAAGCAAGCAGAGCGGGTAAGAAGGAAAGAAATCAGGCTCCGAGCACTGTGTGCGGTGCTAACTTAAGCTCCACCGGCATCCACCCAGCCTCCTCCAGCCTCCTCCGCCAGGGTGGGTGACTAGTGAACAGGGATTCCCGGGGACTGCTCCTCCAGGACTGAGTGGCTCACTACACCACTACAGTACCAACAGACAGTAATAAACACGATCTGAGATGTGACGAGCCACTGCGTCATTTCCGGTGGCTTCGGCCATATGTTCAGATGACTCCTGATTCCGGAATTCTGATTCCCGTGTTAGGGCTACTGATGCATTCCTGCCAAATGAGCCACACGTGACAACCTACACAACGACGTGGTGACTAACAACACACGTGTGTTCTACTGTAGACATGCCAGGCTTGCCGGGCTCTTGGGTGAGGCCTTGAGGAATGCATGAGGGCTGAGGCCAGCCAGATTCTGTAGGCTAATACCAATCGCTTTCAATAGAACCAAGGTCAGCTTCTTCCTATGTCCTCTTAATAACATCATCGCTTAGAAGAAATCAGAAGGGTCACTAGCTGGGTCATAAGAACAGTTAGCTATGATAGAGATCTGGCATCTGTCCTGCTCATCCTGAAGAGCCACACACTTCAATCTTACCCACTGTGGGACTGACCCTAGGGATGGCCACACCACCGCAACACAACCACCTCTCTAGTTAAGGCATGTACTAATGTCCCACACCACGGAATCAAAGTCAAACCTGGAACCTGAGCATGCAGTGACTCAGAAGGACCAGAGCCAGCCACGGCTGAGGGCCACCGGTAAAGAGGCCCAGCTCAGGGAAGGCCACAGAGATGAGCCCAGGTGAGAGTGTTCACTCAATGCCAAAATCAAGTCATGCCTGCAGCAAAACGTTCTTGCCTGGTTGGTCTTGTCTTTGTTAGTGCTTTCAGACAGGGTCCGACTATGGAACCCAGGCTGGCCTGGGACTCAATTTTTCTGTTCCCACCTCTTGAGTGCAGAGACGCCAGGCCTGTGCTACCATGCCTGGCCTGAGACTGAATCTTCTCCAGGACTTTTATTTGTACAGCCAATAAATCCTGTTTCTATCACTTAGGCTGGTATGCTCGACCAGACACTTCTGCCTCGGCCTCATGTCTCGGTGAAGACTTGGCGTTGGTGAAAGCACCGTCTATAATCCCAGCCCGGAAGGCTGCGGTAGGCAGATGCCAAGGTCAGGCCGGCTGTGCTGCGGCATCAGACTCCATCCACTCTCGGCATCGAAGGAGCAGTTTTTAATGTCAAAAGACTAGTGACAAAACACTAGCAGGCGTGGGTGGCACTACAGGACAGCCTACTGGGACTTTATCCCACCTCAGCGTCAGTGCCAGCTTACTAACAACCCACTCATTTAGAAAAAGGTCCACAGGTCCACATATTTCTACCATGACACCCTAAAGCCTGCTCCAAGTGGGGGGGAAAGGTTATAGTTATGTTTAGACCAACCATGAAAATACCACTGTGAATACTAAGGGACTGGGTTAATGTTTACCTGTGAAATATTTACTGAGGACTGACTCTGTGTCCCAGGCTATTAATTTAACAGAAACCCAAGCGAAACCCAAGCTTAACATCTCGGTGGAATGACTTCACTTACACGCCACTCAGTACATTGATTGACTGTGTTTTCACCCCATAGCCGGTCTCCTTTAAATTGGCAACAATTCCCAAGACATCAATACTGGAGCCTTTGGAGCCGAAGTTCTTCTCACTGTACATTATCATGTGCGCATTTGAAAAATCCTATTCAGAAAGAGAGATTCAGATGTAAAGGGCAGCCACTTATCATCCCGAGGGGACCTCACGGTAGCTGGTAGCGTCTCCTTAACTTACACTTAATATAGGCCGTAGAGACTGGAGCTCTGCACTGTAGCCTCCCCACGCGTTCCAATCCCTGTACTCTCCCTCTTCGAGCAGATACTGGTGACCAGTGAAGCCGCACTTCTCATAAGCAACCCAGCTACACGAGAAAGAGCAAGACAGGTTTCTGTCAGACATTCACAATGGTTCCCGCGTGCCTGCTTTACTAACAAATACAAGGATAATATTCTATGGGAATTTGTGAAATTCTCTAAATTTAGAAAGAACAACATACAAATGTATGTGTTTTTGTTAGAATTTTTTAATGTGTAAGAGAATTTGTTCAGGAAAAAACTAAGAAACATGTTAGAGTTCTATAAAGGAGTGTAGTTGTGTGTATCCATGAATGTGTGTGTGTGTGTGTGTGTGTGTGTGTGTGTGTGTTGAGCATGAGTACATCTTTTGGGTGTAGTGTACATGTATGTGTGTGCATTTGGGTGTGTGGTTGTGTATATAATTAAAATGAGGGGCTGCAGAGATGGCTCAGCGGTTAAGAGCACTTGTTTGTCTTGCAGAGGGTCCTGTCACCCACATAACAGCTAACAACTGTATCTCCAGTACCAGAGGATCTGATGCAATCTTTTAGACTCCTCAGATACTGCATGGATGTGGTGCACAGACATACGTGCGGGTGAGATACTCATACACATAAAATAAAGATAAATAATTAAGCAAAAGAATTAAAATGAAACTCAGCAAGTAAAATGACAAACTTTCTTCAAATAGTAATAAAAATGTACACTTTTGCCTATATATAAGACAGCTTCAGTATATACTCTGACTAGAAATGTGCAAGATCTATAATATTCAAAAAGATCATGAAAATTAGAAAGATTAACAAATGGTTCATTAGACTGGAACATGATATTTTATAAGTCAATCTGTACAGCTCTGTATGAGCTCCACACCAGACCCCCCCCCCACACACACACAGCATCTGTCCATCCACTGTCTCTAGTCCAGCCCAGCAGGTGTGACACCTGGGGTTCAGTCCCCATGACTTCCTACTCTCTATAAAACATCACCAGACTATAATCAAGAATGTTGTCTTTGGGGGAGAGAGGGTACATTTATTATTTCATCAGGGAACAAGAGAAATCCTCACCATGACCCCTTCTACTTACACGCCTCTTAGAACTTTCATAGACCCCACGGACGTAAAGGGCACGTGGTTGTTTCCAGCTGTTTCTTCTGGCTCACCTCCTTCCATGATAAAACTACTCATTTCTGTTTCTAGCTCCATACACCTTCCTTCAAAGGAAGGTTTTTCATAAATAATGACCTGCGAGAGAAGTGAGATATGCCAGTAATTTGGGAGAAGTTAAATAGCTAAAAACCAGGCAAACACTGAATCTATCATTCAATAGCACTTACTTGGGCTAGGGGTGTGGCTCTGTGGTAGAGCTCTTGCCCAGTATGTGTGACACTGGGTTCCCCAGTGTCCCCACAAGATAGAGCCAGAAAAAACAGAAAAACAAAACAACAACAACAACAAAAAAAAACCCTAAGCTTCGATATAGTGGTATAGCCTACAGTCCCAGGACTCAGAAGGATGAGGAAGGAGGACTCCTAGTCCAAGACCAGCCATGGGCTACATAATAAAGACTGCCCTGGCTCATCAGGGAAAGGCTGAGTACAATCTCCCCAGACTCATGGCGGGAGGAGAGAGCCAACTGTCACCAAGTTACACTGACCTTCATATGTTCCATGGTACATGTACCAATGTGCCATCACACACACACACACACACACATGCACACACACCAATAACAATAATAAATAGCACTAAATGCTGGAATATAAATTAAAAATTTCAAACCATATATAAAAATCAACTACATGATAATACCTACTACTAATAAAGTTAAACAAAAATCATTAGGCTCTCTCTCCTTCCACAGAGAGTGTGGAACACCCCAAAGGCAATGTTTAAAAGATATTAAAGTGCCAGAGGATACAAAAGTTGATTAGCAAATAATAAAAAACCATGGTGCATGGGATGGTGTAGGAAACAGTGGTAGCAGGTGCATCTGGAGCAGGGAGACCTGCGGGATGGAGCTTGACTCATGGCTCAGCAGGGAGAGCTGGGGGATGGAGCTGGACTCATGGCTCAGCAGGGAGAGCTGGGGGATGGAGCTGGACTCATGACTCAGCAGGGGAAGAGCTGGACTCATGGCTCAGCAGGGAGAGCTGGAGATGGAGCTGGACTCGTGGCTCAGCAGGGAGAGCTGGGGGATGGAGCTGGACTCATGGCTCAGCAGGGAGAGCTGGGGGATGGAGCTGGACTCATGGCCCAGCAGACTATCATTCCCCACAGACCAACACAGTGTAGCTGAAAAGCTGAAAAACGCTCTTCTCTAGCCAGCAATGGGCTCATCAATTAGCACATCCAACCCGGAATGGTAAAGCTAACATAACAGTGAACCTTGGGGGCCATGTGAAGATAACGGGTGCCGTTAGCCTCTTCCTGAAGGTTAGTGGGAGGGAGATTTAGGGGTGAAGGCACATTAGCATCATACACTTAAAAATCGGAGAATAATTTCTCTCCTCCCTACCCCCTCACTTCTGGTCGCATACCCACTCATATTCTCTCTCTCTCTCTCTCTCTCTCTCTCTCTCTCTCTCTCTCTCCCCCTCCCTCCTTACCTTGGGATCTGTAGGGAATTCAACTTTACGGCCACCCTAAAAACAAAACAAAACAAAACAAAAAAACAGTGTAATAAAAAACCCAGTTTCCACTGAGAGTGTCCACAGTAGTTGAAGCACACAGTGTGACTACTTTATGGTTTTAATTTATATAAGCTGATGCCAAAATTATCACATGGAAATGAGGACACAAGACCATCTATAGCAAGACTCACTGGACATGCACACGTAGTGTGCGCTTCTATTTTTGCGTTTGATTTGTTTGTTGTTTTGACTGCAGAGGAATCAGACCCAGGGCCTTGCAATGCTGGTCAAGCACTCTAGCCCTGGACTACATCCAAGCTCCTCGGTTTATTTTGCTCTATATTGTTTTTTAAGTAGGAAAATTTCTTATACAAGAGTCAGTGCTATATTTTTCTTGTTCTTCTGAGACAGGGTCACACACACTAGGAAGACCAGGTTAGCCTCAAACTTGGCATCATCCTGCCTCAACCTCCTAAAACTTATTTTTCTTGCTAAATAACCCTAAGATTTGCTACATTTAGACAAAGCATCCCCCAGGAAGTGAGTTCTAGTTCCTGCACCCGGCAGTCCTGCATGGGTGGGTCCTTCCCGGGCCACAGCCTTGGCTGGTATCCCACTGTCCCTCTGGCTCTGCTCCGGCAGACCCGCCCTTTGTATTTCCTGCCTGACCCTGGAGGCATCTGACTTTGCAACCCACAGCTCACAAAAGTGTTAAAGTTCACACAGCAGGAAACGATAAGAACAATTAGATAACAGTTAAAGCCTCTCAGAGGATGGCAAGGTTACACTTTTGTAATAAAAGAGTTTTATTATACATATATTTTTTTAAAAAAAAATGAAGCTAGAATCAGAGAGGAGAGTATAACCTAAAAATACTAAACAGGAAAAAGTAAGTAGTTGATAAGCTGGGAGATGTTCCCTTGATGTGTTTTTATAAGCTTAAAAACTGCAGCCAAAATCTTCAAATGGCCCAATTAAACTGAAACCGTAAATAGGTTAACTCTACTAGCAAGCCAGACTTTGTACAACCAAGGGGGGGAGGGTGCCTTCTTAAAAAATAGTCTTTGAGGGCTCAGTGGTTAGGAGCACTGGCTGCTCTTCTGGAGGTCCTGAGTTCAATTCTAGTAATCACATTGGAGGCTCACAGCCACCTGCCCTGGAATCTGATTCCCTCTTCTGGTGGGTGTGAAAACAGAGTACTCACATACCTAAAATACATAAAAACCTTTTTTTTTTTTTTTGGTTTTTTTTCAAGACAGGGTTTCTCTGTGTGGTCCTGGCTGTCCTGGAACTCACTCTGTAGATCAGGCTGGCCTCGAACTCAGAAATCCGCCTGCCTCTACCTCCCAAGTGCTGGGATTACAGGCGTGCCCCACCACGCCCGGCCATAAAAACCTTTAAGAAAAAATAATCTTTGGAGGAGGACTCAATAAACTTGTTTTAAAACCATCAAACTGATGGCTTTTAAACCTGAGACGGCTGTGGCATGCATTCCTAAAACTAATAAAACTGGGGCCTTTCAAGGTGGATTTAATGTAAAGAAAAAAGCCTCAAGTCATCTGCTTTGAGATCTGCAGATACTAAAATCAGACTTATCTTTCTAATCTGCCTCAGGTTGGCTCTGAAGATGCCTGCTGTGTGGACGTACACGAGCCAGTTCATAGCAGAAGCTTCAGCTTGTCCTAGCATCCAATGGCCCACACCAGAGACTACTACGGTGACCTCATCACACCTGAGTCTTCATCCCAGCAGAGCAGCCCGAAACCAAGGGGACCAGGAAGTGGAATCCCAGGCTCCAGGAAGTGGGATGAGTGTGGTGGTTTGCGCGTGCTCGGCCCAGGGAGTTGGCACTATCAGAAGGTGTGGCCCTGTTGGAGTGGCTGTGTCACTGTGGGTGTGGGATTTAAGATCCTCATCCTAGCTGCTTGGAAGCCAGTATTCTGCTGGCAGCCTCCAGAGGAAGATGTAGAACTCTCGTGCACCACGCCTGCCTGGATGCTGCCATGTTCCTGCCTTGAGGATACTGGACTGAACCTCTGAACCTGCAAGCCAGCCCCAATGAAATGTCATCCTTGTAAGACGTGCCTTGGTCACGGTGTCTGTTCACAGCAGGAAAACCCTGACTAAGACAATGGGCACTGACCACTCACTCCAGTTCCCCTTCACCACTCAGCCCTGCCTCCTGGCACTACCTCTGTGCCGGTCCTCAGCATGCCCTGCCCAGCTCTGTGCCTGCCCTGGTCTCACAGGCATCCTCTGCCAGCTCCAGCAGGGGCAATTCCGCTCCTGTTTAAGATTCAGCTGCACTTATCAGATGGTTTTCTAAGTGCGCCCCCACCCTGCCTCTTCTCCTACCGACTGGGGCTCTACACACCATTACCTCTACTTCCCATAAGGATCCTTCACTCACTGGGCCTCTCTGGGCCGAAGCTTGGTGCAGACATGACTCTGTGAGGCAGAAGATGCCCTCAGTGCAAAGGGCACAGTCGTGTCCACCTTCCTTAACCGGGAAATGGAGGAAGTTGTTGCTCCTACTATTTCTGTCCAGCAACAGGACTCATCTGTTTGCTCCCTGATTGTTACAGATGCAATGTAAAGCAATAAAAGCTGCTGTTACTGTTCAGAGTCACATCTGGGAGCCTGAGGAGGTCAAGCTAAGAGACTCACTGCCTTCAGAAAATCAGCTTCAATGTCACGTTACCATTTTCAGAGGCCGCATGGACCCGATGTAGGCTTCTTCCGTATCCCAGAAGGATAGGTCGGGGTACTCTCCGGGCTCCAGGATGAAGGGCACACCTTGGAATCCAGGCTCTTCGTAGATCAGCCACCTGAAGAACCACCACGGAAGCAAAGAAGCAGAACTCGTGGTTAATCCCTGGTCCCTCCTGCCTGGTACACAGGACCCCACTGACAGGGGAGGGCAAGAACAGAGTGTGGCCACTCCCAGCAGTGGCCGTGCCTGGGCCTTCAGAGGAGCCGGCTGTGCGGTGTTTCCTCCCCGCTGGCCTGGCCACTTACTTTAAGCTATATTATAACTGCTTTTACATGTAACTGTCTCTGTCACTTAGAGGCCCCAAGTTAGGCCAGCTCAAGCCCCATTTTAAGTTAATATTTCATTTGTAAATAAAGACTCCTGGCATTCTACTTAATTATGTCACACAGTGTCAAAATGTGTAGCAGCTGATCCCTTCCACCTAGAAGGAATGCCACCTAGAATTTCAGCCAGGCCTTACCACAGTGCTGCCAGGGGGAATGCCCCTGTCTTATTTACGGGCGAGGTTAAGTCGCTTGCCCCAAGGCAGGGCTGCTGTGAACTGACCCCTGATCTCCAACCCCTGATCCCCACTCCCTGTCAATCTTTCCCAGCAGGTTTTTTCCCCACTGCAGGGAGTGGGCCAAACATAATCTCCTCTTCTCTGCCCCAAGCATCCCCCTGGGAGCACTACTCGACACACATGGCTGCCGCCAGAGGCCTGGAGGTCGCAGGCAGCAACACCTTCTGGATGCTTGGTTCTGATCCTAAAGACATGAAATACGACATCCTTGTATCGGGCCTGTCGGCTGTCACTTCCACTCTGGTCAGGGAGTGGCGGCCCCACCTACTCCTGACCAAAGGCCAGGGAGCCATAAAATCATGCCCACTGGAGCTAAGTGCACATCTCGGGGAGGGTGCAGCTACTGGCGAAGTGACTTACATAATTCAGACGTTGCCTTCCCTCGGAAACACAGGCTGGCGCCATGCCCATCTCTCCTTTCTGATGGCAACCCCACACAAGTGATAACTGCAGGTCTGGCAGCACCACCCACCTGGGGCACTCTCAACCACACTACGCTCCCAGATGCTGGGCTGAAAGGGAGAGCTCTCAATAAAGCCCATAGTAGCAAAAGAGGGTCTGAGGGTAGGGTTGCTTTTCTTCTGCTTCTGGCTGAATACCCATTTATAGTGCAAGTTTGTGCTAAAGATGCCCCTGAACCTTTTTAAAACTAATTACCCAGAGATTAGCTACCCAGTTCCCACGAAAGATTAGTCAATAGTTGTACAAAAGCCAAGGAGGTCCCAAGGTCCATGAGTGGACACCAAAGCCAATCAACAGTGTCCTAAGGCAAGATCATAGTCACACAGGGTGGAGGGTGAGGTGGGGGGAGGGGAGCAGCAGAGGACCCAGGAGGAGGCCTGGAGGACCAGGCTGGGATGCTCCATTCTAGCTAACCAAAACACACTCAGCCTATATGGTCAAGATTTCTTTTGAGTGCCTTTTTCTTTTTTCTTTCTTTTAAAAAGTATTTATTTATTTTATATATATGAGATATATGAGTAGATTGTAGCTGTCTTCAGACACACCAGAAGATGGCATTAGATCCCAGATGGTTGTGGCTACCGTGTGGTTGCTGGTAATTGAACTCAGGACCTCTGGAAGAGCAGTCAGTGCTCTTAACCGCTGAGCCATCTCTCCAGCCCTTGAGTGCTTTTTCTGTGCAAATGTTACACTTTAGAACAAGCTAACCAAGGGGGAAAGAAGCCTGTCTTTAAACAGCCTGCAATACCTCTAAGCCAGAAGGCAGCAGGCTGTGGGGTCACACTACTTCCTGTATCTAAATCATGAGAGTCAGGAAGACACATGCATTCCTGGAGCCCAGAGCTGCTCGGCATGCTACCCATGGGTTTATTTATTTTTACATACAGTGGTGTTTTGCCTGCATGTCTGTCTGTCTTAGAATACCAGATCCCCTGGATCTGGAGTTACAGACAGCTGTGAGCTGCCAACTGGGTGCTGGGAATGGACCCCAGGTCCCCTAGAGGAGCAACCTGTGCTCTTAACTGAGCCATTTCCCTAGATTCAAAATGATGTTTCCAGAGTAGCCTTCTCTTGAGGGCCTTCCTCCTTTGGGCTGATCTGTAACGGATCTTTCGCTTGATAATAAAATGTCCCTCTCCTTGAAGCACAGCATCTACAGAAGGTAGGGGACTCTCCTAGAAGCAGAACATATAGACTGGGGAACTTGCAAGGCTGTGTCTTGAGAGTCCTCCCACCATGACATGCTCATATGCAGGTGCACTCAGGGACCTGAGACTCATACCCAGCGCCTTGGGAGAGTTTTAGAGAGCCTTAGGGGAATTTTCTTCAGCCAATGCTATTTCCATTTCTAAAGAGACATTCTCCTTCTCCATTGTACTGAGGTAAGGAGCTTTGCTCATTAAAAACTATGGTTTGTAATCATACCAGTTGTAGTGCAAGAAGCACATGTTTATTTGAAATTGAATATTCAAATACGAATATTCATAAATGTATGCATAAAATATACATGACGAATGTGCATAAATATTTCCATAAGGGACTATGTGATGACTATGTATGAATGTATCCATAAGAACCATACATAAATACTGCTGAACAAGAGCCACTAAGCTTTATATAAAGATATGTGTTATCATTCCTTTAGAAATACCCTTTCATTCCATAGGAAAAATCAGTCTTATGATGTGTGTTTGTTCACAGAACAGTTAACGTGTAAACCGACCACCTAGCAGGCAACACTGAACTAAGCATGCCCAGCTGGGTCCTAGGAGAAGCGACTGGACATAAACATTGGTTAAATATTTATGAAAATTAACTAAAAATTAAATGTGAGGTTATTCAAAACTTCTGAACAACTTGGCAAAGGAGGGATGTGGGAACGCCGGTGTTAACTATCAGGCAAACTCAACATCGTCAGGAGGCAGGGGGCTCGTGTGTCATGTGATGATGCATCACAAATACATGGCGCGCCTCACAGGAAGCCAAAGCCGTCCAACCCTTCATACAAACAACATGCAGAGACTCAGAGGATCACGGGAACAAACACTCTGAAAGCCTATGCTCTGAGACCGCTGGCCGAAGGTCCCAACAGCTCAGGGTCATTGCAGAGGGGATTGTTAGAGCCGGAGGAATAGGACGTTTTCTGTGAGATGGTGTCTCCTAGAAATGTCAGGGAAGCTGCACCCATGAGCCTTCCTCAACACAGCCGCCTGAACATGACCTGAACAACACCCCGCAGCCATGCCATTTGGAGGAGATGGATGATGTGGAAAGGGAGCGTTCCTGAGCTCCTCCCCAGACACAGAACCACAAATAACTAAGGGTGGAGGGGAGGACGTCCTCCCCAGGGAAGAGCCCCGAATTGGTTATCCAATGCCAAATGGACAGCTCTGAAAATATACCCATATCAGTAACACTATAAGGGCCGAGAGCGTTGTATTTATATATTTGTAAGGTGTGTGTGTGTGTGTGTGTGTGTGTGTGTGTGTGTGTGTGTAGAGGAAATTTCTGGTTGTCAAGTGATGCAGACTTAAGATGTTTTGATGAAGGGAAACCCGTTGAGAGGACCCATGAGGCTTGGGGAGACCATGAGTAGGACCCACAGACAGTGCCGGGGAGCTTGCATGGCTAGCCACGCAGCACCTGGCTGGTCTGGAGTCTTCGCTGACCTACAAGCGTCCTCACTGTGTGCACCACTCAGCCTTCCGAGTGCTTGTTTCTGATCCTAAAGACGTGGCAACACCACATCCCCAGTAGAACACACATAGTTACTGTAACACAGCGATGAAAACCACAAAAACACAGGCGACCCAGTGGGTGTGTGCGGTCTTAGGAGAGAGTTTATGTGTGCACAGAGGGGAGGGGACCAAAGCAGGTGACGGGGGTCTGCAACACAGCTGGTAGGTCTGGAGTTTGGTGGCAGGCGCACACAGGCTTGTGTCATTATTAGGCTCTAAAACGCACATGCAGATGTCTATCCTTCTGTAGATGACAACTAGTTTTAGTAAAAGTGAGCAGAGCCCAGCTGGCTGGCGGGAAAGCAGTCGCTGCATTTCACATCGCCAGAACTCTACAGCTAACGACACCCTGGTCCAGACACGGGGCCTGCCTATCTTCCTTGCTTGAATCGTATGCTCCCTCTGACATTCCACAGCTCTTTGTTTTTATTAAAACACACCCTAGAACTGTGCAAGCCTGCCTTTGCCTCAAGGAGGACAAAGGTTTAGATATCAGTCATATTCAACAGAATTTGAAAGGCAAATTTAGTTAAGAATTACTCGTTTCCTCCAGAAAGAATCTGAGAAGGCCAGTAATACCCTTATTCGTGTGTGAAGGAACTTAATCTAAAGTGAATAGGCCTGGGACATGCTTCCTAATGGAATAAAAGAAAACACTCCACCCCACCCCACCCCCACTCTACCCCATCCCCACCCCCCTACCCCACCCCCACCCCAGCCCCAGGACATCTCTGCTCACACACTCCGAACACTGCACCAAGGGCAGCAGGATGAGCCGTGTGCTTATTACCAGTTAAATCCCCCAACCTAGCCAGCTGTGGTGGCTCACATCTGTAATCCCACGCTAGGGAGAGCAGGGTGGATGGAGAGAGTAAGGCACATACAGTCCTCTCAGCTCAGCCAGGCTTCCTTGGAGACCTGTAATAGCATTAACGTCCTGAGCTCAGGAACTGAGTTCAGGGAGCTGGACTTTGGACAGACACTGTAGGCGGCTTCCGTGACGCCACGCACGAAATGAAGAGCTGAAGACGACATCCAAAGGCAGTGGTCACGAAGACATTTTCTTTTCCCAGGCTCCCAATCTCTCGACATAAAGGGTCTAAGGTACATAAGGCCTTTTCCCTCGACCATATCCTCTGGCCTTTGGGACCTCGTGAGGTACATAATTTGGCGTCTTCTCAATGGTCATTTTCCCTTTGAAAGCTTGCTTTAATCTGCTTTGCCCCTCCTACATGCTGGGGACGGACTCCAGGCATTCTGCACACGAGCAGGGCAAGCGCGCTAACTCTGAGTTACATCCACAGCCCTTCCATACCGTCCCTAAGTGGAGGACTCCCAGGTTCTACCCAAAACCTTTCCCTGCAGCCCGGGCCCACACTTCCGCGAACCCTCCTGCCCTGTGAACTCACGCTGGATCTCAGATTTAACCTGTGCAGAACCAACTTCGGAACCTCCCCCCTTCCCTCTGTTCTCCCTTCAGGCCTGCATCTGAGAACAGGCCAAGCCTCCAGCCCCTGCACCTAAGTAAAATTTATCAGCAGATGAGGTCGGTTCTGCCTTTAAAATATCTCTTAGGTCTCACCCCTTCCCGCTGCACCCCTCCCCCCCACACACACACAGTGTCTAAGCCACTGCTTGCCTATACAACTGGAATTGCTTCCCTACTGCTTTCCTCCCTCCCTCCCTCCCTCCCTCCCTCCCTCCCTCCCTCCCTCCCTCCATCCATCCATCCCTCTCTCGTCTCCCTCCCTCCCTCCTTGACAGCCCACCTCTTGACAGCAGCAGCAGTCCTAAGTTCTGCCCTAGTGAGTGCCCCTACCATCGGCAGGGCACCACCACGCTCTCCCTGCTTCAAACTCACTCACAGAGGCGGGTGCCACGGCTTGGGCATGCCCCTCAAAATGCCATGCTGAAACTTAACCTCCCCTGGGGGGCACTAAGAGGGGATAATGCCCACTGGACCTTTAATAGGTTATTCAGACATCAATTCAGTCATGGGGCGGGCCTCTTTCCTCATGGGTGGAGTCATGGAAAATAGACTAAGCCAGAGGGCTGGTTTTCTTCCTAGGTGTATTTCAAATTTGTAGACAATTAAAAGAACAAACAGTCATAAAGAAAGTAGCTGGTCTATAACGAATTCCCCACTACAAAGTCCTAGATGAAGCACTGTCCTCCACTTGAGTACCTTCTGCGACAAGAAACTGTCTACTTAGCCAGGCAGCTGCTTCCGTTTCGACCATCAGGAAGCCAAAACCCTCTTGGTCTCTAGCTGCTCCCCGCAGGTGCCTACGGAGCCCCGGAAACAGACGGAGTTTCCTCTACCTTTCACTCCTTCAAAGATGGCTGCCACCCACGCCGAGCCACAGCCCCACGGTCCGCTTCCTACGGCCACCCACGTGTTTCCGTGATTGCAGAGGACTGAAAAGTGGAACGTGTGATCTGCAGGTTCCTTGGTTCCTCCAGCCTGCACGAGCAAACCACTTTCCATGCTAACAGCCACGGCAAGCTAAGCTCCACGGCAGCCCGCGGAGCACCCGCCTCACGACCAGGGAGCACTTTCCATGCTAACAGCAACGGCAAGCTAAGCTCCACAGCAGCCCGTGGAGCACCCGCCTCACGATCAGGGAGCACTTTCCATGCTAACAGCAACGGCAAGCTAAGCTCCACAGCAGCCCGCGGAGCACCCGCCTCACCACCAGGGAGCACTTTCCATGCTAACAATGGCAAGCTAAGCTCCACAGCAGCCGGCGGAGCACCCACCTCATGACCAGGGAGCACTTTCCATGCTAACAGCAACAGCAAGCTAAGCTCCGCAGCAGCCCCGGAGCACCCACCTCACAATCAGGGAGCACTTTCCATGCTAACAGCAACGGCAAGCTAAGCTCCATGGCAGCCGGCGGAGCACCCGCCTCACGACCAGGGAGCACTTTCCATGCTAACAGCAACGGCAAGCTAAGCTCCACAGCAGCCGGCGGAGCACCCACCTCACGACCAGGGAGCACTTCCTCATTGCTCAGCTTATCTTCGATCACTTTACAAGACGGACTATGGAACTGTGAAACCTTTGACTGTGCATCCCACCCAGAAAAACCTGTCAGTGTTCTCGGAATATGTAAATAGACATATTCCATACAGTATCATTGATCTAATTATGTGTCTCAAAACTTACACAAAAAATGTTTAAAAGAGGAGAGACGGGTGGCTGCATCAGCTCTGATAGTTTCTGTATGGTATTCTGCAGAACGGAGGCGGAAAAAGATGCCTCAGAGCTAAGCAGACCCCCTACTACAGAGAAGCCATAATTTTTCATTTGGCATCTTTTCTAATCTCTTTTATTTCTAGTAGCCAAGACCATATACAATTGAGAAAATAATTTATAACTCACTCTCTAAAGTATTATTACTGGCCAATGACCTTTTTTTGGAACCGTGACGCTTTATTTTAGCCATGCTTGCTTTAAAGGTGATATCCCATAGAAACATTATTGCTGCAAGTGGTAACATTGAGCCTTTGCAATGTGCTGTGGTTCTGATCCTGTCTGGAACTGTGGGCTTGCTGAAAAATCTGCATATGAGTAGGCACTAAGCTCAGAGTTTCCTCGATGGAAGCTTACTGAGCTGCCATCTTTTGTCTTGCTAAGGCTAGCAGAGTCACCAGCCATCCAGATAGCCACTATAACAACTCTGACCAGGTGAGGCTCAGACTTCAGCTCATGAAATACTAATGAGGCTATGTAAAACCTAAGGAAAGACAAGTTTTGGCTTGCCTGACATTACAAGATATAGGAGATTTTAAGTTTTACAGACTTAAGTTTTACAGGCAAAGCTAGATGTTAGAGCTTACTCATAAAGACTCATTTAGTCTAAAGATGTCACTGCCCATGCTTAAGTTTCTAAGCTTGTTTCACAGGATACGCTCTATCTAGCTGGTTCCACATGCCTTTGTGCGGTATGGTCATGTAAATTGCCCTTGCTCGGCTAGCTACTTCTTTTACTATGTAAATGTCAAACAGTTCACTACTAGAGGCAGGAATCTTTGGCTTAGAAGAATCTTGCTAGTTTTAGGCAGGATCTCCAGCTTAGGGGATCTCTAGCTTGGGCAGAGGTGACTTAAGAGTTTTAGCTCATAACCCAAGGATGCTGGTTATGTTTGCTTAGTGTGCCACATTTTTTTAGTATGTAATTGTTAGAACCTGATGCTCGAGTGGGGGGCTCTAAAACATGGCTCCTTATTAGAGAAAATACAGATTTTTTTTACAATGTAAACTATCCTGCGTGTGTGTATTCAATTTTCGCCGATTCGTACCTTCCTGACGCAAAAATCATGGTCTCGCCTGCAAACGAAGCTTCCACGAGGAGCCACGGCTTGCAGCAGGTGGCGAGATGGCTCCGTGGGGTGGAAGAGCGAGATGCCGAGCCGGGTGACGTGGGCTCCCTACTCAGGGCCCATATGATGGAAAGAGAAACCGATCCCTAAAAGTTGTCCTCTAACTTCCACACATGACACATATGTACGTCTCTATGTCTACATACATGCACACACATACACACACATACACACACACACACACACACACACACCATAAATAAATAAATGATTGTAGTAACTTTGCTAAAGAAAGATTTCATATCAAGCAACTTTGATGGGGTTTTTCTAGCATGTCAGCACCTCCACTTTTTATCCTCACCTCCCCCGTCTCAGATAGTCCCACTTCCTTCAAATATTCTTACAGTCTCCTGAGGCTTGTGCATCTTAGATCACTTTATAAGACAGTCCCCCACCACACACTTTATACAGGACAGTAGCCAACACAACAACATTGTGTAATGGTGGCAAAGGAAGTATGTTCTGCTCCAACCCATCCCATCTGAAATACTGAATTGTATCTTGGACTTTTCGTGAATGTATAATCCACTGCTCAGCAGGGAATGGCTAGGTTTCTCTGTGATACAGGGAAAGTCCCATGTGAAAACTGTGTTTTCCATGGCTGGGATATAGCTTAGTGGTAGAGTCCTTGCCTAGCGTGCCTAAGGTTAGCCCCAGCACAGGGACGGGGAGGTGGGTGAAGAGGAGGTGGCGGTCCAGCCCCCAGAGCACTTGTGAGTAGAGTGTAAGGCACAGAGACAGGGCTCGGATCCCCACACTGACTCCTCCCTCGCATTCCCAGTGGAGCCTTATTACAACCGCATTGCAATGGAAGACTTACGTGCCCCAGTGCACTTTGATGGAACACGTCTTCTGCATCACGCCGAAGCCCTGCATTTCCTCGGTGTCGTCAAAGTAGGAGTTCAGGAGTCCTAACCCTTCCGGCTCAGTAAACAAGTCAATCTGACTAATTCTATAATCCTGTGGGGAAAAAAAAATACGCCCACATACATATATATTACATATACAATAAATATACCCTGGGTTGAACTTATAATAAGTTCATTATTCTTTCTCTTGCAATAACTGAAAATGTTATTTTAAAAAATTAATGTGTATGTGTGAGTGCCTGCATGCGTCTATCACATGCATGCCTTGTGCTGGTGGTGGAACTGGAGTTACACACAGTTGTGTTCACAAAGCACAATTAGAAGATAAGGAAGAGAAGAGGAGGAGGAGGAGGAGGAGGAGGAGGAGGAGGAGGAGGAGGAGGAAGGGTGGAGAGATAGCTGCTCTTGCAGGGGACTAGGGCTCCATTCCCAGCACCCACAGCAGGCTTCTGGAAACCACCTGCCACTCCAGCCACAGAGGATCTGGCACGCTCTTCTGGATTCCACAGGCATTACACTTATGTGCACACAGCTCCCTACACAGGTATAGATACACAACTAAAAATACCATCTTAAAAAGCTGAAAGGATAAACCATGCGAGAAACAACATTAAGATCCATTGTAATTGGAAATAGCAAATAAATGTTGGTCAACCACTCCCGTGCTACACGAGAAAGATTGACACACCCTTTCAGTGACGGATAATGTGCAGCTGAGCCTCGAGCCAAGCGGTACCGCGGAAGGCTTTTCTGTATTAGCAAACCGGAGCTGTGTCCCTGAGCTCTCTCCCTGCACATACCTGAAGCTTTGTCCTAATCAATGTGCATCAGCTGGGAATCACAGTAAGCAGTTACTCACAGGGCTGTGATCTTGGAGAATAATCATAAAGTCAGAAAACACTGACTGAGAGTTGAAGTGCTGAATAGAAAAGGGACAGTGGCGTTGTATTTGTGACACAGTAGAATTATAATACAAACAGATTCGAATATGACCAACCAGAGGGCAAGACCTCAAAGAAGTGAAGGACAGACACAAGTCGTGATGGTAGACTTCAGGTGACTGCTTTAAACAATGCTTTATTACACATATTATTCGAGCAATAAATAAAAACTGTAGGTGTGTGTGCTGCATTTATATGTAAATGTAAAATATCCCACTGGGAGGCCATCTTAAAAGTGTTCCTTGGGGCGGAACAGTTGGCTCGGTGGTTATAACATTGGTAGCTGTTACAAAGGACTGGGGTTCAATTCCCAGCACCCACCCGAAGGCTCATCACCTCCTCGGCTACCAGACACACGTGTGGTGCAGGGGAAAATACTCATACACATAATAAAGTAGTAGTCCTCATATCTTATGTGGCGTATCACACTATGTACCCTACTTAAAACAAAAAAAATTAAACTGGCTATGATGGTATACGCCTCCTATTCTGAAAGCCAGGGCGGCAGAAAGACATGGCTGCAACCATAGGAACAGCCCGAACTACGGAGTCAGTTCATGCCAAAACCCACTAGGAGGTAAATCCTTTGGGGTAATGACCATCATCCCAGCCTCTCATCGATGCCGACCTGGAGTGTGACCCCAGCGTGTGAAGGGGAAGCAGGAAGAGCAGAAGCTCGAGGCTAGCATGAGACACACAGGACTGTCTCAGAGCAAACAGAAGGAAGCGCTGACCCAGGAACCAGGCAGTGCTGCTCTCTGCTCCTTTCTTCCCATCTTAGAAGCTTCCACTTTTCTCTACTGCACACTCTCTCTATTGTATAAAGTTATTATACATTTGTAAGACACCAGAAATTACATGTTTACAAAGAAACATGTTGACGACACCTTCTTCCTTAAAGAATAAGCAGGAAATTCTAGCCACTTCTATAATTGACCTCAAATATCTCAACTAATCTGGGGTTCTGTTGTTTAGAGGAAAGATTTATTTGGGCTCATAGGTCAAGGGTCATTGCTTGGATCTAAGGTGAGCCTGGATATCACTGTAGCATGTGTGAACAGGGCGGGTCAGTCCGGAAGCAGAGACACAGAGAGAGATTCGAATAATATTTTAAATCCACATAAAATCTGAGCTGAGCTCTCAACTAAACTATTTCTATACTGTCTTTCTGAAATAAAATACGTTAAAGTACTCAAGGAAAGTAGAACTTCGTGTAGACATAAAGCACTGAGCAAGGGACTGGGGGGAGGGCTCAGCAGTTAGAGCATTTGCTGTAACGACAGAGGACCCGAGTTCAGGTCCCCGTATCCACGTCACTGTCTCAGAGCCGCCTGTAATTCCAGCTCCAGGGGACCTCATACCCTCTTCCTGCCTCCACGGGCACCTGTGCATATATACACACAAGGAGAGAGAGACAGAGAGACAGACAGACATAAACATAAATAAAAAATAAAGTAAATCTTTAAAACACCAGTCTGTTCACGGAGAACTCATGGCAGCCAGGTTACTTAGTAAGCTGCTCCTCTGGGGTGGGAGTGGAACTCAGAGTGAAAAGTGTACCTAATAGGTTTGTCATGAAAATGTCGAGTGATTATACCGTTTCTTTTCTAACTGATTTATGATATACAAATATTTACACTATAAAACGTATCCCCAGAATACCAATCAAATGGTTTTTCATTTATTTCATAAAATGATTCCCTTAAATTAAAATGCTCTCTGACGCTCCTCCCCACGTGCTGAATGAGGCCCGCAGTCCCGTACCCTACCTGAACCACGTGTCTGATGGAGCCAATGACTACAGGCTTGTCAGACTCCGCTTCTTCATCCAATACTTCCTCTGTTCCCCAAAGACTAGAGAGTTCCAGTTCACCTTCTTCTAGAGCAAGCGAGTGCCCTTCAAAATTGGCTTTCTCATACAAAATCCAACTGCGAATAAAACACAGAAAAGCCGTTATCTGTTAGGGTGAGGGGGGGCGTGAGTGTTTAGTTCTGGCCCATACCTAGTGTACATCATTAACCAGAAATAGCAGAAGCTCTTCCCCAGGACCCAACCTTGCTGGGTTTCATGAAGCCTCAGATAGTTAAAAAACCAAAAAAACAAAACAAAACAAAAAACCAAAAAACAAAACAACAAAAACCTGTACAGGTATTTTGGAGCATGTTTGAGCTATCACTGTGATAGAGTGCCCATGTCGGGGAACTCACAGGGGACACTGTCATATGTGCTCTCTGGAGAGCTCTCCCCTTTCATGTATGATATCACACATTTCTCTTAAAGGTATTAGAATGTGTACATCACAGTTGAATCGATGGATACATTGATATACAGAACTATATGTTAACGAAAAGGAGTTTTGAAAGATTCTCCCCAGCAACCGCAGAGCACCAAGGAAAACATCACCGTGAATGGGTGCACACCTTCAGGAAGCCATTAAAAGTTGCTGAGGGAGGACTGGCGGGGTGGCCCAGTGGTCGTAAGTGACTACTGCTCCTGCGGAGGACCTGAGTCTGAGTCCCAGCACACACTTTGGGTGGCTCAGCCCCTGTTAACTACAGTTCTGAGGCCTCTGGCCTCCATGGGCCCTTGCACTCATAAACACTAACGCCCCCTAACTAAAAAGTAAATCCTTAAAACTAAACAAGAAAAGGTTGCAAAAGAGAAAGTAACTGACCTGCTACAAAGGAAATTATCTTGCGAAATTTGTTTTTAACATGATTTTCAGTCTTCTAATTTGTTAGTGAAAGTACACTCTATTTTCCTAATGGATATGTTCACTATTTAGAAAAACATATTAAAATATTAAAAAGCCCTGTTAGAAAATATGTTGCATAATTAATGAGAGGGAGGTTAAAAGAAACAGAGCTAACTTTTTCCGTCGTAACTCGGCCTGGTGCATCCAGCTGCTGCCCCAGCCACTCCCGAGTCTGGGGCAGGAGGATGGCACGTGGGGCACGCAGTGGGTGCCAGGCCAGGCTGGCCACTTGGCAAGATGATGCTTGAAAAGGGAGGCAGCTGGGGCCACAGCTCAACGGCTGAGGGCTCTCCTCAGAGGCACGTGTGAGCTCGACCCACAAATTACTCAGGAATGTCGGGTGCCTGCTCTCCTGACCCCAGCCCAGCATGTGCGTACAAGGTGAAGACGGGCACGATGCTCTGATTTGTTTGCAATTGTTTTTCTTTACTGAACTTCCTGTGCACTTCTGAGAGACAACTCAACCAGCAAAAAAAAATTATAAACTGTCAAAGTATCTATATTTTCATTAATCTCTTAATCAAAACTGACTTTTGTCAAAAGTTGAAAATTAAACAAGTACAGATCACTTCTTCAGTGAAGTCTCAGGAAGTTATTTATCTTTCTGTACAAGTTCATTTCATTTATTGATTTATTAAATGATTGCCTGGGTGTGGTGGTACACGCCTTTATTTAACCCCACCCCACCCCCCCACCCCCGCACTGAGTGCCAAATAGAGACAGATGGCCTCTGTGAGCTTAAGGTCTGCTCGCCACAGGGAGATCTTGCCTCTAGTTTTCAAATGTGAGCCATGACATTCAGGTAGAGGTCAGAGGGCAACCTGTAGGAGTCAGCATGGCGTGTGCCCCAGGAGTGGAGCCCGGCTCAGAACGGAGCTCAGAGGCAGGCACCTCTACCCACTGAGCCAGCTTGGCTGTGCGTGTGTGTGTGTGTGTGTGTGTGTGTGTGTGTGTGTGTCTGTGTCTGTGTCTGCGTGAGCACATGCGTGTGCTCATGTGTGTGTATGTGTGTGCATGCGTGTGTGTGCGCATGCATGCATGTGTGTGTATGCATGTGCGTGTGTGTGCGTGTGTGTGTGTGTGTGTGTGTGTGTGTGTGTGTGTGTGTTTGAGATTGGGTCTTGCTACATAAGACCAGGCTGGCCTGGAACTCACAGCAACTTTCTTTTCATCTCTTGCGTGCTGGGATTAAGGGCATGCACAACCACGTGCAGCTCTGTTTAACTTCACTAACTTTGTTTAACCACATACAGGTTTCACAAGTCACACCTGACCCATAAATAGAACAAACGTAATTGTTTTGTAAGATTTATTTACTTAATATATACGAGTGCTTTATCTGCATATATGCCTACATGCCAGAAGAGAACATCCAATCCTATTACGGATGGCTGTAAGCCACCATGTGGTTGCTGGGGATTGAACTCAGGACCTCCGGAAGAGCAGATAGTGCTCTTAAGCTCAGATCCATCTCTCCAGCCCTAACAAATGTAATTTTTGAGATATAAACTTTACTTATTTTTACATGTTTGTTTTTGTGTTGTCTTGACCTGTATGTGTGTCTGGGTGCTTGCATGCAGTACCAGCAGAGGCCAGAGGGAGACGTCTGACCTCATGAAACTCGAGTTTCAGATGGTGCTGAGCCATCTGTGGGTGCTGGAGACCAAACCCAGGTCCTCTAGAAGAGCTAAAAGTGCTTCTCACTGCCAAGCACTGCCCCAGCTTCCAAATGCAGTCCTTACCAAGCTCATTATAGACCGAGCCAAGACCATATTACAGGTCCCGATTCTGTCTAAAGCAATCGTATGTGGCGATACGTGGGGAGAGTAAGTTTGTTCCACTGTGTTGCTATGATTTGTCTATCATAAACATGTATCACTTTTATAATCAAAACCAGGAGTGCTAGACAAGTTTCTTATCTTACCATCAACAGTGTTTAAGTCATTTATGCTGATAAAGGCAGTCATAAATAAGTGGTAAGGTTCAAATAGTAATTGAAAAAGCTAAACACCTGTGGTAAGCTGTATCTGCACTGCACCCTCACATCAGCTGTAAGCTGCACCTGCACTGCACCCTCACACCAGCTCTAAGCTGCACCTGCATTGCACCCTCATACCAGCTGTAGGCTGCACCTGCACTGCACCCTCACTCCAGCTGTAAGCTGCACCTTCACTGCACCCTCACACCAGCTGTAGGCTGCACCTGCACTGCACCCTCACTCCAGCTGTAAGCTGCACCTGCACTGCACCCTCACACCAGCTGTAGGCTGCACCTGTACTGCACCCTCACTCCAGCTGTAAGCTGCACCTGCAGTGCACCCTGACACCAGCTGTAAGCTGCACCCGCACTGCACTCTGACACCAGTTGTAAGCCACACCCGCAATGCATCCTTACCATCCTCGGACAACTTTCACTAGTATCACTGGAGAGAGGCACCAGGAACTGCAGTCCTGGATGTCTCCGAACACCTCGATGCACTCCTCGGAGACGTCAGGCTCACTGAATATCACTACCTGCAAGACAGTAAAAATGGCAGCGTTCTGTCCCCCTTCACCAGACCAGGAGCGGATCTGGGCTAGAAATAAGAGTAACCTTACCTTGCCAGGCCGGGGATTGAGTTTGTTGTGCACACTTCCTCTCAGAGTCTGCAAGCAGAGGAACGGAAATGTGGTCAGCTATTACTACATTACAGGCCGTCGCCTCTTCTCCGCCTGAGACCCTTTAAATCACAACACACTTCCCCATTTATCAGCACCGAGGCAGTCTACCTTGCTTTACACTCAAGTTATGCTAGTGTTCTTTTTTAATTTACGTGATTAAACCACAAGATTTTTCCAAGTGAATTTGCCATTACAACGTCTACTCATTTTAATGTCTAGAGTATTTCCAGCAATACTAGAAAATTCGGGGCCCAAAAGTCAGATCTGTGCTTTTGATCAGTTCACTGACGAAGAACCAACCAGGAGACTGCATGTCAAAGAATCTGAGAAATTGCCAATGTTATAAAAGAAGAGAAGGAGGAGGAGGAAAAGGAAGAGGAAGAAGGAGGAGAAGGAAGAGGAGGAGGAATGGAAGAAAGGAAGGAAGGGAAGAAAGATAGAAGAAATCAAATCCATCAGTTACTTATCTAGAAAGAGCTAAGTCTCCTGGTGTGTTCATAAACACACCCTCATTGGATCTATAAACATTGTGTTGCCACAGTAACTTCCCCATCACGTGACAAGTACTAATCTAAAGGAAACCGTGCACAGCGAGCCCGAGGACCAGTTTCCTAACTGCAGCTACAGGAGAGACTGGGCGGAGAGTCACAAACCTGAGGATGCTTAGGCTACAGGGTGCACAAGGCCAGCGGAGGGAGCTCAGCAAGACTGCTTGTCTCAAAACAAAACAAAACAAAACAAAACAAAACAAAACAAAACAAAAGAAACCCCTAAAAAGTGGGTCAGGGATGTGGCGCAAGGGCAGAGCACTCACCTAGCATGTGCGAGGCTGTGGGTTCAATCCCCAGAACAGCAAGAGAGAAAAGAAGAAAAGGAGGTATAATACAGTTCATAATAGACACGGCACATGGTATATTATTTAAGATTACTTATGTGCATGGATGCTTTGCCCGCATGCATGGATGTGCACCAGGTATCCTTTGGAAGTCAGAAGGTACCGGCTCCCCTGGTACTGGAGTTACAGACAGTTGTGAGCCACCATGCCTTTGCTAGGAATTGAACCCGGGTTCTCTGGAACAGCAAGCAGTGCTCTAACCACTGAGACACCTCACCAGCCCTGCTCATGGTATTTTTAATCTCCCCTCTTTTGATGGACAAATACCTTTTTACATGCCTTCGGAAGTAACCACTACAAGATCACCTGACGAGACCAGTAAAACCCAAAACATGTGAGATAATAAAAATAATAATTATACATGTAAAAACATTACAAAAGATGGCTCCTTGCAGGCTGGCCAGGTGCCTCTCCCGAGGCCTGCCTTTGGTCCTACCCCCCTCGCACCAGTGGACTATGACCCCGAGGTCTGAGCAGGACCCCTGTGTGGATAATAACAACTTAGCCGCATGTCCTGGGCTGTTTGTGCACATGGAACAAGCCAGTAAACTGAAGGAAAAACCTAACATTTAAAACAAAAGTGAAGAGCTACATTTAATATAAACTACAATCAACAAAGTATAAGACCCAAAGAAAGACATTTTGAAAAATATCATAAAAGGCCTAGAAGTCAGTGAAACTCTTCATTTCTTTTATGCCATCTGACTTGGTTTCAGAGAGTAAATATTTTTCCTGTTTCGTGTGTGTGTGTGTGTGTGTGTGTGTGTGTGTGTGTGCACATGT
Source organism: Apodemus agrarius (assembly GCA_964023405.1). NCBI lineage: Eukaryota > Metazoa > Chordata > Mammalia > Rodentia > Muridae > Apodemus > Apodemus agrarius. The sequence continues at coordinate 48,028,758 of OZ030025.1, forward strand.
GCGTGTATGTTCATGTGTAAGCACACGTGTATGTGAGTGTGGAGACTGGAGGCTGACTGTGGGAGCTGTTCTCTAGTACTTCCCACTGTATGTACCGAAGCATTGTCTCTTAATCGAATCCACAGCTCGCCAGTAGGGCTAGTCTAGCGGACAGGTCTGCTCTGAGGACCTTGTGTCTGCCATGCAAGCATTGGAATCGGAATCGTAAATGGGTCACGACACATACTACACATACTCGTATACACATGTGTGTGTGTGTGCACGTACACACAGACACACAAACATATAGACATACACAGACACACAGTCACACACACACACACACACACACACAGACACACACACACACACACACACACACACACACACACACCCTACATTTACATGGGTTCTGGGGATCCGACCAGTTCTCATGCCTGCTATTTGCAAGGCAACTGCTTTAACAACTGAGCCATTTCCCCAGCCCTGAGAAAGAGTAATTTTAAAAATCATACTTGTTGGGTTATAGTCAAATAACAAGTGATCTACAACTAACAGGAACAAAGGCGTAATGAATGGAAGAAGACATTTTTTTGTTGTTGTTTTTGTTTTGACAAAACCTTTAGGATTTCTATGTGGCACACAAGGATTTTCAAAGGGTGCCGAGTGAAGACTCTCCAGACTCCCTGGGGGAAGACCGCAGCTCACTCCAAAGGCTGAAGCACAAACAACGCAAGTCCAGCGCCGGTCCCACGAGTTAGTGAGTGAGGCTGTAGGTGGAAAGGAGGCTGGGGACACAGCTCAGTGGTGAAGAGCTTACACAGGCGTGTGTGAAACTCTGGCCTCATTCTGCAGTGCTGGGGTGTGCTGCGGTGGCCCTGGAGTGAGGGAGGGTTGTCCCAAGAACCCTTCATGGTGCCCCATGAGCTCAAAGCTATTCTCACAGTAACAAGAGGTTGTCTGGCCTTCCTGAGTGAGTCTGGGTCCACGGCACATCATCGTTCTGAAGGCTACGGGATTCACACGTGTCTTCTAGGGGGTTGAGTTCCCACAGGAAGTTCTAATACAGATGCGCTGCACAATTAGATAAAAGCTCTTCGGAGATGTCAATCTTTAGACGCACAGTCAAACATTAGGTGGAGCTCAGGGGACTCTTGTGGAAGGTATGGGGGAAGGACTAACAGCTCCAAGGGGGAAACAGGAACTCCACAGAAAGACCACCACGTGCCAACCAATCAGGACCCTTGGGGGCCTCTCAGAGACAGAGCTGAGGCAGGTCTTGAGCTTCCTCTTAGCCTGCCTCAGGCACCCGAGTGCCATGATTGGTGCCACGCCTCACCACAACAAGCCAATCATACATTTAAAAAAACAGGCCTCCAAAATCACAGAACATGGTGGGATTATAGCAAAAACCACCTACACACACACACACACACACACACACACACACACACGACAGCACCCTGCTCACTGCAAAGCAAGTTACATCCACAGTCTCCCTCAACTTAAGCAGCGAGCTTGGAGGCAGAAGGGCACAAACTCACAGGAAAACCATCCTGGGCTGGGGAGGGGCCCAGCAGCACACGGCGCGCTTAATACGAAAGGTTCTACGTTCAGTGTCTGTCAAAGAGGACACTTCGGACAGGCCGGAGAGGGAGAAACAGAAGCTGTATTTTGCAGCTCCCTCCATCACACCCAAGGAAAGAGCCAATGCAAACCACACTTTATGCTACAAACTTGAGGAGAACAAATTCCCATTCTGGTGCTTTCCCAGCTGCACACATGACGCTTATGGAGAAGGAGTGAAACCCCAGAGCGAAGAGGAAGGAGGAGGGGGAATCCTTGGGCGGGGTGGGGCCTTTGCAAGAAGAGGAAGCTGTTTCACACATCTTGAAAATTCTAAATATAGCGCTGAGTGTTTTTTCAGAGGATACAAAGAACGTGAGTCTCCTAGGTCTCTAAACTCTCACAGCATCTTCCCTTCCCTCTTCCTAGTACAACCCTGACATCCACAAATGCCTGGAAACATGGAACTCATTCTCCCTGCCGAACCACAATGTCTGGGGGTGGGGATGGGGGGGGAGGAGGAAGTGTTGATGTCTTTTTTTTTTTTTTTCCTTCTTGGACTCCAGGAGTTCCTTGTACAGAGATTTAAAAGAACAGGGGTGGGGGTGGGGTAGCCAGCGGTCATGGTGCACACCTTTAATCACAGCACAGAGGCAGGTGGATCTCTGTGAATTCAAGGCCAGCCTGGTCTACAGAACTAACTCTAGGACAGCCAGAGCTACACAAAGAAACCCTGTCTCAGAACAAAACAAAACAAAACAAAACAAAACAAAACAAAACAAAACAAAACAAAACAAAAGGTACATGGTAAACAAACAGGAACTTATTGCACGTGTTCAACCCCTGTAAAATACCACCTGAGCCCCTCACTGCCTCTAGGTTTAGAAACACCCCAGCTGTATAAGAATTAGTACTTACCATAGAGTCTGATAATGACATTCCAGAGAAAGAAAGGCCTGGATCATACCGGCCTGCTTTGAAAAGGCCCAGGAAGTCCGTGTCCACGCTCCCGACATTGGACAGGTTTGACTTAAGGACACTTTCCAGGCCGTCGCCGTTCTTCAGTTTGGGTAAGTCCAGAAGGCTGTTTTCTGGCAAGTGCGGGTTGCCCTGGGAAGTCACATCTTCCTTGCCCTCCTCTTTTTGTGGGTACTTTTCCATGTGGCCGGGACCCGGATGAGATGTATTTGAGGAGTTGAAATTGAAGACCTTTAAGGAGTTGTGGGGCGCGGGGTGTGGCTGTTCTTTGTCTGAGCCACAGGGCAGGCCACCCTCCTTCCTGGACTGTACCACTGATGACTGAGATACGGAGCTGTTCTGAGAAGTGCTAAAAGATGTGCTCATTGTGTTGACTGACGTCACAGAGGGAGAAAAGACTTTGTCTTGTGGCAGAGAGGAAAGCATGCTTGAGAAAAGCGTGCTTTTTTCTAGCCGAGACCTCTTAACTCCCGCGCTGCTGATGTCCCTGCCCTCTCTGTCACTTGCTTCTGAAGCTGTCTGCGGGTCACTCTTCCCATTACTGTGAGCGTGCAAGGACTTGAAGAGGATGCTCTGCTCGCTGGACGCGCGCTTGGCTCTCAGCTTGGATAGGGGGTCGTGGTTCTGCAGCAAGTGCAGGGCTGGTGACATCTCTGCCTGGCTTTCCTTCTTCTTCCCCAAGCCAATGGTAAACACGTTGGGATCGAACACCTTTTCCAGACTGTCCTCGTGAATGGGAGGCATTGCGAAGTGAGGGGCTGGCGAGTTCGGGTCCCTGGCCTTCTTTTTCTTCTGGGGCACACACACTGTACTGTCCATCTTTTTAATAATCTCGGTAAATTTTTCCATATCAGAAGAAGAATCCAAGACACTGTCGTCACTGGTAGCAGAAACGTTCAGAAGACCCGCGGGGGTAAGTGGGCTGGTCGCATTTGGACCTGGCCTTTGGGGGCCTTCTGAATGGCTTCTGCCACTGGGAGAGTGGGTGGGGCTGAACTCCGACGTCTGGGGTGTCCCGCTGCTGCTCTGACTGTGAGCCTGGATGGGCAGCGCCTTCTCAGGCCCTGCGTGTGTGATGTGCGGTTGGGACTGTGCCACACGCTCGTCTCTGTGACGGGTGTCCTCGGGAGAGGTGTCCGGTGTGTCTTCATGCTGGGGAACGCAAGTGGTGACAGAAACCACTTCAGGCTCACTGCTGTGACAGCTTGGCAGTTGTGCCTCTCTAACTTCAGAGCTTCCTGAGACGACCTGAGAGCTCACATCCTGAGGGTTCTCCTTGGGAAGCACAAAGGACCGGACCTGGACGAGGACTTTGGAGGGACACTCCTTCCCCATAGTTTCCGGGCTGTGCTCTGGGGTGGAAGGAGGGCTGGCTTCTCCCCCTCCAGGTTTGGAGACTGGAGTTTTCTCAGTGTGAGGGGACACTGGCAAAACACATCCATTGTGGTTTTCTGACACTTCTAGAGCAGTGCAGGGAACATGGCATATGGGGACCTGGGCACAGCCATCTTTGGGAGTGTCCTTAGAAATGGGCGCAGAAGGTGGCAGAGAAGACTCCCTAGATGACTCAGGCGCCACGGCAGGCTGTGAGTCAGAAAATGCTCCCTGCGGCTTTGGGGGAGGCTCTCTGGTATCACAGATGGCGGTGATGTCCTGTGCAGTATCATTTGTGTTGTTAAGGACAGGGCTTTTGCTGTCAGCAGCCTCTGGGTGGCCCTCTCCTGAGAGCTCAGGGTCCTTCACAGGATCCAGAGAAGTGGGCACTGGATGGGAAAGGCAGGCAGCATCTGTTTGTACATCCGGTTTGTCACTTTGATCAGGCTCAGGGAAGAGGCCCTGATCCTTGGCGGGCTCTCCTTCCCCTCCTCTGGTGTCTGGAAGAATCTCTTCTCTGGGGACAGGGACTTCTGTGCCTTTGCCTTCTGTAGACGGCGGCACCTTGACCGATAGGCCATTCTGGTGGCTAGCTGGCACGGCTTTCTTCTCGGGCTGCTCCATTTCTTTGGCCTTTTTGGCTAAGTTCAGCTTAGCCCTCCCAACAAACGTCTTACTGGAGGGAGGATTGTTCCTTGCGTTACGGACTTCGGGGTGTCTGGGGCTACTGTTAGCCCGCTTGTTTTCAAATAAGGAGATTTTGTTGGCGGTGTTTCCCTTATGAACGGGCTGGTTAAATGAGCTGTGCTCATTTCCCACACTGTCGGGATTCTTCGGGGTTTTCAGATTTAGTTCCACATGTTTGGGTCTGGCGGGGCTGCAAGGACAAAACCAAGAGGGCAGTTAGCAGCTTGGTGTTCCGTGAACAACATACAAACCAGGCGCAAATGAGAGCTTCTTAACCAATCCTGCAAATGCTGGCAAGTATCGTTAACGCGTATCTTACCAAGAAACTATTAATTTACCAAGTATTGATAGGCATTCACAGTGATTGGCGCTGAATTGCAGACATTACAAAGTCTAAGGAACAAATTTAAATACTTACTGCCTTCCCATATTTTAAATATGCAGATTAACTCCCCCAGACATTGATTATGTATTTTTACTTTAGAGTAAAGTTTTGGTCACCTTTAGTGTTTTGGGGACAGGAGTCAAGTGGGTCGGGCTGGCCTCAAGCTCACTGCGTGGCTGAGGATGGCCTTGAGTTCCTGCCTCTACCTGCCAATTTTTCTGATGTATATGTGTTCAGTATCTGAAATTTGTAAAGTATATATGTATATTCTTATTCGTGTGTGTGCATGATATGAGTATGTGTACGTGTATGTACACGTGTGTGTGTGTGTGTGTACACGTGTGTGTGTGTGTGTGTGTGTGTGTGTGTGTGTGTGCATGCACGTGTGCATGTGTGAAGTCAGAGATAACCATGGGTGTGAAGCTTCTCCTTCGCTGAGACAGAGTCTCCAGGTCGGTGAGCTGCCCGGCTTCTCCTGGTTCTATCCTCCATCTCATGGGAGTGCCAGGATGACAGACACACACTCCCATGACACCTTCTCCGTGGGCCTCAGGTCCTTACACGGGATCCACGGAGCTGTCTCTCTGAACATGGAAAGTGTTTTTAAATCATTCATAAACTGTGCTCATCAGCATTCTGCCTCATTCCCAACGGTTTCACATGCATAAATATTTTACTAGAATGAAAACGTCTGTGTCACAGGACTTGCTTGGCTGCTTGCCTTTTGCTAAGAAAAAAGGATGAGTTAGCATCATAACTTCCAGGGTCCTAAGACTGTATTCCTGGGAATTATACACAAACATTAGTAAAAGGCATTTTTTTTCCATATGTCTGTACTGTAATTTGTTAACTGATTTTGTTAATGCGTCTAGGGTAGAGTCTCCAGTTCATTCCCATTTCTTAGGTCTAACTACTTATGACTAGGAAGAATGCCTTTAATGTACACAGTGTGTTCTCTCACAGAGACAGAATGTGTTGTGTTGGCATTTGCCTGCCTTGGCCTCAGTTCTGGCTCTCACACTAATGTCTGCATGAGCTTAGCCAAAATATTTCACATATCTGGCGCAATGTTCTCTTTTGTGTCTGTAACTTAAAAGGTTACAGACACAAACAAAACCCCTATATAATTTACAACAGAATTTTTTTTTTTATTTCACCCAAAACTTATGGGTAAAGGAATTTTTGGAAGTCCCTTTGAGGGGTTACACTGAGGGCCAACAGAGGCTCCCCAAGGGACCAGGAGGCTCCCATGGGACGTGGAGGTTCCCCATGGGACCTGGAGACTCCCCAAGGGACCAGGAAGCTCCCCAAGGGACCAGGAGGCTCCCCAAGGGACCAGGAGGTTCCCCATGGGACCAGGAGGCTCCCCAAGGGACCAGGAGGATCCCCATGGACCAGGAGACTCCCCAAGGGACCAGGAGGATCCCCAATGGCGGCATTCAGATGGAGCCACTCCCACTTTACTGTTTTATGAACCATTTTATACAAACTTTCCTCATGGCAGATAGAGGAGCTTGCCAGTTAAATGAAAACCACCATTTGCCAAGTGCTTTAGAAGTTGTTCAATTTGGTTTACCCAATGTGCAACTTGTGTGTTCTTTTCTAAAGGGAGAAAGCTGAGGCCTAGAGAAGGTAGGTGAGTCCCCTGAGGTCACCTGGCTAGTGACAGGCCCTCGGTCTGAAGCAGGAGCTCTTCTCTCAGAAGAGTGTGGTGGGACTAGACGAGCCTGAAGGAGCCCCTCAGCTGCTTGCCTTATCCGTGGGGTGTATGTGTGTGTGTGTGTAGGGGGGTATGGAGGTGGAGGGGATGGGGGATGGGAGATGGGGGTGTTCACTGAGTTACCAGGTCCATCAGAAACACCGGGCTTGCAAATGCTGTGTTAATTAATTATTCTGTGTTAATTAATTAATGAGCAAAAGTGACAATCTGAGGAATCTTAAAAAAAGAAAAAGCTGACCAGCTAGCACAGGAAGAGGCCATCACTGAAGCGGACATCAAAGTGCATCTTGGGATGTGCAAAGAGAATGCCCAGGTGAGGCGGCATCTCCCTGACGGGCAACACATCTGCTCATTAAAGATTTACACCAGATCAAAATACCTTTTACAACCAAACTCTCTACCATTAACTTGTGTTACCAAGAGTCACTGCAATTAACCCAGTTGGAGCTGATTAAAAGGTAGGCTCCTCTAATGCGTGTTGTAACGCCTAAATTACGTGTGAGAGGGAGTGTAAGAGGAAGTGCCTCCCTGCCTGCCTTAAGCACAGCCCTTTACGAATTTCAGTATTTGGGAGAGAAGGTGAAGAGATCATCTTTTGAACAGGATTAAGTCATTGTTTTTTAGTTGATACAATCTTTTTTCCTTTTTTAAATTTTCTTTCCCACACCAGGCTCACATCTGCAATCCTGCCGTAAATTTTCTTTCCCACACCAGGCTCACATCTGCAATCCTGCCGTTTGGAAGAGTGAAGCAGAAGAATGCCTCGAGTCCCGGGCCAGCCTTGGCTACACAGGGAGTTAGGAGCCATCCTGGGCTACAGGGTGAGACCATCAGAAATCAACCAAACAACCAAATATGTCGATATCTTTGCCTAAAATCCAGCCATAACAGAACTAAAGGGTCTAAAAGCCTCTGTCAGGTGGACAGAAGTAGTCAAAGAACTAGATAAAATCCTTAACTTTTGACTTCATTCGTTTGCCAGTTCATCACTTGTGTAAGGCCTTGTACAAAGGAATGCCTGTTTTAAAAAGATGGGTGGTGGTGAGGAAAAAGAATAAAAAAAAAAAGACTAGTAGTAAGAAAAAAAAATAAAAGAGAGAGAGAGAGAGACTTGGCACAGTTCTGGTAGGAAGCAGCCCCAAAGAAGAGCTCCATTGTAAGGTCCCTTCCAGAATCTGTTTACTGATCCTTTAACAGTGTAACATTTCTGGTTTTTCCACTAGTGCCTTCTGATTGGATGACAGGTGGAGTGTCCAGCCCTGAGTTCGTCCTGCAGCGTTTCTCCTGGCTAGGCTTAGCAGGTTTCTGTGTTCCGTCACACTCGTCTTCCACAAATAATGGGCATCATTCACTCGGGAAATTTTCCTGACGCTACCGTTACAGAATAAATAGCTGATTATGCCAAAGGTGTCCAGGCTGCCAGCCGGTGAGGCAGTTCAACGTTATTCATTAAGCACATTTTCCTCCTAGCTTCCAGGCAGACTGTTTCAAACCTGACTTCTTTTTAGGACATCAAATAGAATGAAACCATTCAGCTCAAACATGAAAATGCCACAAATGACGGGCCTTTTTGATCAGTGTGTGAATCAAAGTAGGAAAACATTTGAGAAAATAATTTTCACGTGCTGGGAAGAGTCCAGGTTAGCTTGAGCTCAGGTCTGCAGAGAGCCCTCCCTGTCTTCCTAGTCACACAGATCAGTTACTGTCAACCCACAACCCCAGGCTCCTCCAGGAAACCGGTGGCTTCTTGGACTGTCCTCCCAGAACCTTTACAATGGTAAAATCCAGGAGGCCCTCCCTTTTAATTTGATTTGTGTGCTCCTTGCTGCCACAGGGGGACTTAAACTTTGAGGGCATCAGCATCACAGGTGTGGGTCATCTCCCCCCCCCCCCCCCAGCACACAGAACAAAGGGCACTCAGTAGATACTTGCGAAACTGCTACACTGGCAAGCCGGTACGTACAGTCAGTTGATCTGCGTCCTTTCACTTAGGAAATTTTCAGTAATAACACCGATCATCTCAATAATAGAAAAGTCATTTCCAGCCCAGAAACAAGAGCTCCCTAGATCACCGAAGGGGGATTGTTAGAGATGTCCTTTAAGCTTGCTTTAGGGCAACAATGTACTAAGTCCATAATAAAGTTCTCTTAAAGTCTTCCCTGTCAGCGCCACTGGGCCACACTCAAAATACTACTGGCTCCCTGGGACTATCCTGAAATACCCCTTTACACTTTGGATAAAGAATATAATTAGCTCTTTCAAGCCATTAAGTCTTATCTCTGCTGTTTACCTAAACACATCGCCTCAAGGGATATATCCTATTTTTTTTTTTTTTTGCATTCATTTAACTTGGATCTTAAAGCAGGAATTAGCGGTGGAGACTGCCAAGTGTGTCACACTCCAAGTCTCAGCTCTACAAACAGTTCTTTCTCTCTTTGAAGTTTTCAACAGGTAAAAAATAAATAAATAAATAAATAAATAAATAAATAAATAAATTTAAAAAAATTACAGGTTCCAGACCAACCTTACAACCATCATCAGCCCCCTGCCCAGACTGACTCCGCAGCTACTTACAGGGTCACTTTGGTGGTCACGGTCGACCTGCCCACACCGAACTGGTTCCTGGGCTTCAGGCCGTCGGCGTCGGACGCTCCTGTCCCCCTGCTGCGACCCCCGTCGCCCCGACTATCGAAGTGGTGGGGCAGCGGCCCCCGCTTGTGCTCGGGCTTGATCTCGGGCAGCAGCGAGCTGCTTTTGACCGTGAGCTCGCGCGGGACGACGCGGCCCGCCTCCTCGCCGCCGTCCGCCGCGGCGGGCGCCCTCTTGGGTGGGGACTCCTTGGCGGGAGCGCGCGGGCCGCTGCCGGGCGAGCCGGGCACCGCCTCGGGGACGCGGCTGCGACCCTTCCGCTTGGTGGGCGACGAGGCGGGCGGCAGGGACTTGCCGCGGTCCGGCTCCCCTCGCGGTTGCCCTCTGGGGCAGGAGCTGGACTTCGGCTCCGGGGCCGCGCCTCCGTCGGGCACCGCTTGTACCGATTTCACTTTCCTTTCCGCCGAGCAGTTCGCAGCGGCCGCGTCTGGCGCCACCTCGTCGTCGAACACCGCGTCGTCCTTGGCCGCACTCTCGGGCGCCACGGCGTCCGCGCCCGGGGAGTCGGTGGATTTCTGCGACTTCCTCCGCCGACCCGATCGGCGGCCGCTTGACCTCTTTTCCATGTCGTCCGAATCGTCGCAGTCGTCCGTCCCCGGAGCAAGCGAGCCCGGCTCGTCCACCTGAGCCACCTCAGTCTTGCTCAAGAAGATGTCCAACGTTAGCACTTTGGGGGGATGCGCACGGTCGACCGGCCCGGCCGCGCCGCTGGTCTCTGCGCCCCGCGCGGGAGGCTCGCCTGGCGGAACCGCGTTCAGAGAGCCCGCTTCGGTACCCACGCCGGGGGCTCCGTCGGGGGCCTCTCCTACTCCTCCCACGAGGTGCTCCCCTGGCGGCGACCCCGACACACCCCTCGCTGTCTCTGGTTGGAGGCCAGCGCCAGGCAGCGCGTCCTCCCCCGGACTGCGGGCGGGCGTCTCTGCGCTCTCCTGCCCGGAGCGATTCCCTGCTGAGGAATGCAGCAGCTCCTTGGCAGCGGTGGTGGCATCTGGGAAAGTCTCTCCCTCTGCCTGCAGAGGTTCTAATTGGGCTGAATCATTGTGGTGACACTGCTGCACAGCCCCTACACTGATGCTGGAGCAAGGTGACAGTTCGGCGTCGCAGGGGGGTGCCTGAACACCGCTCGCATCGGGCTGGCCCTCAGCCTCCTGCCTGGAGCCGGCCTCGCCAGCCTCGTCCTCGTCCGGCTTTAGCTTGTTTCCCTGAGCCTTACTTTTCTCATTCTCCGTTTCTGGGACTTTAGCAGAGGCCGATTTGCTATTTGAGTTGGTGGGACTCTCTAATCCGTTCCTGGTGTTCCTTCTCCTTCCAGCAGTAAAAAAATTGCCAAATTTTCCCAACACCGGCTTCTTTCTGGTGTCTTCTGGTGGTTGTGCTCTGGACTGGAAAAATGAAAAGAAACGGGAGAGAAAACGTGAGAATCCGTTTTGTTCTGCTTTGGTAGGTTACAAAACTGCTGCGAACCAGCTTGGCAATGGACCAGGTGTGACTGACATAGAACAGGTACAGCCAGGTGTGGCAGCACACGACTGTCTGGTCTTTGTTATGCTCCAACAAAATCCACTTTAAAAATTAGATAGACAGAGATAGATAGATAGATAGATAGATAGATAGATAGATAGGGTCTCATTACGCAGCTCTTGCTTTCCTGCAACTCATCGTGCAGACCAGGCTGGCCTTGAATTCACAAAGATCCGCCTGCATCTACCCACTGATTGGGGGGTTAAAAGCATGCACCACCATACCTGCGGGGCTAAATTTCTTTTTCTTGTATTTTTGGTTGGGAGCCTAACCTTAACAGCCTCAGACTTCTTGTTCTTAAACACATTTTCGAAGGACATCACTTACAACAGCATGTCGTTATAAGAGGTTTTAACCGGGAACGTCCAATTACCGCCCGCATGCAGTAGGGGCTCCTGCGTTTTACTTCTTTCCTTCGTAGAAATGCAAATTTAAAGCAACCAGGCATGATTTCGGGGTTCTCGGTTCGCCCCCCAAATACCTTAGGGAGTTTCTTTTTTTCTTTTTTCTTTCTTTTTTTTTTTTATTTTTTACAGAAACAACTCCCTTTCTTTTCTGGGAGGAGGGTGGGGAGGGAGTGGCGATAGGAAAAATTACTAGTGGCCCTATGGACAACTTTAGGAACACCTGGGTCTAACCTTCTGCAAAGGTGCAGGACTCCTGCACCTGGCGCCGCCCAACGGCAAGGCGCTCACCCAATAAGGGCCACGTGTGCGCGTTCAAACTGCGCGGGCGGCGGCGCGCTGTCCCGCCTCTTCCCCGCTCACCCCGTGGCTTCACCAGGGAGACTCCTAGAGTTCCCGGCTGAGGAGAGGGACAGGCGGCGGGCCCCTCCTACGCTGGGAGGGTAGTGGAAAGCCCGCCTAGCAGACACTGCCCGGAGGGCTCCAGTAGGCTCCAGGTGTAGCAAGTCCTTGCAGCCCCCGGGTCTCTGACTGGGAGGAGTGGGAAGGGGGTTGCAGGGCTGGACAGGAAGTGGAGAGCAACCTTTCTGGGGAGCGCGGATGCCGGATCAGCCCGACTCACCCCAGTCCCCTACCTTCGGATAATCCCTTAAGAGCCAACCTTTAAATTCAAGATCCAGGTGAGAGAGCCCCAGGAGGCAGAAAACAGCCCCACCTTTCCTAAAGGGCGAGCATTGGTTCTGGAAGGTACTGACTCACCACTTAACTCAGATAAGCGTCCCCACCCCCATTGGTGCTACAAAAGCAATCGAGGGAGTCCGGAGATGGTGGGAAATGTAACATGCCCGGGTAAGAAGTGCTTGGGATCCACAGAGTCAACACCATCTGTTGAGACAGATCTGGCCGCGTGACCCGGCTGCAACCTAGTGAGGTAATGCGTTGCCTACAGTAGATGGGGAAAAAGTTCCAAAGGCCGACACCAAAAGGAGGTGTGCTGGAGGCAGGGCGATGAGGTCGGTGGCATTCAGACCCATGCTCTCCAGTTCCAATTCGTGCCCCTTCTAGTCCGTCACAGAGGACACTCTGGTGCAGAGGGACCCCATGAACCCTAGTGGCCCCAGAGAAACAGACCCCAGGTTACACGGGCCCAGGCGGGCACTCAGAGCTCCAGGGAAAACGCTGAGAAGCTCAGCTATGTTCACGAAGTGCTGTTAAGAACCAGAGAACTGTGGCAAAGGAGATAGTTAAAGACTTAGCCACCCAGACTTCCTGTGACTGAAGCGATTGATTTTGGCTTAATCCAGTTCTTTGAAGCTTGTGGCAATAAGGAATGGGGTGTCGCTTTTACACTGCATCCTGTTTCCTAAGGAAACATTGGCGATTTTTTTTAAAACAAATCAAAGGTGTTACATGACATGTTTTCAATAGAAACATCTGCCCATTGACTCCTGCTTAGGTACTAGACACTCACAAAAGGATCTCCTTAGGATTTCCAACAGCCCTTACAGTTTGATAAATCCGTTTGCCGAGATTATGTATCCCTGTCTGAAGCTGCACAGCTGGATAGACCTTCCAACTCTGAAAACAGAGTCCTTTGTTTCCATTGCCTGGACAGGCCGTCAAGCATGCCCTGGAAAAGGAGACAGGAAAACTAGCCCGAGCCTATTGGCTGGATTCCAGTCCCTGTCAAAATTAAAGAACTAGCATATGTATCACTCTGCCCTTCCCAGCAATGTTGCAATCCATCTTCCCAGGCTGGGAAGACTGGCCGGCAGTCCTCTGTTCAGTGCAAGCGTCCCCACCCGCAATGCTCAATCTCTGTTGTTGTTGCTTTTTTTTTTTTTTTTTTTTTTTAATATAGAACCAGTTTCTTGCTCTTCAAGTTGACTACCGGTACTGGCACTTTTATAACAACTTCATTCAGAAGAGTCCCAAACTGGAAACATTTTCAGTGTCCACCAACTGCTGAAAGGAAAAGCAGATCCTCCTCTATTTAGGCAATACTTGACAATAACGAGATGCGCTTTGACACCTGGGGCGTGGTGCGCTGTGCACTGGAGCAGAGGCTCGGCCTGGCTGCCTGGCACGAGAGAGGCTTTATGTTCAATCCCAGTACTAACACCAGAAGAGATTTTTTTTAAAGATTTTTATTTATTTTATATGTACACTGTAACTGTTTTTTAGACATACCAGAAGAGGACATCTGATCCCATTACTCAGGACCTCTGGAAGAGCAGTCAGTGCTCTTAACCACTGAGCCATCTCTCCAGCCCCGCAGAAATGCTTTTGAGGGTAGTCAGAGCAATTTTCTATCTTGATTGTGGTGCTGGTTACACACTCTCAACACCTACCAAATGGGTAGACTGTCTGGGCACAGTGACATATACAAGTCACGCCAAGCACTCTGGAGAATGTCCTGAAACTCACCATGTAGACTAGGCTAGCTTCGAACTCACAAAGATCTGCCTGCTTCTACTTCCTGAGTGCTGAGAATAAATGGATACACCACAGTACCCAGACAGAAGGACTTCTTGGTAGCAAGAGTTTATGGCCAAACTGGGTAATATAGCAAGACTCTAGATTTTTAAAAAGAAACCAACTCTTGTCAGAGACTGGAGGATACCTCCTGGTTGTGGCCAGCCTGATCTATATAAGGACTTCTAAGATAGCCAGGGCTACATAGCAAGAGCTGATCTCAGAGAGCAAACAGAAGAGTCTTCCCGCCATTTGCAACGGGGAGCCTCCACAGCCTTCTGTGCACAGCCAGCCAGGAGAGAGGGATCTCCCAGCAGCACTTTCACTTCTGAGCACAGAGGTGAGATCTCCACCTTCTCTCTGCAGGGGAACAGCTAGGAGTGTGTGGGGCATATGATCAGTGGAGCAGCTGGGACAGAGGTCTTCCTGCAGCCATTTGCACTAGGAAGCCAGGCAGCTCCACAGTCTTCTGTGCACAGACCATGCCAGAAAGGAGTTGGGATCCCAGGAGTACGGACACAGGCTTACAGGCCCACAGGAGGGACAAGCTCCAGCCAGCGACAGGAAGACCAACCAGCACCAGAGATAACCAGATGGCAAAAGGCAAGCACAAGAACCCTACCAACAGAAACCAAGGCTACTTGGCAACATCAGAACCCAGTTCTCTCACCACTGCAAGTCCTGGATACCCCGACACACTGGAAAAGCAAGAGTTGTATTTAAAATCGTATCTCATGATGCTGATAGAGGGCTTCAAGAAAGACTTAAATAACTCCCTTAAAGAAATACAGGAGAAAATGGGTCAATAGGTAAAAGCCCTTAAAGAGGAAACACAAAAATCCCTTAAAGAATTACAGGAAAACACAATCAAGTGAAGGAACTGAACAAAACCACCCAGGATCTAAAAATGGAAGTAGAAACAAAGAAATCACAAAGTGAGACATCTCTAGAGATAGAAAACCTTGGAAATAATTCAGGGGTCATAGATGCAAGCAACATCAACAGAATATAAGAGATAGAAGAAAGAATCTCAGGTGCTGAAGATACCATAGAAAACATTAACTCAGCAGTCAAAGAAAATGCAAAATGCATAAAACTTGTAACCCAAAACATCCAGGAAATCCAGGATACAATGAGAAGACCAAACCTAAGGATTATAGGTATAGCAGAGAGCGAAGATTTCCAACTTAAAGAGCCAGTAAATATCTTCAACAAAATTATAGAAGAAAACTTCCCTAACCTAAAGAAATATGCCCATGAACATACAAGAAGCCTACAGAATTCCAAACAGACTGAACCAGACCAGAAAGTCCTCCTGGCACATAATAATCAAAACACCAAATGCATTAAACAAAGAATATTAAAAGCAGTAAGGGGGAAAGGTCAAGTAACTTATAAAGGCAGACCTATCAGAATTACACCAGATTTCTCACCAGAGATCATGAAAGCTAAAAGATCCTGGACAGATCTCATACAGATCCTAAGAGAACACAAACGCCAGCCCAGACTACCATACCCAGCAAAACTCTCAATCACCATAGATAGAGAAACCAAGATATTCTATGATAAAACCAAATTGACACAATATCTTCCCACAAATCTATCCCTACAAAGGATAATAGATGGAAAATGCCAACACAAGGAGGGAAACTACACCCTCGAAAAAGTAAGAAAGTAATCTTCTTTTAACAAGCCCAAAAGAAGATAACCACATAAACATAAAAAAAAATCAAAAATAACAGGAAACAACAACCACTATTCCTTAATATCTCTTAATATCAACGGACTCAATTCCCCAATAAAAAGACATAGACTAACAAATATTTTTCACCTAAATCCTCGATTTTATCAGAAAGTGTTTGTAATTCCTCTTTCAATTAATTTAGTAATGTTTTTATGTCTACCATTTTATCTGCATTTTCATGATAATCTTCAATTTTAACATGTTTTTCTATATATTCTATTTTATCAGAACTGTTTTCCATGTAAATCTCTGATTTTATCACAAAATGTTTTTAATTCCACCTTCAATTAATTTACAAAGTTGTTTTTATGTCTATCATTTTATCTGTATAATTTCCCATGTCAACTTTAACATGTTTTTCTATATATTCCTTGAATTTTATCAGAAATATTTCCATGTAAATCTTTATACTATACTGAAAATATTTATACTTCTACTTTCAATCAACTTAGAATTATTTTTATGCCTACCATTTAATCTGTGTAATTTTCCAGGACAATCTTCAATTTTAACATGTCTTTGTATATATTTCTTCAATTTTATCAGAAATATTTTCATGCAAATCTTCAACTTTATCAGAAAATGTTTATAATTCCACTTTCAATCAACTTAGTAATACTTTTATGCCTATGTTATTATATCTATATAAAATTTTCCATGATAATCTTCAATTTTAACATGTTTCTCTACATTTTCTACAATTTTATCAGAAATATTTTCCATGTAAATCTTCAATTCAATAAAATGTTTCTACTTCCTTTTTCAATTAACTTAGCAATGTTTTTTATGTCTACCACCTTACTCTTCAGTTGAAAATTGTCAATTTTAATGTGTTTTTCTATATATCTCTTCTATTTTATCAGAAATATTTTCCACGTAAATCCTCAATTTTATCATAAAATGTTTTTACTTCCTTTTTCAATAAAAGAACATGCTTTTCAAAAAAAATAAAATTAGAGTATCACAAACAAAGGAAAGAAAAACTGAAAAGTCAAAAATTCAAAATGTGCTCACACATAATCCTAGTACTTCAGAGATAGAAGTGGGACAATCAGGAGTTCAAGGACATCCTTGACCACAAAGCGAGTTCAGGACCAGTCTGTTCTGCATGAAACAGTGTCTCAAAGAGTAAAGTGAAATAAATACAAAGTTGAGTTTGTCCTAAATCATCTTTATATCCTAATAAAGTGGCTGAGCAGTAAGGAACGGCCAATGTGTGTCAGGCACACAGTTCTTACTGGGAGTATGCAAGCTCTCTGGTCATTACAGAGGCTCCTCTTCTCTCTAGGAAATGAAGATCGCCCCGGGGGCAAGCCTCTGAGGGGCTCAGGAGCCATCCCTTCTAAGCAGGACGAGCTGAGCAGGACTCAGAGGGCCCATCCACTGTGTTAGCAGAAAGCCCTCACTCAGTCTTTGAGAAGCACCTTTCTTAAGCCAGCTGCACATTTCTTTACACCCAGAGATTGTTTCTGTCCAGTGGTCTTATGGAAAGTCTGACAGATAAAGATCCCAAACCCGGTAAACTTTGGGGTTTAGAGTCTTACACCTAAGATAGGTGGCCACAGGCCCTGCGCCTTCTCCCTTAACCTTGTTAGGAAGACCTATGTTTGCAAAGACCTATCTATGCCTCATGCTCCTGTAAACTCCCATCCTGACTGCCCCGCCCATCCATAGGGGGTGGGGGTGGGGGGTCCTGGGTGCCCTGGATCTGGATAATCTCAGGTCTGAAGTTCTCAGAGCATGTAATCCCAGCCCTCCTTCCTACCCACCTTCCTTTAGGAATCCTGCAAAGCTCACTGTGTAGACCCTCCCATCTGTGCCCGACTCCCACAGGGCGATCCATGACCGTCTGTTCCAGAGGTGACAAGGACCTGTTTTAGAGTGTTCTTTTTATTTACTATTCAGGGTAGCTCATCAGGAGACCTTAGAAGTGCCCACGACAAGGTCACAGTCCAGCAGTGCGGAGACCCCGGGTCGCCTTGGCTCAGATGCTGTGATGTGAAACTCAGCCTTTTCACACCAAAGTACCACTTAGTAAACGACACCCTGTGCTGCTGTGAACCTGACGTTGCCTTGTTTGACAGGCAGCCGGAAGACCAGAACATTCAGGATAAATCTCTACATTCTGCAGTCTGCCCAAAACATACAGACAAGCACACAAAACTGCTTTTATTTTTGTTTTGTTGAGATTACTAATCGGAGTCATTGACATCAATTTTAAAGTAATTGACCTAAAATCATGTTTCAAGGCTGAGAAATTTATGTTGAACACATTACTTGAAAATGCGCCAACATTTAAAAGTCATTCATAAATTTCTATCTTTTTCATGTCCTACATAATGTGAGTCCCTCATCAGAAGAAAAAGATTTTTCAGCCCCTGGCTCAGGGATTGCTACATTGAGGAGGCCGCTGGCACCTGCTGCCTCTGACAAGCCAGGGCACCTGATCGGTACCAGTTTCAAGAAGGCACCAACATTCTTGAAGATCGTTCCAAACACGGCTGAGGTCTGGCAAACAGAATCAAAATAATTTATGTTCTTAGTGTGGTCAAGAATTCCTTCTGCCAGAGAGAGAGAGGAGTCTGCAACTGGGTGCAGCCAGCGGCCGACCACTGCCTCAGCGTGGGGCCAGCTCCAGGCCCAACTCTGACTCAGGAAAGCATGTCCTCACGTCCCGGTCCTTCTAGAATGTGGTCGCCCATGTACAAAAATAACTCCTTAAAAAAAAAAAACTAGTGATTTTTAAGTGCTCAGTTTGTTAATTTTTGAATGAAATCTTCTTCAGCCTGAGGAAGGAACAATTGAAATGGGTGCTATGAATGAAATGGTTAGCCAGGTTTCTGTGGTAATGCCTTAGGGCCACAGTGTATGCTATGGTGTATGTATGCCATAGTGTATGCTATGGGGTTTGGCTTTTGTTCTGGTCAAATACTTTCTTTTCTTTTCTTTTCTTTTCTTTTCTTTTCTTTTCTTTTCTTTTCTTTTCTTTTCTTTTCTTTTCCTTTCCTTTCCCTTCTCTTCTTTCTTTCTTTCTTTCTTTCTTTCTTTCTTTCTTTTTTTTTTGACAGGATTTCTCTGTATAGCCCTGGCTGTCCTGGAACTCACTTTGTAGACCAGGCTGGCCTCGAACTCAGAAATTCGCCTGCCTCTGCCTCCCTTTTTTTTCTTAATAAAATCAAATATATACATAGTTTATGTATATATATAGATATACATATATATGTATATATCATATCTTTAGTATCTTTAGTATAACTTCTCTTAAAAAGAGAAGTTAAAATTTATTTATTTATTTATTTATTTATTTATTTACCTATACTGGGAATTGAATCTGGGACACTACTTGTCTGGGCCTCTGAGCTATACTGTCCTTCAAAATATAGGTTTAAGCTGCTTTAGTCTTCAATTAGCAAGGTTTTAGAAAGAGTTTAAAAAATTCAGAAAGTTCCTTCAGTAAGAGTCAGACACACCTTGGACTCAGGAAGTTGCTCAGCTTTCCCAGCATGCACCGGGAAGCACTAGGTCCTGTCCCCAGCACTGACAAAGAGTGGACTTAGCGGCACGTGCCCGTTATCCTAGCCCTGGGGGAGCAGAGGTAGACAGCCAGGGGTTCTAGGTCATCCTTGATCACACACCGAATTTGAGGCCAGCCCTGGGTAAGTGAGAGCCTGTCACTTATTTTGAGAGTCAGAAATGTCTTGGAACCATGTGACAGCTAACTGAAGAATGGAGATGTGGAGCCGGGAACGGAGAAAGAAAAGAATAGTCCACAGCTGGAGGGAGGAATCTCAGAGTGCTTTGTTGTGGGAAAGAAAGACACAAAAACCAAGAAAGGTTTTTCATTCCTTTGATTGCTGTTTGGCTTCAACATAGGATATCGCCATGTAACCCTGGCTAGCCCAGGGCTCGATATGTAGTTCAGCACAGTTTCAATTACAATTAAAATTCCACTCCTTCACACTAAGTGTACAGCTGCACATCATCTCAGTGTAGCTTCAGAGACAGAGGAGATTATATTCGAGGGAGGGCCCAGACATGGTTCTCACGGACCTCAGACAGACCTGGCTTTGGATTAGACACAAACTATCGCTTACCCATCATGCATCTTCCTTTTTGATGCTCATGCGATGCAAAGGAAGGGAAAGCTCCCCACATCCGCGGACCTATCAAGGACTGTTCCTTTTCACTTGAAATTCAGGGTGTTTCCATTATACATAATCTACTTTCTGTTCTCAGAATATACTCTTCATAGTTTAGCCCTTTCTGGGACGAGGGTGCTCGGTTGGTTTGTTTTAGTGGGTTTTTGTTTGTTTGGATTGGTTGGGTTTCGTTGTTTTGTTTTTTGAGGTGAAGTTTCACTGGATTGCCGAGGATGGTCTCCCGCTCAAGGGCTCCTCCTGCCTCCGCCTCTGCAGTATCCGGAACTACAGTTAATGACTCTTCAGTGGGTCAGAGATGGAGCAGGGATGCTCTGTTAACACATTTGAGCTATGACAGCAGTTCCTCCCAAGGCTGTTACGGACAGACGGACGGACAGATGGACGGATGGACAGACGGACGGACGGACGGCAACAGGCACCAGTCAGTGGGAGGCAGCCCTCAAGTAGAGAAGGGCATGGAGTTGTTCCATGAGACGGTCTATCGGCCGATTCAGATGGTGTGACGGGTGACACCCTCAGCCTCTGGACCTCCCCTCCGTCATCCCTCTGCCCAGGATCCCTGGGCGGAGCGTTCGCCTGCTTGCTAGCTCATCTGTCCCTAACATTTGCCACCCTTCTGCTATCCCTCCATCTCCGCTAACTCTTCCTCTGGTGCTTTCTACCCTGCCACCGTGTGCACCTTCACGTCCTCCTCCATGTTGTTCCCAATAGTGAGCGTCAGACAGCACCGCATCCTGTCACGTAAAATCAGTTGTACTAGTCTGTATAAAAGAGTGACAGAGTCTCCGGTTTGTATCTCTTTTCTTTAATTTCCATACTTAGTGATGTCCAAAATGGAGGTGTTCCTGGTCATAAAAAAGCTTTCATTTAGGGAGGGTTAGATGTCCACCCTTCTGAAGAGTTTCTTTTAAAAGTAGATTCCCAGTGCGGGGTGGAAGTCAATGCCAGAGCGCGTGTCTGGCATGCTCAGAGTCCCTGGTTCCACCTCCAGCACTTCCCTCAAAGGCATCTCAGAGAGGCTGGGAAAGAACTGCAATGAGGTAACAGTCGCAACACACCACTCCTGGGATGAGGTACTACAGTCGCAACACACCACTCCTGGGATGAGGTACTACAGTCGCAACACACCACTCCTGGGATGAGGTACTACAGTCGCAACACACCGCTCCTGGGATGAGGTACTACAGTCGCAACACACTGCTCCTGGGATGAGGTACTACAGTCGCAACACACCGCTCCTGGGATGAGGTACTACAGTCGCAACACACCGCTCCTGGGATGAGGTACTTCAGTCGCAACACACCACTCCTGGGCATGAGGGTATACACCGCAGGCATCGGAGTTAGCACACACCTCAGATGCTCATTACAGAATTGAGTTTTATTCCATAGCAATGAAGAATGAACTCATGCCATTTGCAAGGAAACAGATGGAACAGGAAACCACATTAAGCTAAGTAAGCCAGACATAGATAGGTAAATATATATATATATATGTATATATATATACATATATATATATATATACATATATACACATATATATATACATATATACACATACACACACACACATATATCCTCTCAAATGTGGAATCTAGATTTGATGACATGAAAGTCATGGGGTCCCTCTGGGGGTACAGGTAGATTATGAGCAGTATAATGATAAACCTATCATATATTAAAATGTTGAGACCAAGCCCATTATTTCAAACTCTGACTAAAAACTTAATGACGGCAAATAAAAAACAGGTTTCCAGTTTCAGGAAAGAATTTTCTTCAGATCATTTGTCTACTTGGTTGGTTGGCTTTCATTTTTTGATACACAGCCCAGGCTAGCCCTAACCTTCTGGTCCTCCTGCCTTCATACCCCAAGAGTTGGGATTGCAGGCGTTTGCTAACTCATGTAACTTAGATCATTATTTTTTCTTTTGAGAGTCAGCGTGAAATCTCATTATTTAAAGCCATCAACGTTTTTGTTCCTGAGACAGAATCTCACCCTTTAGCTCAGGCTGACTTGGAACTCAGTAAATAGTCTAGGCTGGCCTCGAATTTTTGGCAATCCTCCTATCTCAGTCTAGGAAGTGCCGGGTTACAGTCACGGGCAACCACACCTGGCTAAGCCACTGACGCTTGGTCAATTGAAAGAAGATGTTTTGAATTATGGAATAATTTTCTCATTAATTTCATGAATAATGATTAATCATGCACTTTATGCCATAAGTTCCTCTTTACCTTATAACGGCGGATAATGGTCCAGAGAGGTTAGTTTTCCTAAACACACTCCGTTCTCTAAACGTTGACGTCACACTTTTTCCTAGGTAGCACTGCGGTGCCCTGTTAGAGGTGAGACTGTCCTATGATAGGATGTATGTCAGCTGAACCACTGCGCTGGCTGCAGAGCCTGCATCCCACCTGTGTGCCTTGCCTGTCCCTAGGCCTGGCCGCGCAGCCAGTGCCGGGGGGCTGGGGTGGGGTAGCTGGAAGGTCAGGCTGTAGCTAGAGGCCAGGCCGCTTTCTACAACTGTTAGCAGTGTAACGTGTGTCCGGGTATGTGGGCTGGCTCACCCCGCTTTGCGCTTGTGTGTGTGTCTCGTCCCAACCATAATGGAATACAGAAAGTGAACCCCTGGCCTTTTAATTGTTATTAGGCTCAACCAGAGGGAGGCACAGAGGGAGCAAAGGGAGGGACTGGAATGGGGTAACAGATTCTCCTCTCTCCTAGTTAGGCCTCAGGTTGCCTGTCGGCCCTGACCATGGCTTCCTCCTCTTGCTCTCAGGCCCACATGGAGAAAGGGGCCCGACTAGTGCTGGCCTGAGCGCTCACTGGTGCTGGCCAAGGGTTCAACAGGGTTTGTGGAGTGGAAGGAAGTAGGTAAAACGTTAAGAACTTCCTTTAAGGAAAATTAATGCAGCAAGCGTAGGGGTGTGGCACAGTAAGCCTTCCAGGCTGAGGCAGGGGAATTGTGAGTTCCAGGCAGTCTCAAAATATCAATAAAAACAAAAAATAAAAAACAAAACAAAAAAAAAGGAGAAAGGACAAGAGCACTGAAGGGAGGGAGGAGGAAGGAATAGAGGGAGGGAGGGAGGGAGGGAGGGAGGAAGGAGGAAGGAGTAGAGGGAGGGAGGGAGGGAGGAGGAAGGAGTAGAGGGAGGGAGGGAGGGAGGAAGGAAGGGAGGCAGGGAAGGAGGGAGGAGGAAGGAGTAGAGGGAGGGAGGAAGGGAGGGAGGGAAGAAGGGAGAAGGAAGGAGTAGAGGGAGGAAAGGAGGAAGGGAGGAAGGGAGGGAGGGAGGAAGGGAGAGAGGGAGGGAGGGAGGGAGGGAGGAGAAAAGGAAAAGAGGCAGAATTCTGAATTGCAGACTTAGACACACACCTGGAAGAGGCCGCCGTGCAGGTGAGGACCGTCTTTTGGAGTCCTTGGTTCCCAGCCTCACCCACACTTTGTAATGACCTTTCGTGGTTTTCCTCAGTTACACAAGCCAGCGTGCTTCCTGGGCTGGGACCTCAGCTCTGTGTGGCTAATTAGAAGTAGCAGATAACCTAAAACATCTCCTGCAAACTAAGCAGTTTCCCAGATAGTTCCTTTTTCTCACAAAGATAACTGTCAGGCTGAATACATTTGCTTTGCAGTTGAGATATGCCATCCTAATTTGGTGATTTTTCCCCCCTTGTGCACAATGTGTGACTAAAGGAGACAGGGATGTGACGTTTATGTCGGAAGTATTTCTTACCCTGTGCCATGTCCTGACCACATAATTAAATGACTAACCAGTGAGTTTCTAATTAAAGATTAGCTAGACTGGGAAGCAGAACTCTGCCCATACGACATAGTGGGCCTGGTCCTTTATATTGGCTCAGAACAAAAAGGTGTGTTCTTTATACACTTTTAAAAGGAAAATGGTCTGGACAAGAACTTGTGCCAGAGATCAAGAGTAATTACAATGCTATAAAGACCCGTGGAGTCTCCGAGTCTAAGTGCCAAGGCACTCATTCCTAGATGACCCGAGCGAGGAGCCCAGGAACATGCCGGAGAGCCCAGGGAGCCACAGCAGAAGGCCGGCCCGGCTTAGCCGCGCTCACACTGGACAGGGACAGAGTGGGAGTGGAGGGGTGTGAGTGTGTGTGCATGAACGTCTGTGTGTGTGTGCATGAGTGTGTATGTGTATGAACATGTATGTATGAATCTGTATGTGTGAACGTGTGTGTATGAATGTGTGTGTGGGTGAGTGTGTGTATGAATGTGTGTATGAACATGTGTGTGTACATGAGTGTGTATGTGTATGAACATGTGTGTGTATGAATCAGTGTGTGTGAACATGTATGTATGAATGTGTGTGTGTATGAATGTATGTGTATGAATGTGTGTGTATGAACGTGTGTGTGAGTGTTTGTATGAACGTGTGTGTATGAATGTGTGTGTGTGTATGAACATGTGTGTCTATGAATGTGTGTGTATGAATGTGTGTGTCTGTGAGTGTGTGTATGAATGTGTGTGTAAGTGTGTGTATAAATGTGTGTGAGTGTGTGTGTGAGTGTGTGAGTATGTGTGTGAGTGTGTGTGAGTGTGTATAAATGTGTGTGTGAACATGTGTGTGTGCATGAGTGTGTATGTGTATGAATGTGTATGTGTGTATGAATCTGTGTGTGAACATGTGTGTATGAATGTGTTTGTGAACATGTTGTGTATGAATCCGTGTGTGTATGAACGTGTGTGAATGAGTGTGTGTATGAACGTGTGTGTATGTGTGTATGAGTGAGTGTATGAACATGTATGTGAGTTTGTGTGTGTGAGTGTATGTATGAACATGTGTGTGTATGTGAAAGTGTGTGTGTGTGAGAGAGTGTGTGAGTGTGTGTGTATGAATGTGTGTGTGAGTGTGTGTGTATGAATGTGTGTGAGTGTGTGTGTGAGAGAGTGTGTGAGTGTGTGTGTATGAATGTGTGTGTGAGTGTGTGTGTATGAATGTGTGTGAGTGTGTGTGTGTGAGTGTATATATGAACATGTGTGTGTATGTGTGAAAGTGTGTGTGTGTGTGTGTGAGTGTGTGTGTGTGTGTGTATGAATGTGTGTGAGTGTGTGTGTGTGTGTGTGTGTGTGTGAGTGTGTGTATGAATGTGTGTGTGTTAGGAGGCAGCCACACAGAGAAGTGGACCAGCTCTTTAGACCGCAACACTGTGGCTTCAGGCTGCCTTGAGACATGGAGGGAATCTGGAGCCCTCTTAACTTAAATGTGCCCGTTTAAGCACATTTCAAATGTGGCAGAAAATAGTGAAATTTATTCCTAGGAAATGGAAAAGTGCTTACTTTCCCAAGTAACATACTAGAACATGTGCTCAATAATACGTTAGTGCAACTGAGAAATTCCTGAGTTTCTGGTAATTTCTAGTGAGAATTAATGACTTATTAGCAACTCTTTTTTGTTCTGTTCTGCCCTATTCTAACTGACTTAATGATGTAGCCCAGGGCAGCTCAAAGCTCACACCCCTCCTGCCTCAGACTCCTGGGTAGTGAGACTACAAGTGTGAGCCATCGCTGTCAGGTAAGGAAGCAGAAGGCGGCTGAGTGCCCCGGCGCAAGGCGCACGACTGGCACCCGACTCTCAGGAGGCGGAGGATGAAGACCTCAAGGGCCAGCCCCAACGGCACAGCAAGACCTACTGTCAAAAGGGAAAAAAGAAGTGGAGAGGAGAGGAAGGGAGGGGAGGGTAGCAG
Source organism: Apodemus agrarius (assembly GCA_964023405.1). Taxonomy (NCBI): domain Eukaryota; kingdom Metazoa; phylum Chordata; class Mammalia; order Rodentia; family Muridae; genus Apodemus; species Apodemus agrarius. The sequence continues at coordinate 48,054,112 of OZ030025.1, forward strand.
GGGAGAGGAGAGAGGGAAAGCAAGTGCGTGCTCTCATGAAGAGAACATGTACACTACTATGGAGTTGTTTATTCTCTCAAAAATTCCACATCTGGGGTGGGAGGGATGGCTCAGTAGGTAAGAATGCTTGCACGGGAACAGAGCTTGGATCCCAGCACCCACATAAAAATCTGGGTGTGTCTGAAGAATGTGACCTATAGCCGTTGCAGAATATATAAATGTGTTATGGTTAGAACAGAAAAAACAAAACCCAAAATCCACAAGCTTACTCTTAGATTAATGTGTGTGTGTGTGTGTGTGTGTGTGTGTACGTACAAATTATGTGAATCCACAAACAATGTGAATAATAGCTTTAGAAGACACGAAGCTCACAGAGCGATCACCTCTTTCTCACCATCTGTGGAACAGATTCTCACTTTCATAGTCGAACCTTCTCTATTTTCTTCATAGTGCAAATCTCTACACAAAGGTATGGTGTTATTTGTATGTAGGACACTGTACTGGCTGGTTTTGTGTGCCAACTTGACACAAGCTGGAGTTATCACAGAGAAAGGAGCTTCAGGTGAGGAAATGCCTCCATGAGATCCAGCTATGGGGCATTTTCTCAATTAGTGATCAAGGGGGGAGGGCCCTTGTGGGTGGTGCCATCTCTGGGCTGGTATTCTTGGGTTCTACAAAAGAGCAGGCTGAGCAAGCCAGGGGAAGCAAGCCAGTAAGGAACATCCCTCCATGGCCTCTGCATCAGCTCCTGCTTCCTGACCTGCTTGAGTTCCAGTCCCGACTTCCTTTAGTGATGAACAGCAGTGTGGAAATGTAAGCTCAATAAGACCTTTCCTCCCCAACTTGCTTCTTGGTCATGATGTTTGTGCAGGAATAGAAGCCCTGACTAGGACAGACTCCTTGCTGTTTGCCTTTCCTCACGGAATGTGAGCCCTCTGAGGATGGGAACATAGTCTTGTTTGGTCTTGAGGACTTCAGTCTTTCATCTGCCTGGTGCCGATAAACACTCAGCATGTATACTAACTAGTTAGATGAACACAGTATCATCTATGCTTTCTAGAAACCTAGTGAGGAGCAGACAGCACTGCATAACGGAGCCCAGGGAGGAACCACCTTTACGCCTGCAGTTGTCTCCTCTGCTGATTTCCCCAAATCCTGCTTTGGAAACACTTGTCCTCTGGGTTGTTTGAAGAACCCAATGAGGTACTCCTAAAATACCTAACACTGAGGAGACAGAGAAGGGGAAAGACCATGGCTCCAGTTTGGATCTGGAGTATCCCACAAAGGCTTGGCCCCCAGTCTGGTGCTTCTGGGAGGTCATGGGGGAGGAAAGAGGCTGGTTCTCCTGAAAGGGCCCAGGTCACTGGGTGCATATCCTTAAAAGGTATTTCTCTTCCCAGCCAGCCAGGACTGGTTTTCCTTTCCCCGTGTATTCCCTGACACGGTGCCTTGTCACCTGATTAAAAGTGACAGCTAACCAACAGGCTGGAACTTTCAAAACTGGGAACTAACTAACTAAATCTCGCTTCTTTATGAGTCAGTGATCTCAGGCGTAATAAAAAGCTGTTGGACTGGCGTGGTAACACATGGCTAGCCTGGGGCACATGGCAAGTTCCAGGCCAACCTGGGTTACAGAGCAATACCCTTCACACAGGCAAGCAAGAAGGACAAGATGAAACTATAAGAGAAATACACATTAATATTTTCAAATCAGCACCACAAGTAAGGTCAAAGAGAAGAGTTCTCAAATGCCTACTATTTCTTCTTCCCCCTCTCATTTTTAGTAAACTATCTAATATCATGTCATATGTACCTGTTGTACTTGTATGTCACTGAGTCTGTGTTATTAAATACACTATGATATTAATATTAATCTTTGTATAAATCCTATTGTGTCCACTGTGCCTGTCCGCCATGCTCACTGTGCACACCATGTCCACTGCTCCTGTTGTACCCAGCATGCCTTTCACACTCTCCCATGCCACCATGCCACCATGCCCACTGTCCCACCATTCCCACCACGCCTATCATGCCCCTGGACGATGTCTTATTTACTCTCAATGGGTTGAAAAATGCAGAAAAGACTGCAGCGTATCTGTACACGGATCTTGCATTATTATCATGAGAAACATTTCTAATTAGTTACAGGGGGAGGGGAATGAAGAAACAAAGCACAAGATGCAAAAACTACACAGAGCAATCCCTAATACAGGCCAGGCAGTAGAGACAGAACCCCTGCACACTGGTGGCCACAGTGAAAACCGCTGCTGCAACCTGAGAAACGCTCGCTTGTTTTGACTGATGGAACATTTCTGCTCCCTAGGACAGAAGTCCTCACATTTTTAATTTTAGAATTCCTTGACATTCTTAGAAGTTAAGGACTACAAGAGCCTCATTTATGTCAGTTATATTTGTCAGTGGTTAGGTCGGAAGTTAAGACGTAAAGCCAGGTGTAGTGGAATACATCTATAATCCCAGCACTAAGGAGGCAAAGGCAAGGGCTCTCAGCTCAAGACTAACTCAGTCCACATAGTGAGTTCACAGCAAACTGGGGCTACACCAAAAATGAGGTGGAGGAGGAGGAGCAGGAGCAGGAGAAGGAGGAAGAGGAGGAAGAGGAGGGGGAAGAAGGAGAAGGAGAGGAAGAGGAAGAGGAAGAAGAAGTTGTTCAACAATACACAAGGCCATCAGAACAAGACACCATTAACTATTATGCTGCCTCTGGTTGGATCCCCACTCTACACTCAGAAGGGTAGAGGAGTAAAAGGGGCAAATAACATTTAACATGATTACAAAAACATTTTGACACTGGCGAGTTTCCCAAAATACCTCAGGAAGCCTCAAAGGTCCCAAGACCTTGCTATGAGAACAGTCATCTTGAGAAGTCTGTGTGTGCAGTTCCAGGATGAAGGCATAAGGATCCTCACGGAAGCAGTATCTCTTAAGAGTCCTAAACAGGCCAGGCCTGGGGCCCTTGCTAGCAGGATGAAGCAATGAACAGTAAAGCAGTCATAAAGAACGCCACAGCAGCAGAGCGAGGCCACGCCTCCAGCTGCCCACCAGCTCGGGATGGATTTATAAAGACAGTGGTTTGGGTTCTGTTCTGTTCTTTTGCTCTTTTGTGGCAGGGGCTAACACTGTAGCCCAGGCTGGTTTGGAGCTAGCTCAGGATGAAACTCTTTTAATAGGTGAGACTAACAGAATTTCTTTGAAATTCAGGAACACAAAAATTATTGCGTAGTTCTGGAGTATGCTTATCGGTGATAAATCATAAGAAAAAGCAGAGAAAGAGTTAAGATAATAGATACTGGAGTCGGATGGATAGCTCAGGACTGAGCTCACGGGATGCTCTTCGGGGGACACTGTATGCACACAGGGCACAGACATACATGCAGGCAAAACCGATTCACACAAGACGTTTTAAAATAAGAAAACACTTAAGATAATGGTATTTCTTTGCCATGTGGGTCCTTGCCCTTATTTAAAGCTGTGTTACATTATCATGGGTATTTCTTCTCACTGACTTTTAAATTTCACAATATGTACTATATATCGTGACTACTGAGCGTTTGCTGTTGTCCTATTCCTGGTTTTGTTTTTAACTGTTTGTGCTTTTCATTGCTCCTTGGCCACCGCCTGACTCTCCTCACTCTGGTCCTGGCCTTGATGATGAGGGGACGCGGGTCAGAAACCAGCAGGAACCGGAGGAAGCGGCAATAGTCTCTGTCTTAGGCTGTTTCTAATTACGCCCGCGCCTGCTTTATAATTATCCATTATACTCCACATTTAAATTCTACACACTTTTCTGATGCAAGCTCTATTTCACAATAACTAGGGGCACGCATGTCTTTGGTTTCAAAAGCCAATGAACTTGTGTCCTGTACTAATTGGTGTTTTAATTCTGCTCTTCTGTGATTTCAGTAACCATCCTTACGAACTTGCCTTGAGCCTGGGACTTCTAGTGGCCCTTTGAGGAGCACAGGCACCGTCCTCTCTTCACACCCGAGGGCGCCGCCCAAGCTAGCCTAGCAGGGTTCACAGGCTGTTAGTACATTGGTTGGCTTAGTATGTTCTAGGTGCTTATGATCATGCACTGTATGGCGGCTAACCAAAAGATCAAGAATTTCACTTTAAAGTGCCAAACGCCTTTAAAGGTCTCAGTCAGGATGCTCCTAAACCTACATGTTTAATAGGTTTTGAGTTTGGCAAGTCATTTCAAAAAGCCTTTGGCCCAAGGCCGCCACAGGTGTGTTTCAAGTGATCCGTGGCTCTACTCTCTTCCATTTCTTGTTCTCTCTCTCTCTCTCTCTCTCTCTCTCTCTCTCTCTCTCTCTCTCTCTCACACACACACACACACACACACACACACACACACACACACGCTAGCAGAGAAAGAGGAGGCAGAGGATAGACTTAGACCCCAGGACAGCTCAGTGGAGACCAGGGAGCCTCACAGGAACTACCAAGTTGATCTGTATCTCTTTGGATACAGCACTTAAACTGATGAGACGTGGTAAAACTATCCTTGTAAGGATTTTCATACACCATCTAATATGTTTTTCTGGTCCCTGGATCTGCTGACTCTCCCCTCATTTCCCTCCCACTGACAGGAAGAGAGCTTTGCTTCCCCCTCCTATAGAACCCATAGGTATTATCATCATCATCATCATCATCATCATCATCATCATCATCGTTGTTGTTATTGATATTATTATTGTTATTCTTCATTTCCTCCATGAGGCTACCTGGCCCGTAGGATGAGGCAGGCAGCTGCAGAGGCTGGAGCAGGGTGCTTTGGGATTGAGGAGACTGAGAAGGACTCTGTTCCTCTGAGCTGGAGAGAAAGCTGTTTCATCATCATATTCCTGGCAGACAGTGTGAGCTTGGACGCCTTCTCTCTGCCTCGGCTTGTGAGTCTGGATTGCGTTTTCTGCAAAGCCTGCTCCTGTACAGGCTTGAGGCCGACAAGCCCGAACACCCAGGCTGCCCTGCGCATGAATGGGAAGGCTCTGCCCATTTCAACATTTCAAATTAGAATTCAAAATGTCGTCCTCACTAGCCCTGAGCTCCTAGTCCCCGAGGTGCAAGAAGATACAATGTATCTTCTCCTGGATGGGTCTTTACTTTAATAGTAAGACATTGGCGACAGAAACAGCGTTCAGAATGCTCCACCTGGCTGGTTCACCTGGCCAGCCCAGCCTATGCTCACCGAGGAGCATTCACAGACTGAGCTGTGAGGCAGAGCATCAAGTCAGGTGTCGGACACTAATAGGATGAGTAACTAAAACCCAGAAATTTCAGTTGTTAAACTTCAAATGCTTTGGATGAATTCTATCTATGATATTCTTAGATTCGAATCATGGTTGATTTGCTTTTGTTTTTGTTCTTTGTAATTGGCAAATCATTTTGAAAAGTGGTTTTTTTCCTTTCTTTCTTTCTTTCTTTCTTTCTTTCTTTCTTTCTTTCTTTCTTTCTTTCTTTTTTCGGGGAGAGGGGAGTTCTACTAAGATGTCTGAGGAAAGATTAAGAGGGCCAGTAGATGGCTCTGCGGATACAAATGCTTGCAGCCAAGCCTGACGACCTGAATTTGATCCTCGATGCCTACAGGGTAGAGAAGAACACTGACTCCTGTGAATTACGTGCTGACCTCACATGTGTGCCTACATGAGTGCGCGCGTGCGCGCGCGCGCGCGCGCGCACACACACACACACACACACACACACACACTTTAAAAATGTTTTCTAAAACGAAAGACTAAGAACTCAAACCTAAATTTAGAGTCAAAATGTCTGTTTCTAAAATACCAAATGACAGGTAAGTGTGTTCGAGTTCTAACAGAGAAAACAGAGGTGCTAAAGCCCCCCCGCCCAGTAAAGACCACCGCCCAGTAAAACCCACCACCCAGTAAAGCCCAGCAGGAACTTTACTGATTTATGTAAATCAGTATGTTTAATGATTATGTCCCTGACTAAACCAGTGGAGTAAGGTTTAATAGGTCTTATATAAGCTTCCTTTTTCTTAAACGGTTACAAGATCACTCCTTTTCTGATCCGAATCCTTAGCACTTCTGGAATGATAGGTTGTGAGAAGCCAAGTTGCTCTCATAGCATTTCTGTGTCCCAATAAATCTCGTTTGGGGAAAGCATGTGCAATACATAATGACTCCTTACTGGGCAGGTGAGAGCAGCAGGCAGCCAACGCCCGCGGGAGACACCTTTGAAAGACAGCCTACATCTGAGAAGACCGAGGAATACTCTCTTAACTTCTATCACTGAGAAAGACGAGAATCAATCCTGGCTCTCAAACCATTTCTTCCCCATAAAGTCACCCTCTCCTTCTCCCCCACCCCTGCCCCAAAAGAGCCCATACCAGTTTGTCTTTGAAATTTGAAAGAGGGAGGGACAGAAGCAGGTAAAAGCTTTAACGAAGTCATTACAGTACACTCAAAGAGCAGGATTATAAATCAACATGAGAATGACTGATGTAGGGAAGGAACCCAGAAGTAACTGACCAGCGCAGCTTGCTAGAGATCCTGATTAGCCTGCTTACATCATAAACGCCTGAGAACTAGCAGTGCAGACCACATCTCAGAGGTCCCATTCCTTCTTAGAGCCACAGTCTCTGTGGGGATGTAGTTCCCACCGTATTCCTTCTACTCAGAATTGCTTGAAACCTTTAAGATCAAAGACCTTGCCAGATCTAGACAATAGATACTTTGAGAAGTTAATAGATGTCGTCAGTATCGATTTTGTATCAGTCAGAAACAAGGTCATAGGCAGCAGAGAGCTAACAAGACCCTGGTGGGTAGTTTCTTACCATGCTGTCTCCCCTCTTCTCCACTTCCTAGGGCTACACCAGAAGACTGCAGGCAGCAGCATGCGGCTCGGCCCGCATCCCCTCCACCTGGCTTCTCACCACGGCCCCAGCCTGTCCCCTTTCCAGTCTGCCCTGTCCAGCTCGGGCAGCTCAGTCTCCCGCAGCCAGAGCTGAAAGTGAGACACTGCTGGTTCCTGTGGAAAGCTCAGTTGACAAGGGTGTGTTTCATTCAAGGGTTGAAAGGGTTAAAGAGGTGCGCCCTTTTTGGGGTGTGACATTAAACCAAACTTGCTGAAAAGACAACAGAAGGAACAGTAGGCAGGTAGTTTGGGGAAAGTACCCTGCATATATTAAACTCTGCAAAAGAATAAAAACCCCAGCAGCAACAACAAAAACTGTGTGGATGAATGAGAAAGACTCAGAGTGAAAGGCATAGCTTAGCTCTGAGTTTGAATTCTCTGGTGAACAAAGTGGACTGTCTTTAATGCTGGGGTTTTAATTTTATGTTGTTCTAACTTCGGTTTTATTTATTTATGCCTTTCATTTTTTTTTCCACAAAAGCATAAATTAGATTCCATGAATTACATCTCATGTAATATTATTAAAAATGAACTAGGGGGTGTCATACCATAGAAAGGGTAAAAATTACATCCATTTCATTAGGACTCAAGTAACTGACATCTATATTCACCAATCAATCTAATCTAGTAACTATAAATCATGGGTTTTTTTTTTTTTTTTTTTTTTTTTTGGTTTTTTGAGACAGGGTTTCTCTGTGTAGCCCTGGCTGTCCTGGAACTCACTCTGTAGACCAGGCTGGCCTCGAACTCAGAAATTCACCTGCCTCTGCCTCCCAAGTGCTGGGATTACAGGCATGCACCACCACGCCCGGCTATAAATCATTTTTTATAACTACACCCACGTGCAGGGTTATTTTGTTTTGTTTTTTGTTTTCTTGTTTTGTTTGTTTTTTGGAATTTAATATATTCAGCCCCCCCCACATTCAGTCTAGTATTTAGTATTTGATGAAATTCGCTTGTTCCACTGCTTCAGCAAGCACGGTGGTCCCAGCAGCCCTGCTCATGCTTGTCCTGCAGGGAGGGGGTGATACAGGTCAGGAAGAACCGCTGTCTTATTCCATCAAGAACCAGAAAACACCTACCGGCTCAAGTCAGTGCTGTGGCTGGTGTCTGCGTTTAAGATGGGACTCGTTTTCCAAAGTTTGATTTTCCACCACAGTTAAAAGCACAAAACCCAAACTTTACCAGCTAAATGATTCCTAAGCACATAATTTTATGATACTAATTATACTCATACTGCTTTGCAAAATAACCCTGGGACATTCTCATCATTCAGAACTAAAACGCTATCTCTACCAAACAATGAGGCCTTGCTCCCTGCCCTCTAGCCCTCAGCCGCCGTCCTACGTCCTACAGTCCGCCTGAGTCTGACAGCTATGGTTTTGCTTGTCTTTTTGTGACTGACTTATTTCCCAGCACAATTACTTAGGACAACCTTGACATTGGGGTACATGCTTGTACCCCAGCATTTGGAGGTAGAAACCGGAAGATCAGGAACACAAGGCCAACCTCCTCTCCAGAGCAAGTAGGAGGCCAACCTGGGCTACATGAGATACTATCTCAAAACACAGAAAAACCACCTACCAACCACACAACCAAACAACAACAGCCACAGAGCCACCCCACAATTACTCAGTACGAACTCTCCAGGGTGACCCATGTACGGCTCGTCACTCGTTTATTCACAGGAGACCAGCAGGCAGTTATTGGAGCACAGTCACAATTTGGGGTAAAAAACAAGGATATGTGGGGAAACCCACACGGAGATACTGGCATTTAGAGGCATATATGACAGGAATGTAGCAATAGTTGCCATTTAGGGATGGCCTGTGTAGAAAATGCATGCTTTGTTAAGTGGATTAGCTAACTTTAACACACCTGTTCTTTCTTCCTTTATAAAGAAATAGTATAGCTTTATAAGTTACTAACAAATCATTCTGTAACAATCATATATACACACACAGACACACACACACACACACACACACACACTAGAGATTTATTTGTGTGTGTGTGTGTGTGTGTGTGTGTGTTTGTGTGTGTGTGTGTTTGAAGGTCTCATAGAGGAACTGGAGCCCCCTGGAGCTCCAGTTACAAGTGGTTGTGAGCTTTCTGATGTGGGAGCTAGGAAAAGAACTCAGATCCTCCGGGAAAGTATCTTAACCATTAAGGTCTCTCTTCAGCCTGTACAACCATTTATATTATTAAGAATGTTTTAGAGACTATAAGAGTCTGAGAATGTGACGTGCCTAGCATGCATGATGCTCTGGGCTCTGTCCCAGCTCTGCATAATAACAGGCAACACTCAATCCCAGCATTTGGGAGGTAGAGGCAGGAGCATCGCATCAAGATCATCCTTGGCTACACAGTGAGTTCGAGGCCAGACTGAGCGATCCCCTGATGTCTACACCCTGCTACCATGGATTCACTCTGTGAGGGGCAGGCTAGATAGCTTACTTTTGCTTCTAGAAGCATATAGATTTATCCATAAAACAACTGCCAGTGTGCAAGCGGGTGTGTAATTAAATGCTCCAGTAGGTATAGAGACATTTGTGATGCTCTAGGAGTTCAAAGGAAAGGAGTCTGGCAGTGGGCGAGCCTCGAAGCACAGGTTTAAGAAGGTCTGGGTGGAGGGAAGGCACTCCTGGAGAAGGCGGGGCCTGGAGGAGGCTGGCCAAGGGAGTGTAGGCGCAATGGCCAAGCCAGAGTTATGCGGCACGGTAAAGGCTGGCAGGGCAGACTGGAAGCGGTGAATAATGAACTGGATCTTACTGGGGAAGAAGAGCCCCCGAGAAGCAAGTCAAGAAACCGAGGTGTAGAGTCCTGTGAAGCAGGAGCCCTCCACAGGTTTCGGAGCAGAAGTGGCAGGATTCAAACAGCTCGGGAAGAGGTTGAACGTTGAAGCCTCTGGTGGGTCCCACAGTTCACATGGGAAATGAAATGAGCCCGAAGCGACCAGCAGTGGTGGGGACAGAGGGAGGGGGAGGGTGTCTATCGAGAAGGAAGATGGTGGAAGGGAAGGATGAACCCAGAGGAGATCAATGGAGAGTCACGAGACCTAGAGGGCAGGGCAGCGCGAGTCATGTCGCATTTAGGGGACAGTTGCTATCTCCCAGTGAAGACATCTGAAACCCATGGAAGTTTCCCTCTCAAGGTGATACATTTGCATTGAATCTGAAGCCCAAATCAGTCACCATGGTCACAATTTGGTAAGAAAGACACAAGACTGTCTATAAATGGCACCTTTCCATGGGGTGCTAAGTTTAGGTCAACTCCTGAGAGGAGGGCCCTGAGCTGGGAAAATGACTCCATAAGATCAGGCGGTAGGCACGCCTGTAAGGCACTTTCTTAATTAGTGGTGGATGGAGGAGGGCCCCGCCCTGGGCAGGTAGTCTTGGGTTCCCTAAGAAAGCAGGGCTGAGCAAGCCATGGGGAGCAGGCCAGTGAGCAGTTCCCCTCCACGGCCTCTGCTTCGGCTCCTGCCTTGACTTCTTTGGATGATGGAAAGCAAAATAAACCCTTTCATCCCCGAGCTGCTTTTGGTCATGGTGTTTAATCACAGCAGTAGAAACCCTAATGTGGGGTCCGTGGCTAGAACCCCGGTCACTAGTTTCCTGCATTCAGCACTTTGACCCACTGAGCCATCTCCCAGCCCTGCATCAAATATGACTTTTTAATTATAAGGATACGCTCATGCACGTGAGTGCCTTTAATCTACCAGGACCATAATGCAGGCACCTGAGGAAGGACAAGAGAATCCACTATGAATTTTGGGGAAATGAAGAAGAGAAGCTACCAGGGCAGGGCTTAGGACAACAGGGTACAAACACACATACGTGGATAACTCTGTGACAGACGTGAGGGTGACTAACCCTCCACATGAAGGCCCGCCCCAAGTCTATGCAGAGAGGTACGCTCAGAGCACTTTGGCTGTTTCACAAGGATCCCATAGGGTAGTCTGGAAAGTACACGATGGTCAATACGCAGGCACTGAGGGAAGAGGCACTGAAGGGAGAAAGCACATTTATATATGAACAAAATGAAAAGTGCTTGGATCTCCATGCAGGTTGAAAGGTTGAATGTTTCCTTGTCTTAGGAGAGAGGTGTGCATGCATGTGTGCGTGTGTGCATGTATGTGTGTGTGTGTGTGTGTGTGTGTGTGTGTGTGTGCTGGTATACAGCTGTAATCCCTTAGAAGGCAGAACAGATTAAGCATTCCAGGTCAGGCCAGCAAAATGACTCAGTGGGAAAGGGCTCTTTCTCCCAGGCTTGATGACCTGGTTGGCTTTGTTCCCTGGGAACTACATGGTTGAGGGAAAAAAAATCTGATTCCACAAACTGTCCTCTGACCTCTACATTTGTCCTCTGTCACATGGGTGCATCATAGACACACAAAGAGATATTACAAATTTTATTCAAATAAAAGTAACTTTAAAAAAGGTTTCCGGGTTGGAGAAACGTCTCCGTGGTTAAGAGCATTACTGCTCTTCTAGAGGATGTGGATTCTAGTCCAAGAATCTACATGGCAGCTCACGATCATCTGGGATTTTAGTTTCAGGACAACCAACACCCTCTTTTGGGCTCTCAGGTACCAGATACATATGGTACACAGGCACACATGCAGGCTAAACAGCCATTCATATAAAAGTAAATAGATCAACAAAAGTTCGGGTCAGCCTGGATTACATAAAGAGACCTTGCATCCAAGAAAGAAAGAAAAAAAGAAAGAAAGGAAGGAAGAAATGAAGGAAGGGAGGGAGAGAGAGAGGGAGGGAGGGAGGGAAGGGGAGAGAGAGAGAGAGAGAGAGAGAGAGAGAGGGAGGGAGGAGGGAGGGAGGGAGGGAGGAAGGAAGGAAGGAAGGAAGGAAGGAAGGAAGGAAGAAAGAAAGAAAGAAAGAAAGAAAGAAAGAAAGAGAAAGAAAGAAGCTGGCGAAGTAGCTCACTGGCTAAGAGCACGTAGCGCTCTGAGGGCCAAGGCTCAGCTCCCAGCATGCACACCAGACGCCTCACAAATGTCTGTAACTCCAGTTCCAAAGGCTCCTGTGTGCACAGGTAAACTCAGGCAAACACACCGTGACAGCTATTCTTGGTTGTCATCTTGACCCTATCTGGAATAGACTAAAGCCCCCAAATGGCTGGGCGCACCAGTGAGCGGTTTCTGCTTAATTTGAAATGGGAAGATCCACTCCTAATCTGGATCACTGAGGTGTGAAGACACACTTTTTTTTTTCCCACCCAGACAGGGTTCTTTTGTGTAGTCCTAGCTGACTTGGAACTCACTCTGTAGACCAAGCTGGCCTCAACCTCACAGACATTAAAGGTATGCATCACCACAACCTGGCTAAGACACACCTTTAATCCTGGAGCTTTTTGGGACAAGAATGTTCACCTTTAACCTGGGCCACACCTTCTGCTGGGAACCTACATAAGGATGGGGAGATGGACAGGGTGCTTCCCTCTTTGCCTGCTTCCTCCAGCTTCCTAGAGCTCTGGCTTCCCGCCAAGAGGCACTGAGCCTCCTCTTCAGGAGTCCAGTGTGTACTGGAGACCAGCTGAATGATCCAGCCTCATGGACTGAACAACTCCCGGATTCTTGGACCTTCTGTATATCATCAGATATTGTTGGGTCAGCTGGACCACAGCCTGTGAGTCATTCTAATCCCCTTAATATAAATTAACGTTTGTTCTATTAGTTGTTATTCTAGAGAACCTTGGCTAATACCTACACATATGGATATAAAAGCAATAAAAATAAAAATAAAAATACTCAGGCGTGGTGACACAGTTATAATCCCAGCCCTTGGGAAGTAGGGGCAAGAAGGCCAAGAGTTCAAGGTCAGCCTAGGCTACATCAGATGCTGTCTCAAAATGAACAAGGAAACAACAAAGAGGGAAGGAAGCCCCCCTTTTTTAAAAAGACTTATTTATTATTATATGTAAGTACACTGTAGCTGTCTTCAGACACCAGAAGAGGACGTCAGATCTCTTTTCAGATGGTTGTGAGCCACCATGTGGGTGCTGGGATTTGAGCTCAGGACCTCTGGAAGAGCAGTCAGTGCTCTTAACCACTGAGCCATCTCTCCAGCCCCAAGGAGGGTCCTTTTTGCCTTATCTTTTCCATCTTTTTGTTGTTGTAGTCTTAAGTTTTTATTATTCTATTTCATGTATCTGAGTATTTTGTCTCTGTGTACCATGTGCATGCCTGGTGCCCAAAGAGTCTAGAGGAGGCATCAGGTAACCCTGGATCTGTAGTTACGGATGGTTGCTTCACACCATGTGGTGCTGGGAATGAAACCTGGGTCCTCTCACGGGCAGCAAGTGCTGTTAACTGCTGAGCCACCTCTCCAGCCCCTGTCAGTATGTTTTGATATAGGATTTCATGTAGCCCAGGCTAGCTCTAAACTGACTATGTAGTGGAGAGTGTCCTTGCACGACTGATTCTCCTTTACCCCCTCCTCAGGACTGGGTGGCAGCACGCATGGCCTCGGGCTTTCCCCCTGTCTTCTGAAGTTGGCACTTCCCTCTCCCAGCTTCTTGCCTTCTTGTTTACAACAAACACCCAGTCTTCCCCCACTCAGGGGCACCCAGGTGCTTTATTTACTAACGAAAAGGTAATCGTTTATTCTTTGCAGGAAAACAGCAATAGTTTTCATTTTTATAGGAGTCTGGGCTGAGTACGAAGTGGCCTACCCAGAATTATTCATAGGTCTACACTGTCCTCCTCCACCTAAAGGGCTCATGCCTGGGATCTGACTATGCTACAAAGAAGACAATAGTTTCGAATGTCTGGCACATTTTAGGAAATAGGTAAACAAAATGAGATACCCCTTGAGCAGAGATTTCTTAAAATATATATTTTAAATAGGTTTTTGAATAAGAAATAGGAAGACAAGAGCATATAGATTTGGCTATTGGAATGTGGACTTTAGAAATGGTGAGGGGAAAAGGCTAGTGAGAATTCTCCAGTGTGTGGGGTGACTGGAGCCGTCTTCTCAGCAGCAGTCAGGAGTGCAGTCCGCATGAGTTGCCAAGCTCTCGGCACAAGTCTGCTGTGCTCATATAATCAAGAAGAAACCTGTGTCCAAGCACAAGGAAGGATGGGGAGAGAGGTGAGAAGGGATGGTCTCAGGGAGGACCACCACGAGCCGTGAGGGGGGGAGGAGCACCGTGAGCCATGAGGGGGGGGAGGAGCACGGTGAGCCGTGGAGGGGGAGGAGCACCGTGAGCCGTGAGGGGGGAGGGAGCCTCGGTAGATGGAATGTTACCTTCCATCTTTTTTTTTTTTTTTTTTTTTTTTTTTTTTGCACGTTACGGTCAGGTGCCCTTGGATGCCTGGGAGTCTCAGGAGATAGCGGGTGATATATATTTTATATATTCATATCCTATTTTTATAAACCGTAACCATGAGTGTTAAGTCAGGTATGACTCATGAATTTTGGTAAGCATTTCCTAGAGCTAAATTCATTGAATTTAAAGAGGTGCATATCGTTGTATTAGTTGTTAATGGTGGTTTGAAGCTGTCACCCATAGCGCAGGACATTTGAATACCTGGCCCCCAGTTGGTGGCACTGTTTGGCGTGTCATAGTGTTCTATTGCTATGAAGAGGCACCATGACCAGGATGACTCTTATAAAGGAAAGCAGTTAATTGGGGGCTTTGCTTCTAGTTTCATAGGGTTGGTCCATTATCATCATGGCGGGGAGTCTGGGGGCAGGCAGAGAGGCGTGCTGCTGGAGGAGTAGCTGAGACGGGGAGGGGAAGGGGAGGAAGGGAGGGAGAGAAGGAGGGAAGGAGAGAGAGGAGAAGGAGGAGGAAGAGGAAGAAGAGAAGAAGAAGGAGAAGAAGCAGGAGAAGGAGGAGGAGGAGGAGAAGAAGAAGAAAAAGAAGAAGAAGAAGAAGAAGAAGAAGAAGAAGAAGAAGAAGAAGAAGAAGAAGAAGAAGAAGAAGAAGAAGAAGAAGAAGGAGAAGAGATCGAAGAACCCTTCCCAGACAGCTCTTTAACTGAGCATGCACATATATGAGCCTATGGGGGCCAATCTCATTCAAACCACCACAGCTAGTTTAGGAGGCGTGGCCTTGTTGGAGGAAATATATCACTGGGGGTAGGACCTGAGGTTTCCAAAGCCACCCATCTCCTCGTGGCTCTCTCTGCTTCCTGTTTGTGGCTGGAGATGTGTGCTCATCTCAGCTCTCAGCTACAGGCTCCAGTTGCTATGCCTACCACGGTTCAGCTTCCCTGCGTCGGTGACGGAACTGCAAGCCCCACATCAGCCCTTCCTTCCTGAAGCGGCTTTGGTCATCGTGTCTTATCACAGCAATAGGAAAGTGAGGCGGTGGTCTTGCAAACAAGAGGAAGTAGGCGACAAGACAGGGACTTGTTTGTCTAACGGCAGTCAGTAAGTCCCCAGGCTGGCCAGCCAGCCAGTCCTCTGCCACCGCTAGCTCTCACCACCGGCTCTGCAGAAACCCGGACTTCGTTGGGTCCCTTTCATCGTGTCCCTTCTGTCAGGGCCTCCTTGGTTGGCTTTCCTGCATCTCTTTCTATCCCCACTCTCATCTCCAGCACAATCTCAGCTTGGCTGGCCTCAGCTAACGCTGGGGTTTCTTGACAGTACAGCTCCACTCTGCAGTACAGAGTCAGTCAGTCATCCTTAAGCATTCAATGCCCTGGGGCTGGAGGACGCTTTCTCCCTTGTGACAAGGACGGTTCTGGGAAATGGCCAACATGGCTGCCGCACTCCCCTCACCCATTGTCCTGTGGTCCCTCTGTGACTGCCTCAGCACTAACTATTCCTTGTTTCAGTCAGAGTCCCTTCCGACTGTTCTACACATGCTGTTTTTCTGGGTGCCCTACCCAGATTACCACTTTTTTTTAACCTGTTGCCTTAGAGAAGCCTCCTGGTGACCCCACCACCTATTAGGATAACATTTACTCAGAGTCATCTCTACCCGCTTTCTCTGGTATGTTTTCCATCCAGTTGCCCATCTCTAGCTCACTAGATTAAAATCTGTACATCTTTACTTTTGTTCCCCACTGGAGCACCCCGTCCTGAGCGCAGGGTTGTTGTCACCTCCCTTCACCCCGTGTTCTCAGAGCCCCACCGTGCTGTCTTGCAGCAGGTGTCTCAGATACGCAGTGGGTGCTCCAGAGAGTTTCAGAACGGATGCGTTCAGATCACGGGCGTTGTTGAACAGTGAAAACCTTCAAGTTTGGCTTACTTAGCACATAAATGCCTGAGTGGGGAGAGTGAGCATTAGAAAGGCCCTGCAAGAAGGAAATGACAGAACCGGAGATCCAATGAGATCTGACAACGGGGTAATGGTGGGCACAGAGACCCTAAGAGTGGTGTCCTGACCCAAGACTAGAACAGCCCCGCAGGGCGAGGAGGGAGTCACTGCTGAGACAGGGACCCACAGAGAGCTGTGCCAAGGGGACGCTGGCAGGGGCTGAGGGACATGGGCGTCTGCAGTGCCCTGCAGGGGAGGATCTAGAAGAAAGACGGTCCAAGCCTCACTCCCTTCCTTCTCTTTGATCTCCTTCCAGGAGCCCTATGTCTGGTGCCAACAGAAAGCCCAATGGACCCTCTAAATGGAACTGGTGGGTAGATCCACAAAAGACACAGGGGAGGATGAGGCCAGATCTGCAAAAGAACCTACAGGAGCAGGAGAGAGCTGGGCTCTGCCTCTGGTCCTCTCTCAGGACAAGTTGAGAATGACATCATCGTAGACCAGCATGGGGCCTACAGATAGAGACTGTCAATGACACTGCCGGAGTTCCATCTGCTCTCACAGGACATCGTCCTGTGGCCGGCCAGGCTTTCTAATTGTCTTCTTCAGGATTTAGTTTGTCAGAGTCCTAGTAAATTCAACGTTCACTCGACAGTAGCAGTCAAATTTCTCTTATGATAAAATACTCTAGCTAACTCCAGACTGGGGCGAGCCACCTGGCTTGTCCGGTGGCCACGGGCACCGCTCTCACTTGCCATACTGCGCTTACGGAACGATCAGCCTGGAGCTCCTGAGCTGCTCATACTCCGCCTCCGTCCTGACGATTGGTCCTATAATTTACCTTCCTTGGCTCTTCGCCATTGTGAAAATAGATCGTGTTTCTAGCAAAAATGCGCGATCACTCCTGTCAAACCTCTTATGCAAAAGCCAACATAGAGCAAATCAAAGATCTAGGCCTGAAAAATGAGACAATAGGTTTAATTTTGTCTTTGTGACACTGAAGCTAACCTTAGTTCCTTATGAACCTAAAGTATAACCAACCAATAGATAATTCAAAATTAAAAGTATCTATATGCTTCTAGGAAAAAAAGTGGCCCACAAAACTCACGGGAAGAGACACTTTTTCTAAAGAGGATATGCAAATAGCCAACAAATATAGATAAAGATGCAGAGCATTACTGTGATGGTTTGTATATGATTCGTTTGATTGATTCAGGGAGAAACCCTATTAGGAGGTGTGGCCTTGTTGGAGTGGGTGTGTCACTGTATTCTCACCTCCTCCTGCGCCATGCCTGCCTGGATGCTGCCATGTTTCTGCCTTGATGACAATGGACTGAACCTCTCTGAGCCTGTAAGGCAACCCCAATTAAATGTTCTTTTGTAAAACTTGCATTGGGGCAGGAGGAGCTGAGAGTACAATAATACACCTACTCCAACAAGGCCACACCTCCTAATAGGGTTTCTCCCCGAATCAATCATATACAAACCATCACAATTACTGTGCATAGGACAAACTCAATTGAAGCCACAATGGCATACCACACTGTACACATTTCGATGGATAAATAGAAAAGGTACAGCAAGTGCTGGTGAGAATATGCAGAAACAGGTGCCTCTCCACTTTGCTGCTTGGTTGTAAAACATTGACTATGCTGACTACAAACATTAAACACAATCGCCATTTGACTCAATGATCCGGGCTGAATACATTTGCCATCCCCCAATTTACTGGAGCCTTATTTTCAACATTAGAGTATTAAAAGTGGGGTCTTTGGGAGGTGAACAGATTGGATTAATCAGGTCATGGATATTGTGCTCTGGTGGTGGGATTAGAGCCTTTATAGTACCAGAAGAAATGAGATCTCTTCTGTCTCCCCACCCTAGCCCAGTCCTTTCCCTCCATCCCTGGAAAGGCCACGAGTGCACAGTTTAGAGGTAGGTTCTCAGGGTTCTTCCTCTTACCTCAGATCTCTCCCCAGAAACTGCCCATGCTTGAATTCTAGGCTCCAGGAGTGTGAGAAATAAACGTCTACCTCTAAAGCAACTAGTCCATGGTCAGCCTGAACTGACCATAACATCCAGTAATTCACCTCCTAGTGCATACCATACCCAAGAAGATTGAAAACATCTACACAGAAACTTTAAGGTCAATGTTTATGACAGAACTATTCATAAGTTAAAAAGCAAGAAGAACCCGAACTTTCAACTGATGGGTAAATGAAAGATGGCTCTCGTGCCAATGAAAGATGAAATGCGGACACTGTGGAAGTGAAGTGGAAATTTCTGGCTTCTCTGGAGGTTCAGTTGTGTCATGTGATATGTTTCTGGAAACTGTCTTATGAGAGGATGTTTTGCTGAGGCAGACACACAGGAGGATGTTTTTGCTGGAACAGATACATGGTGTATTTCTGGAAGCTTCCTGGAAAGGGGGCACATTATGTTTTGCTGGAGCAGATGCTTGAGAAAGCACTAGATGTTTGGAAAGGGTCTAAGCATAACCCAAGAGACAGTGGACAACACTGTGGCATTGGTTCACCTTGCCTTCTCTGCTGATCATCATTTGTCGTGACTTCACAGACAAAACTGCACCAGAGAACTTCTTGTGATATTCCAGTGGCTTCTTGGCACTTCTGTGGACGCAGGCTGATTGACGGAGGCTCATAGTTTCTTCTGGATCAAACCACCATTGCTGATTTGTCAATGTTATTTGCAAGTGGATCAACTACTGCTGCTGATTTGTGTGAGCAGAACTGCTGATATCCTGACAACAAAGACTGGAGTCGCCCCAAAGAACTATTTCTGAACAGACCCACATTCCCCTTTGCCCTATTAGCCTTTCCTTTCCACTACCCCTGGTAGGAGGTGGGCTAGAAGGGAGGTTAAGTCATTAAGAGCCCTTACCAACGTAGGTTTTGAAAAGTCCAAGCCTACATGGAAGAACCTTGGAGACCCTGCATTAGGTGAAGGAAGCTACCCAGAGAACTTTACATGGTAAGAATATTTATATCATAGGCCAGAATAGACATCCAAAGGGTCAGAAAGGGGGCTAGTGCTAGCCAGGGGATAGGGAGGAGGGGATGAGGAGAAACTACAGGGTTTCTTTGAGAAAGCAATGAAAGGGTTCTGAAATCCAAGGGTAGTGATGGTTATGCAATCTTGTGAACATGCTAAAACCCACCTACTTGGACATTTTAAATGGTGAACTTTATAGATTATGAATAACTCAATTTTTAAAATGGTCACAATCAATAATGAGGTGAGATCTTCCTAGACTCTTAATACATCATTCCAAGGAAATCAGTGAAAGTAAAAAGAAGAAGAAGAAGAAGAAGAAGAAGAAGAAGAAGAAGAAGAAGAAGAAGAAGAAGAAAAGAAAAACCTGGTGTTGCAAGGAATAATAAATATGGTAAAGTTCCAGGGGATCTCTTCTCGGCATTACAATTGTAGAAACTGAGACAACAGAATGAGCCTAGGATAGGAATGAGGTCTAGGGAACCATAATTATCTCTGAAGCCTGAGGTCTAACCAGGCATAAAAGAAGAGTCTGCATCCCAGTTCTGATGGGCTTGAGGGGCCTCCGACACCAGCGTTCCTCCGGTCCTCCCTCCTTGAATTCTTTCCTTCCTTCCCTCCCTCACCACCCCTCCTCTCTCTCCAGCTCAAGCTTCCCTGTAACTTGTCACATCGCTCATGTTAGCCCTGCATTTTCCACGCTCCCGCCCCCTTTCCTACGCTCAGCCCCCTGAGTGCTGGGATTACAGATTTGTGCCACCGCAGAGGGCAGAGTGCTCTGTTTCTTCCATTCTGTGCTGGAAATAGAGCCTAGGGTTTTGTGCTTGCTAGGTCAAGCTTGTGTTTCTAAATGACAATAAAGTCTCAGTTGCATTGAGATAACGGGAGAAATTTTTGTACCTTATAAAATTAAATCCCATGTAATGTTTCAAAAATAAATTAATTATAAATACCTAACATATAAATTGGATCATTATATTGTATTTATTTATTTATTTATTTATTTATTTATTTATTTATCTGGTTTTTCGAGACAGGGTTTCTCTGGATAGCCCTGGCTGTCCTGGAACTCACTCTATAGACCAAGCTGGTCTTGAATTTAGAAATCCGCCTGCCTCTGCCTCCCAAGTGCTGGGATTAAAGACCTGTGTCACCACTGTCCAGCTATATTGTATCTATGTATTGAGAACATTTGCTTGTAGTCTGAAGTCGTAGCTCAGAGGAACGCCTGTTTATCATGTCTGAGGCCCTAGGGTCTATCCTCAACACCAAAATATAAAAATAAAATAAAATCCCCCCATGAATTTGTTAATATGTTAAAAGTACAGGTGTGGTAGATCACGCCTTTGCTTTTAATCCCAGCACTTTAATGGGGAGGCAGAGGCAGGCAGATCTCTGTGAGTTTCAGGCCAGTCTGGTCTACTTAATCACATTCCAAACCAGCCAGGTCTACACAGTGAGAAAATAAATAATTTTTTTCCCAATGTACCATTGTTTAATAACCTTACTTGGACATTTTTCTTTACATCATTACTGTTTTATGTTTTACTCCTCAATGTGTTTCTATTTAGAAAAACCAGGAAGGATCTGGTGTCTACCTCAGAGAGCTGTTAGCAGGCATTATTAGCAAGTAATTGTGTGTAGAGTCTTTACAGTGGCCTGACAGTTCCAGGAGCTGTTTGATGAAGAGGGTAACGCTCTATACAAATCGTCCCCATCAGGGAAATAATATAATGAGCAGGTGCTACGGACTGGTGTTTAGTTCTTTAGAGTTGTATGTTGAAACCTTGCCCTGAAGTGTGGCAGTAATAGAGTATGGAACCTGTGGGGTAGGGTCAGGTCATGAGGGCAGAGCCAGCCCTCACTAATGGGATTAGTGCCCTA
This sequence comes from Apodemus agrarius, assembly GCA_964023405.1. Taxonomy (NCBI): domain Eukaryota; kingdom Metazoa; phylum Chordata; class Mammalia; order Rodentia; family Muridae; genus Apodemus; species Apodemus agrarius. The sequence continues at coordinate 48,075,133 of OZ030025.1, forward strand.
GTCACATGAGAGATGCTTCCTTCTCTGCTCTCTGCTGAGCGAGCGGAGCTACAAGAGCCAGGGGCCCACAACCCGGGAACCCAGCCCTGCCGGCCCCCAACTACATCAGAACCGTGGGACATACATTCCTGCTGTTTCTAATCTTCTGGTCTCTGGTGCTGGGTTCCCAGCAGGGCAATGGAAATAGCATAGAAATGAAAATGTGTATAGTAACAGAGTGTGCAAATGGAACTCCCTGCTGTTCTGTTGAGCCTCCGAAGGAGAACAGACACTGAGCTGGGGTCTGTCATCGGGTTTTATTGCTCTGAAAAGACACCAGGATCAAGGCAACCCTTATAAAGGACAACATTTACTTGGGGGCTTGCTTATAGTTTCAGAGGTTTAGCCCATTATCCTCATGGCTGTGTCCAGGTGCTGAAAGCTCTCCGTCTTGATCAAAAGACACCCAGGAGGAGACTATCCTCTGCCCCGGGTGCAGCCTGAGCATAGAAGATCCCAAAGCCCAGCTTCACAGCGACACATGTCCTCCAACAAGGCCACACCTCCTGACAGTGCCACTCCTTATGGCCAAGCATTCAAACACATGATGCTATGGGGGCCAAACCTATTCTAGCCACCACAGGGTCTCATTCTAAGGTGACATGGACTCATGACGTACAGAAATGATAAAGTGACACTTCTGGGTCATAAAGGAGGACTATGGGCGCCTCTGGGACACTGAGGTCTGCATCCGTTAGAGCTGCTGCACTGTCGGCCTCTCTGCCCTGAGAGGAGAAAGAACACATAGTGCTAGACCATGCAAGCACCTGGGGATGCACAATTAGTTGGAGGGGATGGTTTCTTAGTGGCGTAATGGTCTCGACGTGAAGGCCCCCCAGAACCAAGTCCATTCACTCAAATCTTCACTGAGCATCAAGGCTTCTCGGGTCGCATGCTTTAGTCCTAGGGACATGCACCAATTAGAATACACCTTAGAAAGGTCCTTGGCTACAAAGTCTCAGAAAGTAGAGCCGTCTGATTTAGCCCATTCAGGCCACCACAACAGAACGCCATAGACTGAGCTGCTAGCCTAGAGCCTGCCACAGACTCCTCATTGCTCTGGAGGCTGGGAATGGAGACGCCAAGGGGCCGGCAGGGTGTAAGGTAAGGCCTCGCCAAGTGTCTCCACAGAAGCAAACGTTCTACCTTCCTTCACTCATAGTCTCCTCCTCTACAACCTCTCTCATCTCATTCCAGGCTGGCCTCTGACTTACTGTGGAGCCCAGCTATAAGTCCTTGAACTTGTAGCAATCCTCCTGCCTCAGTCTTCCAAGTGCTGAGATTACAGGAGTGGGCTATTTTGTGCATATATACACCACCATAGCACCATAAATACACACACATACACACACTTTTTGGCTCTAGCATTAAAAATATGTATATATTAATATGTATGATATATAAATACATATTTTAATATATACACATATACTAGTATGTATGTGTATATAAATATATACGAATATATTATGATATATCTTTAACATACATATTTATAATATTACATGTTATATTTATATATTATATTATTATATATTTTAAATATATTATACATATGATATATAATATATTAGATATATAAATATATATTTTAATATATATACACATACATATTTTATTGCTAGAGCCAGACATAGTGTGTGCTTGTTGTGTGTGTGTGTGTGTATCCCATTCACAAACATTTTATGTTCAGGAACCCAAAACTCCCAAGGCCCCAATTCCTAATACATCACATTGTCAGCTATATTTTCAACATATTAATTGGGGATGGGCACAAGTGATCAGTGCATAGCACAAATCAGCACTCAGAGCATGTGGTCCACGGAGTCTGTGTTTTATTATAAAAGGTCATGTCTTGAATGGCATATAGATTTATCTTTGATACAATTTCCATTGACTCACTCTCTGTCAAATGTCACCCTGTCCTTATCAGATATGTGAGAGGCACAACCCAAACCTCCCGGCACAAGTCTACCCAGCAATTACTTTCAGTACAGGTTTTATAATTCAGCATATACATCAGTTTCCAGATTGCAGCTATCATCCGTCTCCATATAAACCACAGTTTAACTGGCTTTATCTGATTCTAAACATAATTGGAATTAAGGTTTAGAAAGAGCGATAAGGCTGATCCAATCTTAACACAAAAGAAAAACAGGCACCCACTTATTTGCATGTTCGTTCTGGAGCACCCTTAATACTTTAAAGTTTTACATGATATAAAGATCTGGCCTGACAGGACAATCTGTGGCGGTGACTGTGTGACCCGTGCCCCTCCCCAGATGCCTCTCCACTGATGCACATCCCAGCTCGGGCACAGCCTGGTCCTGCCCTGTTGGGCTCCCCTCCAGGGAGACCAACTAGCGTGCCTGCCTCCTTTGCACAGGGTGGAGACTCTCGCAGCCTTCCCTGCCCTGCGGCAGGGGAAGTGGCAACTTGGCCCACGCCTTCCAAGCAGAACTTGCCACCAGCCTTCCAAATGTTTGGTTGTAGATCTCTGCTCAGAACCGACCCAGGGAGAATGAAAAGCTCTCTTCTTGACTGGAGAGTCTTCAGGCAAGAAGGAACTTTTCACACGCACCTCTGATGAGCCTCACACAGAAGGCTCTTTCTCAGCCCCACCCCCCACCCCAACCTAGGCAGGAAATTGCTCCCAGCAGCCCAGATCTGGAGGAAGGGGCGTGGCCACAAAGGGTCACCTTTCTGCATCCCAGGTCCGCCATCTTACTTCCGCATTTTGGATCTCTGGTCACAGTTCAGCCCTCCAGGGATGAGTGAGGGAGGCATTTCACTAGGGATTTTCTGAAGCTAGGTGAATGAAGTCTAACTTAGATGATTCATTCAGCCACAAGCCAACCGGCAACCTGGCATACACTGAAGCAGTGGGAACGCAGGGAGTTGTGGGGAGGCTGACTTCCTGCCTTAGCTGAACTTGATATTTCGGTCCCTCCAAAGACAGCAGAACATCCCTCAGGAATACCCCTGCTGTGAACAGTCACCAACACCGCGGCCACTCCCTCCACCCAATTCTGCCACTCGGGCTCTCTTCCATTGTGAGATTCCTCTATAAAAGGTAAGTATGCATCCCAAACAGGCAAAATATCCATCCATCATCAAGAAACCAAGAAATAAGAGTGAGACCCCAGAGACTAGGTTGAATAAGAAAAGCTCGGCTCTTGTAACTATGCCTGCAATTCTAGGTGCTGGGGCCCCTTTTCCTCACAAATGCGATTCCTTCTCCTTGCTCTTCATGGCCTTGGCACCATTTCATCCAACCTTTGAGGCAGATGATGTTCTAAGGGCGACCGTTTGCTGAGGCAGATTAGTAGACTGAAGCGCAGAGAGGCGTGGCGACTGGCTCGGGCTCAGACCGCCCACACTAGGCAGAGCTTGGATTTGAACTGTAGCAGATGTGATTTCGGAAGCCGTGCCTTTAACCGATAGCTTGTATGGAGTACTCTAGAAGGAGGAGCTGCCCTCACCTCACAGCCTCATGAGCAGTCTCCCCCAAATTTGCCAAAGGTTCTGGCACTTCCAAACCCCAATTGCAAAAGGTATACAGCCATTAAATTATGATAGCTAACCTATTGCAAGAGTAAGTCACTGTGGAGAGGAAGAAACGTTTTCACACAACTAATGGCCTGGTAACCTGATACACAATCAACATTAAAGAAAAAAAAAACCCTCCATTTCAAGTTTCCCATGAATTAATCACAGATAAATCCGTGTCTGTGTTAATCTTTGATGTCAAGCTGCCAGGAACTTCAGCTAGAGTGTGAGTCAAGCGCGTGTTAGAAATCCACGCTCATTTGTATAACTGTAGACTGGCTGGAAGGGAGCTCTGCCTGCCTCAACTCTCTAAGTGACACCGCTCAAGAGAGGATAAGATGTCCCAGGTTCTAAAAGCCACTCTGTGCACGGAGCATCAGGCAAACAAACTCTCAGCCTTCCCACAGATGTCTCCTTGTCCACCTTGTTACACCGCTCATCCCTCCTGTGTGAGACTTTTATTTAAAAAAAAAAAAAAAACAAAAACCAAAAAAACCAAAACCCTTTTCATCACCTGGGTAAAGAGACATCTCTATTCTATGTGCAGACAAGGTTAACAGCTATGTGCTCGGTGCTGTTAAATTGTGTGGTGTGTGTGTGTGTGTGTGTGTGTGTGTGTGTAGGGAGGGAGGGAGGAAGAGAGGGAGAGGAAGGGGGAGGGGGAGGGGGAGAAGTCTGGTCGTGCACACAGGCACATGTGAGCCACAGCATGAGTGTGGACCTCAGAGAATAATCTGGGTTATTCTATCTTTTCGAAACAGGGTTTCTTTGTTGGCCTATGAGCATCTAGGAATTCTTCTGCTTCTGTCTCCCATCTGTTTGCAGGAAGCCTGGATTAGAGACACTTGCATTATAACATCTGTATTGTATTCAGATGTTATAAGAACTCTGGGGATTTGAACTCTGGTCCTTGGGTTTACAGGGCAAGGACAGCTATCTCCCCAGCCCGTGTGAAGACTTTACTTGCTCTTCACTGTAAAAAGCAGATGGTTACATAAAGCAAACACTAGGGGGTGCAAAATCGTCTGGTATATGTGAGAAACAAGTGTTACTTTTTATCTTACAAAGGAACTCATTTTCTGTTATCTAGACCAGTCATTATTCCCATTACAAATCTTTGGGGATATTTTTGAAAAATTTTAGAGATTTCTATTGCTTTCTTATTTCTTTTCTTTTCCTTTTTTAATTTTGTGGGGTTGTTTGTTTGTTTGTTTGTTTGTTTTGAAAACAGGGTCTCTCTTTGTAGCCCCAGCTGTCCTGGCACTCTCTTTATAGAGCAAGCTGGTCTCCAACTCACAGAGATTCACCTGCCTCTGCCTCCTGAGTGCTAGGATTAAAGGTGTACACCACCATGCCTGGCTTCTTTCTAAAAAGTTTTTAACCTTTATTCTTATTTCATGTTTGTGAGTTTTTTCCCTGCATGTGTGTCTGTGTACCAGTGCATGCAGTGGAAGTCAGAAAAGGCTGTCTGATCCCCTGGGACTGGAGTTATAGACAGTTGTAGGATACCAGGTGGGTGCTGGGAATTGAACTCAGGTCCTCTGGAAGAATAGCCAGTGCTCTTAACCACCACCCCTTTTTTCTTTCTTGAGAGAGAAGGTCACATGTAACCAAGGCTAGACTTGAATGTAACCAAGGCTAACCTGAGAATTCATATCTCCCTGCTCCAACTCACAAGTGCTAGGATGCAGGTTTGTGCAACTACATCTGGCCAGACAATGATTCTTCTCATAAAGTGGTGTGCCTCTTTTCTAAGTGTCAGACCTCTTCTCTGGTCCCTGGCCTTTGGACCACTCATCTTCCCAGTTCAGCTCTCTTCAAATCCTTGTAAGCAAAGCTATTTGTTCTTTCTAAATCACAGCTTCTACCACAGCATCTGAACCTCAAAAGCCTCCAGCCACTGTCCGTTCTCAAGATAAAGCTACACAAAAAGGCACCATCTGTCTCTGAAGCCATCCTATTCTGGTGGTGTTCTGTTCAAACTGTCCTTCCACTGGTACGATCGTTCTCAGAGCCCTAAGCACAGGCTGTGTCTCCCTGACTCTGCCTGTGGAGTTTTCTCTCCCAAAATGTAACCTTGCTCGCCTGGGCCAACCCAACTCTGATTCACCAAAGTTGGGCTGGCAGAGCCCAGTCCGGAGGCCACCTGACAACCCAAGCCAACCGAAATCCGCCTCTTAAAGTGTTCAGTGCCGGGAAACACGCCTTTCCCAGTCTCTCCTGTTTTGGGTTCCTTTTCCCACACAGATGTCTCCTACCTTCCCATTCAGTTTATACATTTTGCTAGAGGAGGAAACATTTTTACAGCAAAACTATTTCCCACAGTACTTTATGCCTCACACACATAAAGATGGAAGGCTCAGACCTCTGACTAGCTCATAGCTCCATCCTGAGCCCCTTTGAATGATCTGGTAATATTATTCTAAAATTTCACAAGTTAATGGGATATGTGTTTAGGAATATCCCATACCTATATTCATGGTGAAGGTCAAATATAAAATTCTGGAACTTTCAGTAATAGGAACAGAGTCATGTCTTTATTCTGACGTTTAAAGACCTACAGGTGAGATGGCTCTGCAGGTGAGATGGCTCAGAGGCTAAGCGCTCTTACCAGGCAAGCCTGATGGGATCTGTCTATCCCTCAGACAGACGGTGACATTGTTCTCTGACTCCATATGTGGCTGTGGTATGTGTAGTTCCTGCTACCACACACATTAGTATTGTAAAAGCTATCTAGATTTGCTTAGTTCCACACCCCATTTTTTGACTGGGTTTTTTGGTGATTAGCTTCTTGAGTTCTTTATATATTTTGGATATTAGCCTTCTATCAGATGTGGGGTTAATGAAGACTTTTTTCCCAATCTGGAGGTTGTCGATTTGTCCTACTGATGATGTCCTTTCCTTTTTAGTTTCATGGGGTCCCTTTTATCAATTCTTGCTCTTAGAGCCTGAGTCATTGGAGTTCTGTTTCGAAAATTTCTCCCCATTCCCATGAGTTCGAGGCTCTTCCCCACTTTCTCTTCTATTAGATTCGGTGTACTTGATTTTATGTTGAGGTCTTTGATCCACTTGGATTTGAGCCTTGTGCAAGGTGACAAATAGAGATCTATTTTCATTTTTCTACATACAGACTGCCAGTTAGACCAGCACCATTTATTAGAGATGCTTTCTTTTTTCCATTGTATATTTTTTGGCTTCTTTGTCAAAGATTAAGTGTCCATAGGTGTGTGGGTTTATTTTCAGGTCTTCAATTCTATTCCATTGATCAACCTGTTTGTCTCTGTACCAATACCATGCAGTTTTTATCACTATTTTTCTGTAGTATAGCTTGAGGTCAGGGATGATGATTCTCCCAGAAGTTCTTTTATTGTTAAGAATCGTTTTAGTTCTCCAGGGTTTTGGCTGTCCTCTGAGAGGTCCAACAAGCAGTCTCCCAGTGAGAAAGGTGCAGCTCCTTACACTCAACCAATGGACTGAAGTTGAGGACCCCTGTGGTTGAATTAGGGAAAGGCTGGAAGAAGCTGAGGAGAGTGACCCCATAGGAAGACCAGCAGTCTCAACTGGCCTGGACCCTTGAGATTTCTCAGACACTGAGCCACAAACCAGGTAGCATACCCTAGCTGGCCCAAGGTCTCCAACACACATACAGCAGAGGATTGCCTGGTCTGGCCTCAATGGGAGAAGATGCACCTAGCCCTCAAGAGACTTGAGGCCCCAGGGAGTGGGGAGGTCTGGTGGGGTGGTGGGGACATCCTATTGGAGACAGGGGAGGAGGAATGGGATGAAACTGTGGGAGGGGGGACTGGAAGGGGAGCAATGGCTGGATTGTTAAAAAACAAAGGAAATAAAGAATCAGCGTATAGATTTGACTAGCTATTGAGAGGAAGTTTAATCAGTGGGATGGGGGGGTGACAAGAAACAGTAGTGGGATGAAAATACGATCAAAATATATTATAATACATAAAATGTTATAAGCTGGGTGGTGTCACACACACCTTTAATCCCAGCACTTAGGAGGCAGAGGCAGAGGCAGAGGCAGAGGCAGAGGCAGAGGCAGAGGCAGAGGCAGAGGCAGAGGCAGAGGCAGAGGCAGAGGCAGAGGCAGAGGCAGAGGCAGAGGCAGAGGCAGAGGCAGAGGCAGAGGCAGAGGCAGAGGCAGATTTCTGTGAGTTTGAGGACAGCTTGGGCTACAGAATGAGTTCCAGGAAGCCAGAGCTAAACACGAAGCAAACAAAACCAAAAACAACCAAAATAAAAACAAACAAAAATCCCAGACAAACCCTATCTTGAAAAAAAAAATTATGGGGCTGGAGAGATGGCTCAGCGGCTAAGAGCACTGACTGCTCTTCCGAAGGTTCTGAGTTCAAATCCCAGCAACCACATGGTTGGCTCACAACCATCTGTAATGAGATCTGACTCTTTCTTCTAGAGTGTCTAAAGACAGCTACAGTGTACTTACATATAATAAATAAATAAATCTTAAAAAATTATAATAAAACAAATTACATGTAATTAATACGTACTAAAAGTATTTTTTAAACTGGCCAAATTTGCCCAAACATTAATTTCAAAAAAGAGAAAACAAGATTCTAAATGGAAAGTTTAGTGTTTTAAAGTTGAGTCAAGCTAAAAACGTATCAAATAAAGTTCCAATTTCCCTTTTCTGCTTTAAGTAGCTTTCACGTTGTTAAGTGCTGCTAGAGCAGTTTCCACAGTGTGCTTTAGCAGAGCTGCTCGCCCTGCCCAAGATGCCCCGCCCCGTGCCTAGCCCTTCCCACAGTCTCTTCCTTCCCTCTGCCCCAAGCGTTGTGTCCTTTGACCCTTGGAAAAATATACCTTCAGCTATGTCTGAAGCCCAGTATTCTCTTCCGTAGCCTGCCTCCATGTAATATACTAGAGGCCTGCCACGCCCACCCAGGGACAGCTCAGCTCGTGCACACAGATCTGCACGGAGTCCCTGGACACAGCTTCCGGTTACCCATTGAAGCCCTTCCGCTGCAGGGCCTGCTCTCCGAGGGACGAGGCGGAGGTGCATTAGACTTGGGAACTGGACTTCCTTGTCCTCCCATCTGAGGGGGACACTAAACACATTTAGTTTCCTCTCTAAAAAGTATTTATTATGCAATATGCACGAGTGTTTTGTCTGCATGTGTGCACATGTACCTTATATGTGCGTCAAGCCCACAGGTGCCAGAAGAGAGCACTGGGTCCCTTGGAACTGGAGTTACAGGGGTTTGTGAGCTCCAGGCGTGGGCCCTGGGAATGGAATCTGTGTCCTCTGCAGGAGCAGCCAGTGCTCTTAGCCACTGAGCCGTCTCTCCAGCCCTACAAATCTACTCTTAATATCTCGTTTTTTGTTGTTGTCCTGAGTCAGGGTCTTCCTTCGTAGCTCAGGGTGACATCAAAGGCAACATCCTATGAGCCACCGCGGGACTGACTTATTTAGTCATTTGAAAGCAGCTAAAACTTCTGAATCAATTTATTATTATTCCAGCACTCAAGAAACAGAGTCAGGAGGATTGCTGTAAGTTGTAGGCCAGTCTGGGCTACACAGTGAGACCTTGTCTTCACAGCAAGAACAATAAAATACTAAACAAAAAGTAAAAGCATTGGGACTTTAAAAGGCCAGTTAAAGTTTCCTGGGTGTTTTTAATCTCCCCAAATATGAAAGCACATAAAAAGGGAAAGACTGCATAATTACAAAGGTTTGTAAGTTGCTACACACTATGGTGATTCCTGATGGACTGCTGACGCATTAACAGCGTGGTGGCTTCTATTAAACACACCAGCACTGGGCCGAGGGTGTGGCCCAGCAGTAGAGCCCTGCTGAGTCCTCAGTTCCACCTCCAGAGCCACAGACAAACTGAGGACACACTGGGGCAAAAGATGGAAGATCACAGTTGCCTATCTGAACACAGAGCTTTTTAACACCGGCTTCCAGGAGACCACAGACATAGTTAACGACATGCTCGCATTTGGGTTGTTTTGTTTTGTTTTGAACCCTGCTACAGGGCAGCCCCTGAGTCACAGAGCTTGGCAGATGCAATCATTGGCCTCATTCCTTCAACGCAAGCAGCACTCCTCTGATAAAGACACGACCGCGTGTCATATTCTCCAATGGATCCACATGTTTATCCATGTTTATCCTAGTGCACACAGGAACACGGGGCAGGGGATACCAGCGGACGAATGTGTTTTGAAATTACACGTCTTGAAAAGTGTCATATGTTCCATAGAAGTAGAAGAAGAGCGTGTAGAAAGAAGACTCCCCCTCAGGTTAGTGCTAAGCAGACTCGGAATCGAGGGGAGAAGTGGTATCGTGAGGTCAGGGTCAGCTGTCAGCCTCCCATGGAGTCTGTGCTGTCAAAGCGCAAGCTCTTGGCTGCCCTCTTCTTCCTTTCGTATGATTCACGGAGCTGTGCATGTCACCTTTCCTTCGGCGTCCCTCCCCCCTTCCCCGCTCCTATACTCTCTGGCTCACGCTTGAGGTCAACCAGTGATGGCGTCAGGACTGGTCACCCTTCCTTGAAATGCCACTCTCTGTGGGACACTTCCGCCCTCCCTTCCAAAACGGGTTTCCCTGTAACATTTGATTATCTATTGTGGTGTCTGTGTGCGGGTCCAAGTGAAGGCCACGGGGATGTGCATGTTACATGAATGTGCTCCTGAGGGTGAGTGCACATGTCTGTGCATGCATGTAGAGGCCGAGGTGACTGCCGGTCGTCCCTTAATCGTTTTCTACCTGACATTCTGAAGCAGGACCTCTTCCTGAACCTGTAGCTCATCAGCTGGCTAGGCTGACTGGCGGGCCAGTGAGCTCCGTGGCCTGTCACAGCGCCCTCTATCGGCTGCTGGGATTACAGACACCCACCACCACACCCCACTTTGCACAGGTGCTGGGGATCAGACTCTTGTGGCACAGCATGACGTCTGCCCACTGAGCTGTCCTCCCAGATCTAAACGGCCATTTTTAAAGGTAAAAGGTCCCAGTGGCTCACAAGCCTAAGACGCCCACAGCTTCCGGTCCTTATTTTTCCGATAACATCTGTTCGTCTCTATGATTCTTGTGCCATTGAAAGTACAGCAGAGGTAATAAGAAAACTGTGGCCCTATCTGGAGGTTTCTAATGCGACAAGTCATTGCTCCAGCAATGGGGGAATAAGGGAATGAAGCCAAGCACTTGTCTTGTCTTTCTTGTGAGCCTTTTTAGGTAGTGAAACATGATGAGGGAAAGACCCTCCAATAGAAAAGTCCCAGCTAACAAACGTGTCTGGGTGAGGTTATGGCTGGAGCAACAGTCATAAGTGACTGACCCCACTGTCTGGAACAGGCTCTGAGAGGGAGGTGTCCAGAGGACCATATCAACCTTTACATCACAAGAATGAGAAACTGGCGGGTGTTTTATTATCCACAGCACCATCTGTGAAAGAGCCTTCCCCCGAATAAACGAGTCAAGATCCCAGGGTGAGCTTACTGTTTGCCAGTAAATACTGGGGACGGAGGAAAAGGTCAGTGACAGGAGCACAAAGCAGAGGAACCTGGATGTGGGACGTTCCACAAGGGAAAAAAGTGACGGGCTTGCCTGGTGGCACACACCTCTAACCCCAGCCCTGAGAAGGCAGGGCAGGTGGATCTGTGAGTTTGAGGCAAGCCCCGTCTTCATAGTAAGTTCCAGGACAGCCAGAGATACACAGTGAGACCCTTACATCTAATTAATTAATTAATTAATTAATTAACTAGCCATCCTTTAGATTAGAAACTCAAATCACATATAGACCACTCTAGATGACTAGGGTAATTGGAACCATGGCAAGATACTTGCTAATATGAAGTAATCAATATTTCCATCACTGTGGTAACAGTATTGTGGTAATTGGTTTTGATGACATCTTTTCATAAGACACATACTGACATATTTATGGGGAAAATAACTTTATGCCTAGGACTGGACTTTTCATTTAAGGGGCTTTATTCCTTAAATCAATTCTAGATTTATGGGAAAACTGATGAGCTGACTTGGAGAGTTCCTATCACACTTTAGTCAGGATACTCTAGAAAAACACAAATACACACTCACACATATATACATACACACATACACACACATACACACATGTATACACACACACACGCACATATATATACATGCACACATACACACATATATAATGTGTATATACACACACACACACACACACACATATATGTGTCTATGTGTCTGTCTATCTATCTATCTATCTATCTATCTATCTATCTATCTATCTATCTAATTTCTCCATGGTCAACACTTCTGTGGACATTTCTTCTTCATCTATTTATTTGCACAGCCCAAATTAAAACAACTCAAACCTAGACCTGTCATTCTCCCATAAATGGGTCACTCATCTTACTAGTAAAGACATTTTAAAAAGCCACAGCCATAATCTTATCATACTTTAAAAAAAACCTCGTTATTATTTTATATTACCAAATACCCAGCCAGTGTTTCAATATCACCTCAAATGTATTTTTACAGCTGATTTCAGTCAGGATGGGAGCCATGTCTATACCTGTACTTCTAATATCGGGGTGGACCCAGGGACACTTAATTTATACCGTGAGCTATAGGAAGGCCACTTTGTTCGTTCTGTCCCTCAAAGTGTCCCAGCTCTGGCTGTTAAGGGTTTTGTTTTACCTGCAGTCAGCTGCCACTGTCGCCTTTTTAGTCGTGTTGACAGTTTTTGCTTTCTGCTACTAGACGGCACTCCAGGTTCATCTGCAGCACTGTGCGCAATGGTCCTTTAATGTCAGCTATTCCCCAAGGAAGACTAGTTCATTCTATACGACCCTGGCATCAGCAGCAAAGCGGTCTAGGTGTGTTCATTGCCCCTGAGGTGCCCTGATTATAGGTCCCCTCAGCTGACCAAGCAAGAGAATGTTTGGAGAGCTGGAGAGATGGCTCAGTAGGTAAGAGCACTTGCTGCTCTTCCAGGGGACCTGAGTTCAATTCCCTACAGCCATACAGTGGCTCACAACCATCTGCAACTCCAGCTCTAGAGGATTTAATACCACTGATCTCCATAGGCACTAGCACTCACATGTACACACACACACACACACACACACACACACACACACACCAACCCTTTTAAAAAACAGAAAATAAAATGTATGGTGTATGCCCTAATAACTTGATTACAAATAAACAGTTATGTATGTAACCATTTGTAGCTATAGCAAGTTAAATGTGACTTCATATTGATAGGTTTGGCCTTTTTGATTTTTGAAAAATTATCAGTATATGTGTGAGTGTGTGCTATATATGATCTAATATGCACACATATGTGTGTATGTGCCCGTATGTATACATAATATGCATGTATGCTTTCAAATGTGCCACAGCACATGTGTTGGTCTTCTCTTTCTATCTTTATGTGTGTTCTAGGAATCAGACGTAGGTCGGCAGGTCGCTGTGGTGCACACCTCTGCCTGCCTAGCTGTCTGGCCAGCCAGGCTTGGCTTTTAACTCCGTGTGTGTCTGCGATGGGTTCCAGATGTGGCTTTGATAATTGTTAAAACTGGATTATGTGTAAATGGAAGACGGGGTAGGTGGTGGTGGTTTATTTTATTATCTCTACTTCTGTGGTGCTTTGAAGTTTCTGGACAAAGAAAGACTCTTAGTGAGAACAGAGGAGGACACTGGTGAGATGGCTCAGTCTGTGAGGAACTCGCCACCCAAGCAGGGATTTAGACTCCCAGTAGCAACATAAAGGCCGGGGATGGGGTAAGGAAATGACTACGATCCCATCACTGGGAGGTGGACACAGAGGGCTTGCTGGCTAGCCAGTCTCTGTAATCAGTGCTCATTCAGAGGCCCTATCTCAGAAAGGACGGTGAAGCCTGCCTGAGGGAGATACTCAATGTCGATTCCTGGGTCCTACATGCAGACAGACAGGTGCTCATGCACCTGTACACAAGTGTGCACACACAGAGAGACACACACACAAAATAATACTGGGAGGGAGTATCGGGCAACTCCGACCCTCCTGACCCCAATGAGTGTTATGAGCTAATTTCCAAGCAAATAACTAATTAAACACCAAAATCTGAAAAGGTCCACACTGACAAAAGTAAGAAATGACAGGTAACAAAAGGAAACTTCTAGAAAAAAAGCAATATACAAGTGATAATTTACTGTAATTGTAGATAGGAGATACACTCAGGGCTAAGAGTACAGCTCACTGGCGGTGAAGATGTGTGCTCTGCATGTACACAGCTGTGAGTTCACTCCCTAGTGAGTATACAGGCTTGCACTAACACTCTAAAACACACACACACACACACACACACACACACACACACACACACCAAGAATCTCTACTTCAATAAACTGTGGGAACATTTCTGTATTTCTATACAATTGTTCTTTTTTTTTTTTTTTTCCCCGAGACAGGGTTTCTCTGTGTAGCCCTGGCTGTCCTGGAACTCACTCTGTAGACCAGGCTGACCTTGAACTCAGAAATCCACCTGCCTCTGCCTCCCAAGTGCTGGGATTAAAGGCATGTACCACCACTGCCCAGCTATACAATTGTTCTTATCCAAATAAAATCTAAAATAATGTTTAGCATACTCTTTTTAAAAGGAAAATAAGTATCGAAAGCTAAGTGATTTGTATTCAAAACCATAACAAAAACGTTGACACTTTAAACCTACAAAACCAGAAAGAAGCCGTCTAGAAAAGTGCCGTTTGGAAGAACTCGGTTCCTGAGGTCTCAGACAGCTCTCATTGATGCTCAGGTTACACCTCTCTAAGATCCAGTCACACAGCAGGCCCCTGCTCTTTACTGAGGCGAGCCTTTTCCTGCCACAGTCCCTGTCCTCAGGCTCCCATGGCACCAAGCAGAAAGCAGGCTCCTCTGGTGCAGACAGCCGCTAGGCTGGAGCCAAAATAGACTGAGGGTACGACCTAGTCTGGAGTTCCTCCCAACTCTGTGGCCTTCCCAGGTGGCCATCTTCAATGATGCAGATGGAGTCCCTAGTGCAGGGAATGCATCCTCTAGCGTGAGGAATCCCAAGATTCTTTATTAGCCCAGCGACACGGCACTCAGAGTCTGGGCCCTGGCACCCTTGTTTTTCCTTGTTTGCAAAACATGAATAATGATACCCAGCTCAGAGGCTCCAGTATGGGCTTATTAATGATTGCACGCTGCTAATTGTCAGCAGGCTTCATGGCACCAGAGGGAGCATGGCCTTCGGAATGTATTAATTATGTAGTGTTAGAGCCCAGGACAGCTGCCCAGTCACTGGAAGGAGGGTGCTCCGAACAGATCTACACGGACCTCGTTGGATGATAGCACCCTGGCCTGTGGGGTCCTGCTCTGCGGTCATCTTCACATAGCATGGATATTTTATTTCTGTTTCCCCAGTGGGTCCCTGGAGGGAGGGGCATGCTGGTGTTTTAGCTTGAGGTATGCCACAGAGCTGTGCTTACCTGGCTGCTTCTGAGCTCACTGGAGAGGAGAGCAGCAGGAAATATCCCCAAACAAAAGAAGGGACTCCGCCCAGCAGGGCAGCCTGGTGCTCAGAAGCAGCCTGACACAGGTGACAGTGTCAGAATGTGACCCCGAGGGCACAGCTGCCAAAGCAGTTGGTTACAAAGCTGCTTCCTATCAAAGCAGCTTTTTGCTATGTAAGATGTCTATAAGGGGAGGTTTGTTTTTTTAAATGTCATTAATTGGGTCAGTGGATGAGAAGGGAACAGAACAGGTTTTGATTTTAACTGCCTAAGAAGTCTTACAGGGACAGTCAGTCCTAGCAATCACAACCCTGCATTGGAGAGGAGCAAAGTCCCCTACTACAGTGTCAAACAGACACGAGCAAATCACATCCTATCTAAAAACTAACAAACTCGTAATGCCCGCCGACTATTAAGAGGCCCTTGGGAAGCAGAATAGTTAAACAAATTAAACTGAAATAATAGAAACGGAAATAATATGAAATAATATGTCTTCCCTCAGTCAGAAAACTTGACTGAACGCTCTGTCATCCGGGCACCGTGCTAGGAATGGCGACACGGTGAGCAAGAGGCAACAGCTTCTGTTTCCTGCTTTATGTCGCAAGAGACGGAAGTTAGACAAAAACAAACAGGAAAACGTCACTTAGCGATGTGTACTCTGGGCTGAGGCGAGTGGCCTTTCTGCAGAGGTAGCATTTATGTGAAGGGTGAGTGACAATCAGTCCCTAGAGACTCCCGAGTGTCTTCCAGGCCAAGCAAGCAGGGGATGTTGTGCTATTCTCCTAGCAAGTGGGTAAGGGGTTGAGAGGCAGATGGGCTGTGGGGGAGGCTAGGGGACACGTCAGGTCACAGGCAAGGGGCAGAGAAACAGGGGAAGACTAGAGGCTCTCTTCTCTGCACAACAGGGCTCCCAGGAACACAAGAAGGAGATCAGTGGGTCTTATTTGGCATAGAACAAGATGAGAGGCTCTTCTGTGCAGAAGAAACGAGAAGAAAAGGACAAAAGAAGGGGACCAGACTGTTGTCATAGTTACAGTCTTACAAGTGGGGTAGCTACTTGCTTATTTTGGGGAGACCCAACACCAGAGTCAAGTGGTGTGCCTCATTTCATAGGTCACGTCTGCATGTTTGCTGAGGGGAGTAAAAGGACCCCAAGTTTCTGTGGGTTGGAGCTTTTATGTCCTTCGGATAACAGGGCAGTCATGGTCAAACATCCCTTTCTGGGACTAGACTGTGAGTCTCTGACACTCGCCTACCCTGGCCTCTGGCAGCCATCTTTCCTGCTGCCTGCACCCACACCTGCCGGTGGCTGTCCAGTAGTTATTGCCAAATCATGTTCTCTCCAGGTACCAATATTCGCTTTCTACAAATAAAACGAGTTCCAGCTTGAATTTCTTCATGTGTCACTGCCATGTTCTTGAGTGACAAGTGTTTCCTTTTACTCTACAGAATGATGGGACATCACTCTCAACACCCCAACCCCCAGTAACCTGTACCCCCTCACTCTGAAGCCTTCTGGGTACTGTCCCATCTCCTTTGTGCTCCACATGGCTTCAAAATCCACCTGGTTTGTCCCATCCTACCAAAGAGCCTCCCCCATCGTGCCTGCGACCACCTGCTGCCCCACCCACCCAGCCACGCCCTACCACCCAGCCACTCCCCACCTCTCCCACTCTGGGCTTCTCCATCAGCCCGAAGACAAGCCCCAGACCCCGCTTCCAGCAATGTGTCTTCAGTTATTTCATTAGAATAAACGGCATATATTTTGCCATCAAAACTATTATTGTATTATGCTACACAGAGAGAGTCTACCTTCCCCCAATTTTAGGATTCCTTTGAAATATTTCTGTTTTCAGAGAGCTTCTCGAATGGGGTGGACGACGTGAGTGAGTTCGGAGCAGCCTGGCCACCTGCTCCCCTTCTCACGGTCTTTAAGAGCTGTATGAGTTCAACAACATTCCTGTGGCCAAATCCAACATCCTCATTTAGATGAGTCTTCAGACTGTCCAGAGTTCACACTTTTCTACCTGGTTCTGTTTGAAATCTAGTCATTCCCTCTCATCCCATGACCATTTATATGCTGGAGCAGACCACCTCCAGCTTGGGGACTCTGTAAGACCCCTCAGGACTGCTCTCTCTGAAGTTTCCACAAGCTGTCCACCCTGTACAAAAAACTCCTGGAAACAGAAATAGTTCAAAGAAGCTTAAGATTTGGGTACTCTTAACCAAACCTCTGCATATAGCATGACACATTAGTAGTTTTGAGAGCAAAGTCTAAGCTATTTACTCCAAGCAAGGCCATTGAAAACTGCTGCTCCATAGCTATCCTGATTACAGTTTGCTGACAAGGAATCTTGGTGTTAATTTACAAAAATATAATTAATAGTAGGAAAAACCTTCAGCTTCTTGTTTGTTCTGAAAACATTCCAGATTTCTGTAGCCAGTTTTCAAATGACTACTTTAAAGTCAGCATTCTCCAAGGCGAGCAGATAGACCCCCCAGCCAGGTCCCTTTGGGAGGCTTGTCACCAGAGCCATGCTCCATCCTTGGAGTCTAAATGCTTAAAAGCACGTCTATCCGCTTCTGCTCTCGTGACACAGGCATTTGTCACCCAGTCTCCTGACTTCATCCCCGTCCACAGCTCTGCCTCTGTGCAAATCCACCGTTTGGGTTATACATGAGCCATTTCTCAGAGTCTGTCTACACTGGCTTTCAAAGCTTTTTCTTTCCTTGTACATGAGTCTTCCCTTACGTCAAGAAGTCCAACGCCACAGTCTTCCACATATCCCATCTATGATAAAGTATTTATCTTTGCTAAAGAACTCACGACACTTTCTCTGCATTTAACAAATAGACCTTCACCCAACACTTCTGGGGTGTGTGTGTGGGGGGGATCGACTATTCAGGATTCTTTCTGTGCCCTTTTTGTGTCCAAAGACAGTCTCCTTGGGCCAGCTTGTCCCCTCTACCAGCACCTTCATACTGATGCCCTTCCTAGAGGCACGCGGGCACAGCAGTATTGAATATGACCAATACGGTATATCCTAGTTTTAAATCTTAAACACTAGTCCGTCATTCGTTTCAGTCTTGGTTTAGGCTAAGCGTTGGTGATAGAGATAATTCTTTACCTTTTCTCACTCCCTTTGGAATGAGTAGCTCTGCTGGAAGAAGCAGCTCCAAGGACTACCATCAACAAGTAGTAAGTAAGTAAGTAAGTAGAGAAATACATGCTTACACATGCCGAGTACGGGACAAAGGGTAAGAGACCGGCAGAACATTAGCAGCAATACTGTAGAAACAAAGGGGACTAGAGAGATGGCTCGGTGATCGAAAGTACATACTGCTCTTGCAGAGGACCCAGGTTCAAATCCCGGCATGCCTGCTCGCCACCTCCTGCAGTCCCAGCTCTAGCAGCTTGGCCTCTGAGAGCAGGCCTCTCATGTGCACAGCCCCACACAGACATACACACATAAATAAAATTTTTAAAAAAGTCAAAGATGGCCAGGCAGTGGTGGTACACGCCTTTAATCCCAGCACTTAGGAGGCAGAGGCAGGCAGATTTCTGAGTTCGAGGCTGGCCTGGTCTACAGAGTAAGTTCCAGGACAGCCAGGGCTACACAGAGATACCCTGTCTCGAAAACAACAACAACAACAACAACAACAACAAACAACAAAAACAACAACAACAAAGAAAAGCAAAGATGTTGGCACACACCTTCAACCCTAGTGGTTGGAAGGCAGAAGCAAGCAGGGATCTCTGTAAGGTCAAAGCAAGGCTGGTTTATATGTAAGGCAAGTTCCAGGCCAGCCAGGGATGCTCAGGGAGACCTTGCTTTAATAGAAAACAGACCAAAACCAAAACCAAAACAAAAATCAAAACAAAAAACTTCCAAAAACAAAACTCAAGAAAACCAACAAAAGCCTGCAGGAGGGTCGGGCCTGTCAGTGGGCTCTGGGGGAAGGTGGAACATGTGGTGGCTCCAATCCCTCGTCAGTTCACACACTCCAGGCTTCTGGGGTTCCTCTCTGCCCTCCTGAACCTGCCCAGCTCCCTCAGAACCCTTCACACACATGGTCCGTTTTCCACCTGGGGTGACAGCTGCTGGTGCACACCCCTGACAGAACCTGCTACTTCAAGCTTCCTTTTCTGAAAACATGAAGGTGTGGGAGAGCATCGAGCAACGAGAGGCACCAGTGTAGTCAGTTGCTGTCTCTAGAGTAATTCTGACTCGGTTATCATTCCACTCGGTAGCTTTCCAAATGCCGGCCGGGTGGGGTGGGGGGTGGGGTGGGGTGGGGGTATGGGGGGGGAGGGGAAGGTCATGATTGCTGATGTACAGATAAAAATAAAATGAAAAACCAATTGGAGTGATAGTACAACCAACATCAGCAACAAAACCCTTTAGGGACAGGAAGCTTACTTGAACTTAACAATGTTTATAGGAAACAACAGATAGAGCAGGTCTTGATCGAAGGGGGTGGGGTGGGAGGTGGGGTGGGGACTGGGAGGAAGAAACAATAGATAAGCTAGGTAGAGCTAGAGTAGAGCAAAAGGATCTGTATATGTACAGGGGAGGAGCCTAAATAAGTTAACAGTCTCCAGGTGACAGTTTTTCTTTCTTTGCTTTTTACATTTTGTTTATTTATTCAGAGAGAGAGAGAGAGAGAGAGAGAGAGAGAGAGAGAGAGAGAGAGAGAGAGAGAGTACCGTGTGAGGGGTTAGTTCACTCCTTCCTATGAGGGAGGATTCTAGGGGACAAACTCAGGTTGCCAGACTCAGCAGCAAGACCCTTTACCCAATAAGCTTTCTTGCCAGCCCCAAATTCATTTCTTTTTGAAGAAGAAATAACAAGAATAAGGTGAACTAATAAAACTAGTTCATAAAAACCATATATTAGACGCAGAAGGGATATTATGTGCAATCTCTTTTAGTTGTTCCCAAGAGTTTTTCCAGCACCTCAGTATTTTATTACGAAGAAGTCTACACAAATCTAGCGAAATGCCAAAAGCAGACACAAGGAGGAAGGAGGGGAGGTGGGGAGGTAAAGGCATGTCCTCTGCACCGGAAGAGGAGCCTGAGGCTCAGAAGCCCAGGCCCCTCCCAGCCAGCTTCCGCTCCCCTGCAGCCTGGGGGCACTGCCCTTGAAGCTGAGGCACACAGCTCCGGCCAGCCCCTTCCTACCCACTCATTCTCAGAAGTCCACCAAAGCTGGTGGCTCTGGTCTTAGCTGTGTTTGGTGTCTTATTCCTCAGGACATGGAGACGCTCAGTGAGTAACCCTCTTCCTGTGTGCATCTGATGACCTGATTCAGTCCCCACGATAGAGAAGAGGACCATTCAACAAAGTTGTCCTGTGATCCACACAGTGTGCTGTGGTATGTGAGTGCACACATAGCGCACACAAATAATTACATTTTAATTTTAAAGAAGATATACGTTCACTGCTCTGGGTAGAAAGAGACACCATTTCTAAGTATGCAGAAATCTGGGATGTTATGAAATTCCCTGAGAACATGGAACTGTCAGAGAAGACTCTAGGAACTCAGAGAACAAGTAAGGTAGTATTTAATCAAAGTCTTAACATAAATATATATTTGGGTCATTACTGTTTCAAAATAAAACAAAAACTAGAAGATGATTCCCCAGCAAAGGCCACTCTTTTAGTTTACTGTGCATATTGTCACTTTGTAAAGTATTTAAAAACATGTACTTTCTGGTGAAACATCACCTAATTCCAAAATTCTTAGACCTCCTCCGTGTGCCCCGGCCAGGTCTGAGGACAGAGCCGGGGGCTGACGGTCTTTTGCATGCTAGGTTAGTGGCAGAGGTATGTCCCCAACCTATTCACTTATTTAGTTAGAGATAGGTTCGCACTAAGTTGGACAGGCTGGACTCCAACTCATTCTGTAGCCCAGACAATACTTGAACTTCTAAACCTCCTGCCTCAGCTTATCAGGTATCGGGGACCACAGGCCTGTGACCCCAAATCCTGGATGTACGTTAACTCTGGGGAAGGACTGTCCTAGAGCTCCTTATGGTAACCAAGTTGGCCTC
This sequence comes from Apodemus agrarius, assembly GCA_964023405.1. NCBI lineage: Eukaryota > Metazoa > Chordata > Mammalia > Rodentia > Muridae > Apodemus > Apodemus agrarius. Next base: position 48,096,269 of record OZ030025.1, read on the forward strand.
GAACTCACAGAGATCCTCCTGCCTCTGCCTCCCAAGTACTGATGTGAAAGGCATATTCCATGACTGCAGGGGTAAAGGTTAACTCTTGAAGAAAGCATGCTTTCTTAGTTTTTAAGCTATTTTAGGCAAAGATGATCAGAAAAGAGGAGGGTTCTGATTTGATTGGCATCATCATTAACAGAGAGACATTTTAAAGTGGATGTTTGATATCAGTGGCCTAAATAGTCCCGGACTCTCTCACTCTGACTATATACAAACTTATCCCCCCAGGACTCTCAGTGGGGCCACCTTGGGGAGCAGCATGCCGGCTCTCAGGCCCCCAGGTCTTCACTCAGCGAGCTGGGCATAGGTCCTTGTGTCTCCGTGTCCTGAAATGACCCATCTTGCCTGAAGCTCCTCAGCTTGCGTCAGCTGTCACAGTCACAGAGCTCTGTCCTAATCCCAAGTTGTCACCAAAGCTCTGTGCATTTAATTTAGTGTCCCTGGCCCTGTTACCCAGCCATAGAGTTGACTTTCTCCCAAGTTCTTCTGGGCATTGTCTGCTGAACTGCTGGTTAGAAATCATTAAAAATATGTCCAGAGAACTGCTAATTAGCCAACAATAAGAGAAGACCACGAATCAAATGCATAATGACTGTAGGCTTCTCTCCAGGTGGTGTTTAAAAACAAAGAATCTCCAATCTGGGGCTTCTCAGGCACAGGGGCAGAGAGAGGCACTCAGAGGCAAGGCGGTAAAACGGAGAGTTGTGGAAATAAACACGGATTAAGATCCTACATTCTCCGTGCAGGACACACCTGAAGCAATGCTCTCCCAGACTCTGCCAGAGCAGGGCCCACATCAAATGCTTGAATCCACCTCAAGCCGTCCACTCAGCACTAGGTGTTTTCCAAAACATCTCTGTGCATGCAGACATATACACATTTAAAAATAGACTGCCTATTCCATTAAATTATGGGTTAGAACAGTATTCTGACAGGGGAAAAGAAAAGCACAGATCAAAAGTTTATAGGACACGCTTTTCCTCCCAGAACACATTACACAACTGGGTTGACACACATTTTACGAATTCCATGCAACAGCTTCAAAGTCCCCAGGCACAGAACAAAGTGAATGTCTATGTACGATTACAGGCGGAGACCAGGGTGGATGAGCATCAAAGCTGAGTCCAGGCCGGCGGTGACCGCCTCTACGAGAGCAGAGCAGGTCCAGCCGACAGGGGTGGGGATGATGGGAAACCATCGAGGTTCAGAGCTGGAGCTGTGTCTCCATCTTACACCTGGTGTAACGTGGTACCCAAAGGCATCCCTCGGAGCTGTGGATTAGAACCTGTCACAGATACGGCTCAACAGCAGAGCGCTTGCCTCCCGGGCATTAAGCCCTTGGGGTTTGGTCCCCAGTACTGTGGACAATAGAATCAGAATCTGAAAATGACCATCCACTTTCCCAAAATGCCACTTCTCAGAACATCCTTATTTATTTCTTGAGGCAGGGTCTCCTGCATCCCAGGCTGGCCTTGAACTCACTAGGTACCAAAGATGGCCTTGAACTCCTGTCTCTATCCCAGAGCTGAGGTTACGGGCATGTGCCACCATGCCTAGTCTATGTGGAGCTGGGGACTGAACCCAGAACCTTGTGCACTTTAGGCAAGCACCCCACCAGCTGTACCACACCCCCATCCTCCCAAGCACCTTCGTGGTTTATTATTATCTAGTTCAAATAAGAACTTAGCACCCTGCAAATGAGCTCAGCCCAAAGGAAGTGGCTTTAAAGAAAATACAAATTTTGGGTTTTTTTTTTTCCAATACAAGGATCTGAAAATTTTCACATAGAGAGTGCAAAGTGTTGGAGAACAATACCCAGTAGTAATCAACTTTAGTGGCATTTACTTTGCTACCTAAACTATAGCCAATTGGAAGAAAAAAAAAATACAAGGCAAGGGGAAGAGAGGAGAAAGAAAAGAATGTGAATTTTAATTGTTGTGACCCGGATACCGGGATACCGACAGATACAAGACTAAAATGCTTAGCCAGTCACAGCAGTAATAAATGCTGGCTCCCCTCACAGCCTCACATTGGAACACTTGTAAAGAGATGCTGTAAAAAGAAACCAAAGCAAAAGCCCAAGTCCACAGAAGATCCTCAGCTTGGACTCACCTCAAGATCCCGGTCATAGTTCCTGGTTCTAGAATTTTCATATCTATTCCGGGAGTCCAGGCCCCTGTTCCGGGAGTCGATGCTCCTGCTGCGACTGTTGGCGCACCCATTACACCTGCCACAGCCGCAGCCACAGCCACAGCAAGTCCGACCCCCCATCTCAGTGCCGGAGTGGATCAGCCTTCAGATTTTCTCCAAGAGGGGACGGTAAGTGACGCAGAAGGAAAGCCGCGTGCCAGCCACACGTGCAGCCGGGCCAACAGCTGTCAGACCCAGGGTGAGAGCCCGAAGAGAGACTTCTGATCAAAACACACACTTTACTGAGATTAGGAGAAACCCTGCATCCACTCAGAAGAAGGCCAGGCTCAACGGTGGCATCTCTCCAAGTGGCATCCTCCCTCGGTGGCCTCAGGAGAAGACGTGAGCGTCATTGGCCGGGACTCCTCTTTATTGTAGACGTGATGTCACCATAGCTTTAATTTTCTCCTGTGTTGCATTCGCTGGTAGGAATTCAGCTTGACAATTCAGGATGCCAGAACAATAACAATAATTATCGCCACGCTGAGCTTTGTATTGCCCCTGTGGTCTTGGATCACTGGCAAGCCCTTAAAGCAGGTGTGCTGGTCAGGACGGTCGCCACCAAAGGCAGGGCACCCATCTTCTGAAGCTGGTTGCAGTACCCCAGAGGACCCCTCTTAAGTGTTTCTAGACCCTGAGTTTTAAGTCTTAGAAAGTTCTTGTGTTGTGTGCAAGAAATGAACTTAAAGACAGGGAGGATGTCCGGAAGGAAGGGTACTCTTCAACATCCAAGCCAACAACTGCAAGTCCCACGCCTGATTCCTGTCACTTGATGGTCCCTCTAAGGCTAGAGAGGGGAAGAAGGGAGAGGGAGGAGGAAAAGGAGGAAGAGGAAGAGAAGGAGAGGAAGGGGTAATGATACCCCAGAAGATAAAAATATTTCTTATAAAAACTTTTATCCAGGCTTGGCATGATGGTGGCACATGCCTTTAATCCCAGTATTGCAGGGGTAGAAGCAAATGGATCTATATAACACATTCTTGGACAGCCAGGGCTACATAGAAAGACCCGCAATGAAAGACCTGATCTCCAGAAAAGAAAATACAACAACAACAACAAAATCTGCAGTGCTAAATGTCATGGATTGTCACGGTGTCTCTCAATACAAGCAAACCAGAGAAAGAATAGGAACAGAGAATTCACTGCAAAAAATAAATGACCAGAAATCATTAAAAAAAAGTTTCTTTTGTCCTAAGAAAATAATAATACTTAGAAGAAAAAAATGATAAATATACTACCAGGTTGTTGAAAAGAAAGCACACCCTCTCACAGACAAAGCCTTCCACTCATGAGGCAGAGGCAGGAAAAATGTCTGTGAGTTCAAGGCCAGCCTGGTCTACAGAGTAAGTTCCAGGACAGCCAGGGCTACACAGAGAAACCCTGTCTCAAAAACAAAGAAAGAAATCTCAGCCTCATTTTTTTAAAAAATTGATTTACTTTTCTTTCATGGGACGGGTCTTATTCTGCAGCCCAGGTTGGCCTGCAACTCGAGGCCATCCTTCTTTCTCAGTTTCCTTAGTAGGAAGATTACAGGGAGAACACCATTTCTTACTTTCAACACTGTTTAATTGAAGAGTTGCAGATTTAAATAATACAATAGCAATAGGTGGGCATGATTTAAAAAGGCTACATACACCGTATAAAGAGAGGAAAAAAACCAGACTCATTCAAGGCTGGAGAATTAACTGGCATATCCTTTCTTAAAGTCCAGTCTGAGAATATAACATTCTAAAACACGAATGCCTTTAATTTACCAATTCTACTTTTAAGAGAATTTAGCTCGTAGAGACAACTAACAACAACAATGAAAAATAAAAAGGTAAAAAGCAAACCAGAGAAAGAATAGGAGAACAGGAGAAGTAGCAACAGTTGAGTGTCTATGAATCAGGAGGACGAGGATGGTCCATCCACCCTGTTACACATGAAGTATCACAGAGTCGTTATAGAGTGATTTGGAGAGAGGATTATCAGGATTTCTTAGTTAAGAAAAACACAAGCCATCCAGGTCATCCTCAAGCTCTGTAACAAGTTCCAGCCAGTCAGGAGTACGGGTGACGCTGTTGGGAGTTGCAGAGGAGAGAGAGAGAAGAATTGTATGCGGCTCCCGAACTTTCTGTTGAAAATAGCCCACGCTGGACGGACGGCCTCCACACCTAAGCAGTAAGAGGTACGAAGCAGGCCATTACCGGTCCAGGCAGACAGCCTTAAGCCTTTGTTTTGTATATTGCATTACAATTGGATGTTTCTTTTGTCCGAAGAAAATAATAATAATACTTAGAAGAAAAAAAATGATAAATATACTACCAGGTTGTTGAAGAGAAACCACACCCTCTCACGGACAAAGCCTTCTAGCGTGGCAGCATACAGGAAACGGACTGGCTTACATGTATTTGTATGCTTATTTATACATATATAAATAAACAACACCCACAGCGGCTACTTCAAAGGAAGACACAACATGTACTTGGGAAGAAAAGAAAACAAATCCTCAACTGCACTTTGCTGTTTACAGCCTGGTGACCCTGACACCTTCAAGTGTGCATATATCTTACCAGATAAGATATTTAGCTTTTAGGAGAAAAGCGACTGGGATGGGAGCCCGGACCGAAGCAACAGCCTCTGGCATTGAGGCTTCCTGTGCACGAAAAGGTCACGCTGTCAAGCCCCATCAGGGACAAGAAGATAGATGTCCAGCCACTGTCCAGCATGGAGAGAAAGAGTGGAGTTGTGTCGTCGGAATGTCAGGTTGCTTCCGAGGCCCACACGTGGCTTATCTGTGTACACACACGTTTGGTGAGATTCCCTGATCTATTATAAGGCCTGAAGAAAACCAAGGTTCAGACTGACCCTGGAATACTGCCTGTGTGACAGCAATGTGGGTCTAGTGTGAAGAGACTGCTTTCCAGCCATGCGAGACTGATGTGGCGCTGCGCTAGGTACTTTACATGTTGCTGGGATAAGATACCTGATGGCGGCCACCTAAGGAGAGGGGGTTTATTTTGCTCACAGTCTGTCTTGTCAGGGAAAGTCACGGAAGCAGGAGACTGAGTGCTGGCCACACTGCAGTCAAGGGAGTCTTCCCACCTCAACTAACCTAATCTAGAGAAGCCCTCACAGGCATGCCTGGAGATTTGATCCTGCTGGGTTGACGGCCACTATAAGCTTTGCCAGGCCCTTCGATTCTCCTGATCTAGTAAGGAGTCTTACTCGTCAGTCTAATAAAGGCTGAGTTCAGAGGACGCTTAAGGTAACTGGCACACAGAGAGATAAAGGAACAGTTTTCCTGGGCAGAGGCCACCAAGGAAGAGCCCGCCGATAAGCACACAAACATGGCGATACTTTGGGCGTGGGAAGAGGGTGAATGAAGGCGAGAGACTGGCCTGTGAAGGAAACCTAGGGCCAAGCAGAGTATCAGCAGTGCAGGCAAGACTGTGGGAGTTTGTAAGAAACCAGAGGGCTGCCGGGTGGTGGTGACGCGCACCTTTAATCCCAGTGCTTGGGAGGCAGAGTCAGGCGGATTTCTGAGTTCAAGGCTAGCCTGGTCTACAGAGTGAGTTCCAGGACAGCCAGGGCTACACAGAGAAACCCTGTCTGAAAAAAAAAAAAAAGTAAAAGAAAAAGAAAAGAAAAAGAAACCAGAGGGCCCCAGCAATCATGAATGCATCCCTAAGTCTAAAGTTAATCACAATAATGCTTAAATTATTTCTCCTTACTTCAAAAAAAAAAAAAAAAGTTTGAGTAAACAATAGTTCCACACAGTTCCAGGACAGAAATATAAATATACACACCACCCAAAGCTTGTATCTCCTATCTGCACAGTCCTCACCCCAGTCTGTCACAGCTAATTATCACTAGTGTTGACTAATTAATTAGAGACTTTGCATAACCCTATGTGGAGCAGACTAGTTTGGAACTTGAAATCCTTCTGCCTCAGTCTCCCAAATTCTGGAGTTTACCTTCTACTAGCATTACTACCCTTTAATGTACACATCTATAGGTAATGCATCTATAAATTGATGCACGCCTGTTCTATCTTGCTGCCTCTTGTACATGTCAGAACATGCTATTCATTTCCTGTCTTCTCTGAGTCGTGTTGTTTGATGTTGTATTATTTTTAGTCCTTAGATCTGCGGTTCTCACCCTGTGGGCGGCACAGGGAACCCTGCTCTTTGAAAGCCATCTTCAGGTTCCAAAGCAACAGCCTCCAGCACACAACTGGTGAATGTTCCTGTGGAAGGGCTGTGCTCTCAGGGCACGTGAGAGACAGGGAGAGAGGTGCCCGGGCCAACCCCTTTGGAGTTGAATGACTCTGTGGTGGTGTGAATATGTTCGGCCCATAGGAGGTGGCACTGTTAGGAGGCGTGACCTTGTTGGAGGAGGTGTGTCCTGTGAGGGTGGACTTTGGAGGTCTCCTGTGCTCAGACTCCCTCCCTTGCAGAAGAGAGCTTCCTCCTCGCTGCCTGAGAAGCCATCTCCCCTGGCTGCCTTTGAATCACAATGCAGAGCTCTCAGCTCCTTCCTCCAGCACCACGCCTGCCATATTTCTGCTAAGATCGAGTCCCACTTAAAGCACGCCATGGCTTTCCAAATCCACATTCTTCCAAACCAAAACATGGTGACGCTGATCACAGAAAACCATAATTCCAGTACCAACTTCTATCTTAGTTAGGGTTTCCATTGTTTTCAAGAGACACCATGACCAAGGCAACTCTCATAAAGGCCATTTAATTGGGGCTGGCTTACAGTTCGGCGATTCAGTTCATTATCATCATAGCAGGGAGCATGGCAGCATGCAGGCAGACATGGTGCTGGAGAAGGAGCTGAGAGTTCTGCATCTTGATCAGTGATGCAACCAGGAGAGACCACATCCTCAGGCAGCCAGGAGGAAGCTCTCTTCTGCAATGGGTGGAGCCCGAGCATAGGGGGAGGCCTCCAAAGCACACCCTCACAGTGACACACTTCCTCTAGTAAGGCCACACCTCCTAACAGTGCCACTCCCTATGGGCCAAGCATATTCAAACCACCGCAAATCCTTTCACAGGGCTCACCTAAGAGCATCAGAAAACACAGATATTTATATTACGATTCATAAAAGTAGCAAAATTGAAGTAGCAACAAAAATAATTTTATGGTTGGGGGGGTCACCACAACACAAGGACCTGTATTAGAGGGTCACAGCATTAGGAAGATTGGGAACCACTTCCTTAGATCAATAGTGGCTAAGCACGGAGACTCCTGCCATGCAGGTACCATGCAGGAGCAATGCAGGAGTCATGCAGAAGCCTTGCAGGAGCCATGCAGGAGTCATGCAGGTGCCATGCAGGAGCCATGCAGGAGCCATGCAGGTGCCATGCAGGTGCTGTGCAGGAGCCGTGCAGGAGCCATGCAGGAGCCATGCAGAAGCCATGCAGGAGCGATACAGGTGCCATGCAGGAACCATGCAGGTGCCATGCAGAAGCCATGCAGGAGCCATGCAGTACCATGCAAGACTCATGCAGGAGCCATGCAGGAGCCATGCAGGTGCCATGCAGGAGCCATACAGGTGCCATGCAGGTGCCATGCGGGAGCCATACTGGTGCCATGCAAGAGTAATGCAGGAGCCATTCAGGTGCCATGCAGGAGCCGTGCAGGAGCCATTCAGGTGCCATGCAGGAGCCGTGCAGGAGCCATTCAGGTGCCATGCAGGACTCATGCAGGAGCCATGCAGGACTCATGCAGGAGCCATGCAGGAGTCATGCAGGAGCCATGCAGGAGCCATGCAGGAGCCGTGCAGGAGCCGTGCAGGAGCCGTGCAGGAGCCATGCAGCTGCCTCTAACTGAAAAACTAGCTGAGATGAAGTACTTATATACCTAGCTTGTTTTTTGTTTTTTGCTTTTGTTACTTTTTTGGTAGTAGCAAATGAACCTGCTTTTAGACAGATCAGCAGCCAGGGTGACTTAAGTCATCATGGAAACCTAATGATGACTATTTCAGCTCTATGTCTTGGGACAGCCTTCCGAGGGACACATGACACTGGCCCACGGGACAGTCTAAGGCTGGGTAGGGTTGAAGCTGCGGGCCTCTTACATACTTTATATTGACCTGCTGTGTGGACGGAGGTTGAGGGTGACACTCAGGGACGAAGCAGTGGACAGGTGACATTACTTTTGTAATTGAAAATCTTTATTTCCGTGTGCACAAGCAGGTACAGTAAATGCTACCTTGTTTTAATGACAGGATTCTATATAGTATTACCAGCTTTAAGGAATGTTGTTAGAGCACTTTTAAATCACCAACAGTAAATGCTATGTATAGAATGTATGGATCTAATATAAACTGTGGGTGAATTCTGTTTTTTTGGGGAATGTAAATTATTTCGGCTTTGCAGAATAAAAAGGTAAATATATTAGTTTGAATAAAGAGATGTGACTTTCAGGGAGGGCCTCATCAGCTCCGGGATCTTGGGAGAATTTCTACATTCTCCTTGAGTAGAGAGGACACGTGTAGCCCAGACATAGGTGCTTCAGTGAACCTGAGCTTCACGGGACGGCTACGTCTGCTGGGGAGAGTGGCCTGGGACAAAGGTCCTTTGTGGAACGTGAACAGCCCTGGACACTCATTGTAGAAAAACCATAAAGAATTTGCTGCTTTGTTTTGTTACATTTTCTGAAGATTGTCCTCAGGGCTTTGTATATGCCAGACAACTGCTCTGCCACTGCGCTGTGAGACACCCCAGGCCTAAGGTATACAAGATTTACATTGAGGCAACCTAATTTCAGCCCCATCTGGTCTCGGTGGAGGATCCAGCATCTCTGAGACACGGGTCTAATTAGTCCTCTCAGCCATAGTCTCAAGAGATAGGAAAGCAAGCACATGTCGGCAGGCAGGAGAGATGGGTCAGTCAGCAGTTACTGAGAAGGCGTGAGGACAGGGATCTGGGTCCCCGGGACCCTTGTGAATACTGGCTAGGCATGGCCGTCCACCTGGAATTCCAGCACCGCCCAGAAGGCTCTCTGGGGAGAGCAGGCTGACTAGCCAGACTTGCCGAGTGAGGAGTGAGCTTTGGGTTTAACTGAATAAAACCGAGAGTACGTCAGGCATTCACATGCATATACATGGACAAGCATCCACACCTGCACCCGCTAACACACACACACACACACACACACACACACACACACACACACATACACGCACACACACACAAGACATAATGAGAAAGGATATGGCACCCCTTTTCTTCTCCAGGCTCAGGGTAATAAATAAAAGCACAAGAAAGGCTGTGAGAGCCGAGACTCAAGAATAAGAACAAAACGGGTGTGGGGGGTTGGGGGGGGTGGGGGGGCGGTGAAGGGAGCGGAGGGGACAACGGTGGACGGCAGAGCCGGTTCTTCCAGTGGTAGGTACTTTGATCGTCCCTGGGGAAGAGCATCACAGGGTGTAGAACAGAGGTGGCACCTGGCTGACTCCATTGTAGGTGACACTTGAGGACAGTGTCTGCTCCTTTCTACCTGTTGTTAGCCATGGGCTCCAGGCTCTCACCTTTCCACCCTCTCGGTGTCTCTTCTTCCTTCCTTGGCCCTTGGGGTCTACTGGGGTAATGCTCAGGACCTGGTGCTTAGCCCAAGCCAGGGCGTGAGCGAGGGCCCAGGGACCGAGTCGTTGGTGCGAAGAGACAGTGGGACTGCTGAGGGGCCTGCATGGCAGGCAGGGACACTGCCGAGCCTTCACTGCCCTTCCTCAGGGAATTTATCTTTTGCCCTAATTATTTTTTATTATATATTTTTATTTTTTTGTGTGTGTGTCTGAATTCCTAAATGTTTAAATGTGTACCACATATGTTCCTGGTATGCAAGGAGGCCAAGGAGAGGGCACTGGGGCCACTGGAACGGGAGTTACTGGCAGTTGTGAGCTACCAGGTGGGTGCAGAGAATCAAAGCCAGGCCTTCCACAGGAGCAACCATTGCTCTCCGGCCTGAGCCACCGCCTCCAGCCCCTCCTTTATCTTGCAGGAATGCTGCCACAAATCACTTCCTGGACTTCAGCATCCACTAAGGAGCCGAAATGCACTGCCTTTACAGAAATAGTTTTCTCTTAAATGATAAAAGGCATCATGCAATAATACTTTGGAACCTTAGCTAAGGTCGATGACCAGGTGTACCAGGGCTTTTCACCCATGGCTATAAGTAATCTTATCAATAAATAACTCCAAAGAGAGAAGGATGTGAGAAATCAATTTGGAAGTGAGCTTAAAGTATAGAAAGGATATCAATTTAAATTTGATTGATTTCAATATTTGCTAATATGCTGTTCTGAGTTAGAAAGTAGCCTGATTCTGCAATAATAAAGATACAACTCTTAGTTTGTTTTTCTATATTAAACTATCCTGCATGGATTGTCCCTAGTTTTGCTGTGTTCTAATGAAATATAAAACATTCTCTAATAATCATATCATGGTCTTTTTGCATTGCTTAACATCACTAAGCAATCATTTTTTTTTTTTTTTGGTTTTGTTTTGTTTGAGGAGTTAGATATTGAAGCAGGACCTTGTGCTCTACAGGCAAGCCTAATTTTTTGTTTTTATGCTAAAATATACAATACAGAGAAGTTTACTATCTGAATCACTTTAAGACAGTCATATAAACAGTCTCTGGCACATTCAGATGGACAGTCAACACCTGGAGTTCTTTCCATCTCGATTTGGAATCCGGAGAATCCTCGAACCCAAAACTTTGTGCCACCACTTCCCCGTAGTGGGGGTCCCGGGGTGAGCCCCCACACTCGGCTCACATTAAGGAACTTTTAATACGTAGTATTAATGAAGCGAACGCCCTGTGCACTTGGGGAGACCTCTTTCACAGCACAAGGTCATTCACTGTTCGCCCCCGTTGATCCTTTAAGTTAGAGGAAAAAGCGCATCCCGCCTCCTTCAATCTGCTCGCCCGTGCTGGAGATGGGCAGACGACGAATAGCATCTACACACACACACACACACACACACACACACACACACACACACACGAGTGAATGCCGTTAGCTGGAATACACACCTGCATTTCCCACCTCGGGAAAACTTTTTTTTTTTAAAGAAAATATAATTAAATCAGAGATCGAACCCAGAGCCTGTGAACCCCATGTACATGTATATGGAACATTCTGCGTGAACACAGCTGGGAGGGGAGGCCACGCCCTTCCTCCCGCTGCTCAGGAGGCAGAGGCAGGCAGTCCTTGTGAGTTCTGGGCCAGCTTAGGGCCACATAGTGAGATGCTGGGCCAAAATTTAAAAAAGAAAAAAAAAAAAGAAAAAGAAAAAGAAAAATGAAAATTTTAAAAAGAAAGAAAACTACAAAGAAGAAAAGCAACTAATCAGAGTGTTACACACCTAAGCGCAGCGGGAAGGCTAATGCTTCTTTCTGGGGCAGAACCGCTAACTCTGAACATTGATGCAATAGTGCTTCATATGCCCCAAGTAAAAAGAAAAAGATTACCAAAGAGCACGACCGCAAAGAAGAATGGCTGACGGCAGTGGAGGCAGGGACTCAGCATATCCAGTGAGATTCATTTATTATCATATGCTTTGAAATACTGTGTTATAACATACATTATATTATAGAGAATATATATGGTATCATGCTGAATTAGATAATAAATCATAATACATTAGACATAATAAGCCTAGCATTCTCTCTGTATGTGTGTATATATATACACACATACAGAGAGAATATATATACACATAATATATATATATATATATATATATATATATATATATATAACACATAATATTCCTTTTTAGTATGTATTTTGTAGTCACACAGGGGCTATCTTGCATGTTTTAATTACTGAAATTCTGAGAACCATATGCTGAGAATGAAACATTAAAGCTAGATGTGGTGGCACACGTCTTTGATTGCAGCCCTTGGAAGGCAGAGGCAGGGGCAACTCTGGGTTTGAAGCCAGCCTGGCCTATAGAGCGAGTCCCAGAACAGCCAGGGCCATACAGAGAAACCCTGTCTCAAACAACCAAGGAAAGAAAATGAACAGAAACATTACCTTTTTAAACATTGCAGACTCCGTAGATGCAGGCCCAGGCACCTCACTGGGGGTGTCAGGTAACTGTGGCTCACCACCGTGCACTGTTAATTCCTGGGGCTCCCCTTGGCTTCCCTCAGGTACAACAGAAGCTCTAGAAAGGATGGAAATGGTGACATCAATGCGTTATCAAGAGTACTGAAAACTGGAGAGACTTAAAGACATCGCTGTAAATAATCCAGTGCTCTTACAGCACAGCGTACTTCTTGGTGATGTCACCACGAAGCTCAGGGAATTCCTTGACGTCCCATGTAGAACAAATTAGAACGGCCAGACACATAGACCATGGGATGGATGGGGGATTTTGGCGTGAGGTGTACCATTTCTGTTTGCAGTTTCTCATTGCTTTCCTGTCATTATTGCTAAGAAACATTAAAACCAGCCAAATGTTATGATCACGCTTGCCCTCCGAGGCAGGAGGGAAACTCGGGAGGAAGACTGTGCATGGGTTACAGAGCAAGACCTTGTCTAAGCAGAACAACAAACAAACAAAACTGTAAAACAAACAGATTAAAATGAAGCAACAAAGGAATTCATACATTTCACTAAAGTTGGAAGAAAAGTGGACACTGAATCCCAGCTCGCAGAAAGATCTACCAGGACTGTCCAAGCTGTGGTACAATGCCATAAAATTACTTAAAACATGACGAGGTTTTATAGGATGTATGATTGTAGCTCAACTGTACCATTCTTGAACATAAACTCTGCAGATGACAATTTCAGTCCCAGTGTCCCAGTGGTCAGCCACACCTGGCAGGTTCTGCCAGAAAAAGATGCCATTCCCAGGGTTATGAAATCAGACTTAAATGCTTGGAAGAGACGAAGGCAGGGAAGGCGTCCTAACATGGCAGCGGCCTGCCCTTATCTTTTTCCTTCAGCTGCCTCCTGCCATCTTTCCCCCTGACGTTTTCTTGGTGTCTAAGACTAATCATATGTCACTCATGTGCTCCAGAAGCCACGTCCAACGGAAGTGGTCAGTCACGGCTGGTCCAGTCCTCGTGCTTTGGTCGCCCCCCCCCCCCCGCCCATCATCATCATTTCTCTTTCCAGATGCTCTAACATTGCCTTCTGCCCGTGTGACCTGAAGGTGTTCGTGGTGTGACTCGGATCTGAGGGATGAAGGTATGCTACAGGACTAGGAAAGGCCTCTGTTTAAAAAGCCTACAGGAAGAAACAAGCCCTCTCCCTGCCGGTGGTGGATATGGTGGCTGACTTGGGACCATCCGGGTTATTAGGCAGAGAATGGACTGAAAAGAAAGCAGGACAAACATACAAGAGCAACTGGAATCTTCAAAGGCATTGTTGCATGGCTGGCTTATTGGGCCTAATGCCAGCTTTAGCTCTGAGCTTTTGTATTGCTTAGGGTATTAAAGATAGTCTATTCTTTGAGCCATTTTGAGTTACCAGACAGAGCACTGGAGTTATTACAAGCATTTATAGATTTCTCCTCCAATCATGGCTGAGGCTGGAATAAAGTAGAGAAAGATTTCAGCTTTTAATGAAAACTACCAGTGAGGTGGGGAGAGAAGTAGCAATTCAAGGCCTCAGGTTTCACAGGAGAAATAGAATCTTGGTACAGAGACAAATGGGACAATATCTTAGGATTTGGAAAAACACAAATCATCAAGGTAATATCATCAAGGAAGCTATGTATGGGAATAGTTGTTGTTTGTTTTGTTTTTCTGGGTTAGGGTTCTCATATAGCCCAGGCCAGCCCTGAACTTCCTATGTCATCACGTATGATCCTGATCTCCTGATCCTTCTGCCTTTGCTTCCCAATTACTTGGATTACAGGCAGGCACCGCCATGCCACAGGCACCGCCATGCCAGGCATGGGCATAATTTAGGTAGGTTTTCCCCTATGCATCTTTGTTTAAAAAAACAAAACATTATTCCTTGCGTGACAAAAGATGAGAAGGAACATTAGAAACAGTATTTTTTCTTCCTTCTAGTCATAGCAAAGAAGAAGGAGGAGGAGGAGGAGGAGGAGGAGGAGGAGGAGGAGGAGGAGGAGGAGAAGAAGAAGAAGAAGAAGAAGAAGAAGAAGAAGAAGAAGAAGAAGAATAATTATGTCAGTATAGAAAGGAATTGAACGAAAGGATCTCAGGGCTGTCATAGTGAGGTGACATTATTCTGTAATCCTAGTGCCCAGGAAGTGAAAGCAGAAATACTCCCGAGTTCAAGGCCACCTGGGGTTGCATAGTGGAACCCCGAAGAAAAGAGATGAAATTTGTATGATTTCTTTAGTAAGAACATAACTTCATTCTCAACAAATTTATCTCATGCAACATTGGATACTATATATAAGTCATCTTGGGCTGCACAGAGAAACTATCACAAAAAATAAAGTAAAAGAATCCTTCAGGCAACTATTTAATAATTATGTATATATATATGTGCATGTATGTATATATGTATGTATATGTATATATATGTATATATATATGTATATATCTGTATACACACACACACACACACACACACACACACACCTGACCCTCTGAGGTATAACAACTGAGAACCACCCGACAGCTGAGGAGACAGGACGACTTCCCGTAGATGCGCCTTTCAGAAAGCCTTTCTTCACAAGTTCTCCTCTATCCCTAACAGCCTGCCCTCTCCTCGCAAATATGCCAGGAATAGCAAGCGAGAAAAGACACCTAGATCTTGAAATGCTATTATTTATGAATTGGGGCAATAGAGAAAAATTGTAGAGACAGGCTGCTGTCCTTAATACTGATTTTATTTGGAGGAAACTATATGTATTTATTGGAGATTGAAGAGATAAAAGTGCCTTCGTGTGCCCCTTATGATACTGAAGGCAGGCCTCCAAGGACCGAGCTGTCTCCCTACCTCACCGTCCATGTTAGAGGGTCCACAGACGGCAAAGCTGGTCGTTCTACATATTTTGCTTGTGAGCCAGTCCTTGCCTGTTTTTGGTATAGGAACCTTTCCCCTCTAAGTAACCCAAAGTCTAGCTCAGAGAAACCATTAAAAACGTTTATTAATATATAAAACAAGAAGAACTCGTCAGTTTAATCAGTGAGCTCAATTGCTGCCGGATTCTGTGGTCGCTTTGGTTCTAGGCATCACAGGAATGACTATCTTCGTAAGCGTCTTCCTCAGAAATGAGGAAATAGCCCCAGAAACCATTTGTTGTCACATGTCATTACACGCCAAACCAGTTCCTGGACCTTTGAGCCTGGCACCTGAGGGACACCTTGTCCATTCACAGAATGGACATCTGACAAACCCAGGATTCTATTCGGAAAGAATGAGTGGGGAGACGGGAAAATGGATGCTCTCTTCCCACTGCCCGGCCTTCTCCTGAAACGTGATCCCGACGTACCGCAGCCCTGACAGAGGTAGAGTCAGGACATGTTTATGACTGAATCTGAGGCATCGAAGTAGAAACTCTGTAGGCCTGCAGAAGGCCAGGCCGGTCTTCTGGCTCTCTTCACTCTGGGACCCAAGGGTTGATTCCATTTGATAAGCCTGGGCGCGTGATCCCTAACTCAAGACACACATAGTCCTGAGGCAGGTCTCTTATCAGCGGCTAGAGAAGAGAACTATCATTGGCAGTCCCAGGGTAGGGCCTGTTCTGAAACAGGAAGTGCTGTTTGGGGCACACCCATAACTTCAGACCTGCCTTGGAGGGAGGAGGAGGTGGAGGTACTGGTGACTTCCCTTCCTCCTGACC
Organism: Apodemus agrarius; assembly: GCA_964023405.1. NCBI lineage: Eukaryota > Metazoa > Chordata > Mammalia > Rodentia > Muridae > Apodemus > Apodemus agrarius. The sequence continues at coordinate 48,112,276 of OZ030025.1, forward strand.
CGGATCCAGACAGCAGCTCCGCAGCCGGCCCCTCCACAGTCATCACTCTGCTCCTGGAGGGGCTCAGAGGTCATCATGAGACAGGCTTGGCCCCAGGGCAGCCTTTCCCACACCTCGGATGCGCCTGTGGCCTGTAAGGACTCCTCACTTCCTCTCTAAGCCTCAGCCACCGGAAATTTGTTGAATTTATTGTTCAAGTGTTTACCGTAAAACACTGCACCTTCAATCTCAGCAGAAGCAGGAGGATTTCTGTGAGTTCTAGGCTGGCTTGGGCTAAAGAGTGAGCTCTAGGATAGCTACGAAGTGAGACTCTGTCTCACAACAAAAACCAACCAAACACACCACAACACAAAACCCACAACCCCAAGACATTAGGGTAAGGCCTAAAACCGCAGCCTACACATAGGCCTCTTTCTATTTCATAGAAAGAATGCTCAGAGCTGTGGCTAAGGCTTTCTAGATTCTGAGGAACCTTATCTCTGTGAGATATCTAGCCATGTCAGATATTAAAGTACACAAAGAGGAACTAACCCCCCACCCCCACCTCCAGGATACTGAAGGTCTACGAGACCTAGGGGCTGTAACAGACTCGGTTCTGAAGAACAGTTGATAAAGACCAGACACTGGAAATCTGGCCTAAGAGCCAACCTTGATAGATGTTTGTAACAGAGAAGGCAGATTGGAAAGTTGGGCACTTTTTCATGTCTAAGGAAGTAAATTTTAGTTTTACTCCTAACAATTAGGGTAGAGGAACCATGAGAAAGTCTAAGTGTGATGTCCTGATGAGAAACTCAGGATTTGAAAATAGTCCTTGCTGAAAATATATACGTAAAAGTAATATTATTTGGCGCTCTCTCTCTCTCTCTCTCTCTCTCTCTCACACACACACACACACACACACACAATTTTAAAAGGCTACAATAGAGCAAAGGAGGGTTTGTGAGCGGGTTTAGAGGGAAGACCCGGATGGGGAAAATAATATAATTATGTTGAATCTAAAAAAATAAAAACTATTAAAAAATAAAAGTCATTACTGGTCAATAATCCTTTTGGTTAATAAAACAAAACAAAATCCTCAAAAACTGCCACTTGCAATGGAGTCTTAGCAGAACATGTTTATAATTTGTTAATTATAATAATTTCTAATTTGTTTCTTCCAGTTCCTGAGACAGCCTCACTGTGCCACCTCGGCTGGTCTGTAACTCACTGTGGAGACCAGGCTGGCCTTGAACTCCCAACACTCCATTTGGTTTTGTGTGCTTCGCCATACTGGGCTTAGTTAAAGCCCTTCCTGTTTCCCTTTTAAGAGGCAGACATTCCTCTGCCATAGTGGATATTGTTAAGTACTAGAATTTACTCCGAGTCCTTGTTCTTTCACTTTATCTTTCCTATTTTAATTCATCTGAGTTTCTTTTGAAAACCAGACAGACCTTCTCCCTGCAATTGATTTTGTTACCATTATTTTGTCAAAAATAATGGCAAGGTTGTATCCTTGTTAGAGAATCTGCTTGAGTTACAGCATTACATGCCTCTTCTAAATCAAATCCCTGAAGCTTAAATACAACAGGGCGTTGGGCTCTTTAAAAAAAGAAAACAGCCCAGTCCAGATAGGTAAGGGTGTGGAATCCTCAGCCCGTGGCCCACATTTCCGCCATCCTCTCAGCTCTGGAGCAGACAGCTGTGCACTGCTTTGTGCTGTAGTGGGTAGGGTTAGTGCAGAGGCCGTCCAAAGTGCGCTGAGTAAGTGCCTGGGACTGGCCAGCTATAGCGTGGCTCAGTTAGACTCAAGGCCAAAGCATTAGAGCAGCCTAGAAGTAACAGCTGCATTGACAGGCTGATAAACTGATGCTGTGTCGCCCTCTGTCGACTAAACAAATGTTATCAGTGAGTCCTCCCAACCTTATAGTCATGGAAAAGGAAGTCACCAAAAGGTACCTCTCCTCTGCACACTTCAAGCTATATCCCAGTTAGAGCCTGAAACAGTTAGTACGGCCACTCTAACACATAAGGCACTGGTTAGAAGGGTTCTTAAATTTACTGGCTATGTGCGTGCGTGTGCTTGAGAGAACACACACAAACACACACACACACACACACACACACACACACACACACACAGACGAGAGAGAGAGAGAGAGAGAGAGAGAGAGAGAGAGAGAGAGAGAATGAATGTGGTATTTCTTTACTTCAGCTACTAAGTGGTAGAGAAAAGCCTTTGGGTGGGCCCCCGGTTGGATGGGAGCATGGAGATAGTTTCCTATGCTTAATCAAGCTTCAAACATTCCAAACATTTTCAACATTTTAGCTCCATCAGCCACGCAGGGGTTTGGTGTCCACGATGGCAGCTGAACGCCCAAACTGCCATCTAGTGGTCGGTGGTACGAGGACGCCAATCTACTCATCTTCAGCTTTTGAATTCTTTCCTAAAAAGTAAGGCTCCCTGTCAGCCTAACTCCCAAGCGGCCTCTACTCCCCTGGGCACAGTGACTTGATGACAAAGAGCATCTCTCAATGCACTATGGGGACAGAAGTGCCAAATGCCCCTCACATCTACCAGTAAAATGCAGAATGTCTCTCTAACCAAGGCCTGCGACCACTGCCTTAATATATTGGTGAAATCTGGTATTCCTGTGAAATCACCCTGCCTGTAAAATGTAGCAAGCTTTCCGAGGACGGATGCTGTGTGACTTTAGATGTCCGGGATCACTCTGCGTGATTAACCAACTGTGAAACCCACCCAGACCCAGGCTGGCCTCAGAGGAAAGAATGATCCCATTCTAAGCAAGAGCAAAAGTAAGTGGATCCCAGGGACCACACAAGCCCAGCTCCACCACATTAAGCTCCAGAGAGCCGAGAAACCCCGGGGAGCCCTGAGCCTCGGGGAGGGGCTCTCCTTATCGAGAGTTTCAGTCCACAGCAGCTGAAGACCATGCCCACCCCACTGTCGGCTTCTCTTTCTAAAATACATGTCGAGTTTAGCCTACACTTGTCAAAATATGAAAGGAGGACTTTGACTACTCAAAGTGTCCTTCCAAGGCAGTTCAAATTCCCACATCTAATGGTAACAAAGAGACAAATGGAGCTCTTCTCTCGATGGCATCTGTACTCCTCAAAGAAAGACCAATGGCTTTATTAAATTCATAAATAATGAGCCGACGATGCAGGGGAAACTATTTTAAATTGCTTTCTCCAGTTTTTGGTTTTTTGTGTTTCTGTTTGTGTGCATGCCCTGGCGCAAATGTGATGTTCAGAGGGCAGCTTTTAGGAGTCTGTTCTCTGCTGCCATTGTGGGGTCCAGGGACGGGACTCGGGTTGGCACACTTGGTGGCAGCACCTCTACCTGCTGAGCCATCCTGCAGGCGCTAAATTGCTATCTGTAACGCAAAACAATTAGAGCATCATGGACCAGGCAAGGGGGAGGAGGAGGCTTAGTAAAACATGGCGGTAGGACCGAGGACAGCCAGAGGTAGACCGCAGGTGTCCCTCCGCTCCAATCAATGCAACCCTGACCTTTTATGGAGGACCCTTCACCATCACACCCCTGAGCTTGCTTTTTGAGGAGTGGCCTCATGAGAACGCTCTGATAGGCACATTGGACTTTTGGCATTATCTTACTCAACACCCCATCTATAGGGACAGAGGGAGAAACACAGATCTTTTAGGTCCATGGAAAGCTTTTTCTTTCATCCACTTTCAAACATTCCCTCACCCACAGACTCTCGGACAGTGTAGACAGTGTACCCCAAAATGAATCAGTTTTGGAAACTGCAGAACTTTATGAATACATTTGTTTTTTTCAGACTTTCTCCAGCCTCACTGAACTGCCAACCCCTCCCTTAGGTTCCTAGCCATTACCGGTTGGCATCGCTAACTGGATGTGCCTTGCTGGAAGTCCTTTAGAGGAGACAGTGACGGGGAGACACACTGCTGTCACTCTAGTTCCTGGTCTCATAATGTCTTCATTTATGTCCCTACTGCTACTTCCAACACCCTCATCCCACAAACGGCCGACCACTCTGCGTCCTCTCATAGGAAAGCTGTTGAGTGGTTCCACACTGTAAGAAACGACACGGAGAGCTCACGGCGTTCCCCTCTTTGGGTCCAGTCTGCCCTCTCACAGCTCCCTTACCCATCCTGTGTCCCAGGCTATTTAGTAACTGGTATTTTAGCTCCATTAAAATCTCCAGCAGCCCCCATGCTCATCCGGAAGAGCGAAGACCTAAGTGGGGTCCTGATGTGGCACAGGACAATGCCTGTCACTTCGCTCTTGTTCAGTGGGTGAGTCCTGGGTGAGCATACTCAAAGTCCCTTCTGTGACGGTGGGCCGGTTCCTGCCTGGGCAGCTGCTCGCAGATCCTGTTTCGGTTAGGAGTTCCTAACCTCGTCAGCATAAAGCTTTGGTTCGGAAGCCCCTCCCCTGGAGGTGCGTGTTAGGCTGCTCTGTCTGATGTTATTTTCTGTAAGTCCATGGCAGTGTCGCGGGCTTTGAAGTTGACTTTATAGCATGTTTAATATGCACCATCTGTCTGTTTTGTTTACCTTTGCTCCACCTTAGCTCACTGGCCCAAGACAACTCGTATCGATGACAATTAAGAAGAGTCTCCGAAACTCTGAAGCTTCTAGAACGGCTGGCAGGGCACTCACACACGCTCAGCCTTGCAGACACACACAGACCATCTTCGCCAGTTCTGTGCCCTGAATGTCCCTGCCTGTCTGTAAACGTCATTGCTCTGGAGGTGTTTCTAGAAACAAAGATTCAAGAGAAATTGCGTAACCATACCTTTTGTATCAAAATCTTTCAGTGTTTGCTAAAGTTCAAACTCTATTATGTTTCCCAAATCAGATACTCAGCTTCACCCCAGTTATGCATTGGAGAGTTAGAGCCTACTACCTTCTACATGGTGGCTCTGTAAATCCTTGAAAAAACAAACAAACAAACATACTGAGAAAGGAGTCCTTAATGTTCTGAGACATTTAGCCTCCAGGTGTGATGGGCCCATTTCTGTTACCCCAGGTTGAGGCAAGACGATCGTCTCATGTGAGACCAGTCTAGGCAGAGGAGTAAGACTCTATCTTGGAAAAGAAAACACCAAAAAGAAAAAAAAAATGAAAAGGACAGCCTAAATAGTCTCACACATAGTAAGGTACTTACAGTAAAATCTTCATTATCATGTGAAAATGAATTATTTCAAAATATGAGTAGATTTCTCTATCTCTAATTTTTGAAGGTAAAGCTTAGAAGGTTAGAGGTTAGAGGTAGGTGTTTGCTGTTTATTTTTGAGTCAAGATCTTGGTATGTAGCTGTAGCTGGCCTGGAACTTGCTACATAGAACAGGCTTGAATTTGTAGCAATCCTCCTGCCTCTGTCTTCTAAGTGCCCTTGGACAAAGGTAAATGCCGTCATATCTCCATGCTAGACGTTAGTTTTTGCATTAGTTTCTTGCTGTTTCAACATGCCCATGCTACCAATTTCTAATTGCTGGATGGCTGCTCCCCAGTATAAAGTGGCTCGTGATTAATACACAATTCATGGTTGCTTGGCTCACACCTCTGGCTGCTCTGTCCATCTGTCCATTCCACAAGAGGTGAGCATTGCTTAAGGGCCTCCTGGATATGTCATGGTGACTAGAGCTGCCATCATATTTATAATGAATGAGTCCAGTTAGTGTCTTTAATTGATGCTAATGTTACGAAAGAAAACTCTAATTAAAATTTTATCTAATTAAAAAACACTTCTAATTAACAAACAACGCGGCTACTCCAGGGATCCAGATATGCCATCTGAAGCAGACAGAAATCTGGAGCATTCATGTGAGACAGACTGATAGGGACTGCCCCACATCTCTGGAAAAGAAACCTTTCAGGCACAGAGGCAAGACAAAATTACCATAGTGTCCCTATTTTCCATGTAGCTTAACACGGTTGTCCATCTAGAGATGCTGTTTGTATGATCTGAACGTCAGGCTTAGAGTCCCCATCTGGAGGGATCTTCAGTAGTACTCCAAGCTCGTTTCTGTCTTCTCCTAAACTTAAGACTCTCTTTTGGAAAAAAGGTTTGTGTGTATTTATATGGGTATGCATGTGCATTGTGTGTGTGTGTGTGTGTGTGTGTGTGTGTGTGTGTTATCCTCAAGTAAGGGGGGTACATGTGCTTGTGTGTACACATGCAGAGACCAGAGAACACTAGGTGCCCTGCTATACCCACCTTGCCCCTTTGAAAAAGGAATCTCACTGAAAACGGAGTTAGGTTGGCAGCCAATAAGTCCAGCAACCTTCCTATCTTTATCCTCATAGCAATAGAATGACGGGGCATGATGCCACACCTAGACTTTTTTGGGGCCATTGGGATTCAAACTTAGGTCCACATGTATGTACAGCAAGCTTCCTTAACCAACATGCTATCTCCTAGCCCTTAGACATAAAGAGCGTCCGCCGTCCTGTCTATACATTCGCACATGTCTGTGCTTGGGTTTCCTGTTACTATTTCCCTCTCTTCCTTCATGATCTTTGGCTGTCAGCACCAGCAAATCTAACTTGTAAAGCCACTCCTCCAGATTCCTGATTGCAAAAAATCTTGCATTTCCTTACTTAAATCATTGGCTGTGAAAGGGAATGCCAATATACATTGGACTTGTAGTCCCCCCAAAAATGTGAGGGTAATTTATTTACTCCGCATTAAATATGGTGTCAAAACAGTGGTTTGGTCTCTAGGAAAAGCCCTAAAATATTAAACCATGGAGGCAAAAAGAATGTCATTAGGAGACACAGGCTTGCTCCAATATTGGTTTTAAAAAGAACAAGAAACGAATAAAATAGTCCTGGGCCATGTTTGCCTTTCTAGAGTGTAGATTATTATTTTATGTTAAAAAGACAATATTGAAAAAAAAACCCATCAGGGTTGGTCAGGAAGAGATGCTGGTACAGGACTTTGCTCACTCCCAGAAGCCGCCATGTCTGACTTCTCCTGGAGACTCGTGTCTTCTTCCTTCCTCTTCACACAGAAGCTCCACTAGCTCTAGCTAACCTTGGGTTTTACAGACACCCAGAGAGTGATGGAGAGTTACAGTGGGGTTGGGGGAGAAAGTAAGAAGGCAACGAAAATGCAGTGGGGTCAGGGAGACAGAAAGGCGGCTTTGCTAAGAGGACTCGTGAAGGACCTCACCTCAGTTCCCAGCACCCATCTGGTGGCTGACAACCAACTCCCAAGCACTCACATGTCACAAATCCATGCACATGGCATAAATCTTCAAAAGCAAGAAAAAAGTGGAAGAGAATTCAGGGAAATGAAAGATCTTCCCTGGCTAAGACTAAGAAGGAAGAGAGAAAAGAATCTCTAATAATATGAGGGTGAGTTCAGGAGGGGGGAGAGTGGACTATAGGGAAGGGAAGAGGACAGGGGCTTGTAGCTCAGCCAATGCACAGGAAGGTGAAGCCAGGGGCCCTCACTCGTCCCAGTCTGGGCTCAAGGGCACCAGTCTCTTCAGAGAGCAAGAACTGAAGGACACGCACGTGTAGGAGGTGGCCCTGGCTTTCAACCCTAAGGGGATCATTACGAAATACAACTTTGTAGATAAGTTGGCGACTTCCTGTGGTTTGGTGTTGTTTATTAAGTGTTCATGTTTCTCAAGTCAATTATAGGCTTTTCGGGAGTGAAGATCCAAACTTCGTCTATCCCTGTAACTCACGCTTCATAAATACCTTTATTTATAGCTTTCCCGGGTATGATATAAAACAAGTATTTTCTTGTGCCACTGGTTAGTTGAGAATCCAGGCTTCCAGCTCAGGGAGAGTTGAGTCACCAAACCACAAGCATTCCATCTCAAGAAACTATTTATTTTGTTTAACAGGACTGTAAATGAGGGAGTGTTATCTCCCCTATAGGACGGGCTGTGAGTCAGTTGTCCTGCGTGCATAGCAGGATCTTCTTTCTAAACCGGAGATAAAGGCCGGAGCTTTTACAGTGTTTGAATATGAGAATCCAGCACGGATTAGCAGAATGGCTCTGTTTGATTTTGATTCAAAAAGAAAATAAGTGATTTCTCTTTTTTCTTTTCTTTTCTTTTTTTCCTTTCCTTTTCTTCTTTTCTCTTCTCTTCTTTCTTTTCTTTTCTTCTTCTTCTTCTTCTTCTTCTTCTTCTTCTTCTTCTTCTTCTTCTTCTTCTTCTTCTTCTTCTTCTTCTTCTTCTTCCTCCTCCTCCTCCTCCTCCTCCTCCTCCTCCTCCTCTTCTTCTTCTTCTTCTTCTTCTTCTTCTTTTTTGAGATAGTGTTTCATGTAGTCTAGGCTAGTTTTGAGCTCACTCTGGAGCTGGAGCTGGATTTGAAAGCCTGATCTTCTTGCCTCTACCTCCCGGGTGGTAGAATCATAGACATGTGCTAGCCCCCTTGGCTTAAACTTGTTTTTTTATGAGTAAGGTTACAGTAGCCATATAAAACGCTTCTAAAACAAGGAATTCACAACATTAAAAAGAAACAAATTGCATTACCATTTTCCATATTGCTTAGTGTTGCTGACCACATTGGCATTTACCATCTGTGGTGATTAATTTTTGCTGAAAAGAGTAGAAATAATTTTAGTTGCAAGGTTAATTTCCTAATCTATCATCTTTTCTTCCCTGTAATAGAAGAAAACACGGAGGCCCTCCCTTTCAGAAATACTGAAAGTGAAGACTTTCCTCATGTCACCAAATTGAAGAGAAGAAAAAGAGAAGAGCTAGGGGGCTGGAGAGATGGCCCAGCGGTTAAGAGTACTGACTGCTCTTCTGAAGGTCCTGAGTTCAAATCCCAGAACCATCTGTGACAAGATCTGACGCCCTCTTCTGGTGTGTCTGAAGACAGCTACAATGTACATACTTACATATAATAAATAAGTACACAGAGCTAAACAAAGAATTTTCACCAGAAGAAATTCGGATGGCCGAGAAACACCTTAAAAGATGTTCAACATCATTAGTCATCAGGGAAATGCAAATCAAAACAACCCTGAGATTCCACCTCACACCAGTCAGAATGGCTAAGATTAAAAACTCAAGAGACAACAAGTGCTGGCGAGGATGTGGAGAAAGAGGAACACTCCTCCACTGTTGGTGGGATTGCAAAATGGTAAAACCGCTCTGGAAATCAGTTTGGCGGTTCCTCAGAAAATTGGGCATGTCACTTCCAGAGGACCCTGGCATACCACTCCTGGGCATATACCCAGAGGATTCCCCTGCATACAATAAAGACACATGCTCCACTATGTTTATAGCAGCCTTGTTTATAATAGCCAGAAATTGGAAGGAGCCCAAATATCCCTCAAAGGAGGAATGGATACAGAAAATGTGGTATATTTATACAATGGAATACTACTCAGCAATTAAAAATAATGAATTCATGCAATTTGTAGGTAAATGGTTAGACCTGGAAAATATCATCCTGAGTTAACCCAATCACAAAAGAATACACATGAAATGCAATCACTGATAAGTGGATATTAATGAGCCCAGAAGCCCTAAATACTCAAGGCACAATTAGCAAGTCAAATGATTCCCAAGAAGAAGAAAGGAGAGGACCCTGGGCCTGTAAAGATTGGATCCAGTTTTGTAGAGAAACCGAGGGGGGAGGGGGAATGATTGGGGAATAGTTGGGGGGGAGAGGAACTATGGGACGTATGGTGGGTGGGAACTGGGAAAGGGGAAAGCCTTTGGAATGTAAACATAGAATATAGAAAATAAAAATTAAAAAAAAAGGAAAGAGAGAGAGAGAGAGAGAGAGAGAGAGAGAGAGAGAGAGAGAGAGAGAGAGATTGAGAAGAGCTAGAGCCACAGGGGAAGAGAGCCAGGGGAACATTAAAGAGAGGCAGGGCCGATTTACTGCAAACAACAGGAAGTGATTTTGCACTTTGCTCCTGCCTGATGTCTGTAGTGCTGCTGAGGGTGCTAATGGCCGCAGCATCTTAGTAAGCGGCTTGTCTGCACTTACTCAGTGCCAGTATGCAAGCACAGTGCCCTTCGGCGGAAGTCACTAAAGGTCACTTCACTCTCTTGCAGCGGGGCCTGTGGCAGTCTTGTTTCTTACAGCAAAGCCCATGTAGGCAACAGCATACTGTTTCCCCTTTAAGACACACAATAAAGCCTCTGACGCAATGGCAGACAAGCAGTGACCTGTCAAGCAGGCGACGAAGCCAGAAACGCAGAGCCCGCAATGCATGTCAAACAGTGCTCACCTCTGCTGACTGGATCCTGAGGATTCACAGTCTCCTCCTATATTTTCTAAAAAATATAGGAGACTATAAGCCTTCTGGTATAACCAGAAAAACAGCCAATAAAAATGTCTGAGAACTCCCACTGGGCTCCTCTGGGCACTAGGAGGCGGAATCCCGGAAGGAGAGGAGCGTGTCATGTAAACTGGTCAACTGTCCACACAGGCTTTGTCTGCCAATCTCGGTTTCTTTCTCAGCTCCTTAGGCTTTACCAACCTAAATCGGACTGCTCCGGGTTACTGTCAGTCATCCCACGGGAGTCACACATCTGTTCTTGAATGATTTCCAAGATAGCATCTGTTCTAAAAACAAGACGTGCAGGGGCTGTATACCACCTGTGTAAGGTAACCACCATCTGTCCAGATGCTTGCCAGAGAATTAAAAAAGCAATGACTTCAAGTAATTACACAGTTCTGACAGCTGGACTGGGGTGAAGAACACAGAAAATTGACAGAGTTATCGTTTGCTTATTTATCTATCATCTATCATTTTTTTGTGTGCATGCATGTGTGCACATGCATGTTCATGCATGAACATGTGTATGCAAGTGCCCTTAGAGGCCAGAAAAGGGCAATGGATCCCCTGGTGCTAGAGTTAAGATGGTTGTGAACTGCTTACTCAAACATGAGTGCTGGGAACCAGAGTAGGGTCTTCTGTAAGAGCAGGCCCTCTTATGCAGAGACTCTGACCCCTCATTTTTGTAAGGAGAGTCTCCTGGGACCACCCCTGCCAAAATGGTAGGTATCACAGAAAGCGTCCATGGCTGCTTTGACACTCTGATGGCAGAGTTGAGCCTACCGGCAGTGCCTAAGACGCTTCTTTCCAGGAAGTTTGCTGGCCTCTAGTTTATACCTGCAAGCTTGCTGGGCTCACCTCTTTCTGTACTTCCATAGCTTTTATTGAACGGGGATAAGCTAAATCTCTAGTAAATTTGTCAGGCAATTATAACACATCATAAGCTTGAGTTTTGCTACATCTAGACATACACACACAAGCAAACATACAAACAAAATGGCCACAGTCATAGATCAGAGTAAAACCTTCCTAATTTTTACAATTTGATCAAAATTTTTGAGCATTAGAGCCATACTTTATAATGTGCTATATACCCAAACCAGCAAAGATCAGGGGATCCATTGTACCCTGGTCAGGCTCTATTGCTGTGATAAAGCGCCATGGCCAAAGCAGCTGGGAAGGAAAAGATTCCTCTCGGCTTACAGCTCTTAGGTCACGCTCCATCATTGAGGGGAGTCAGGGCTGGAGCTCCATGTAGGAGCCTGGAGGCAGGAGCTGATGCAGAGGCCATGGAGGGCACTGCCTATGGCTTGCTCCTCCCCACTGACTCAGTCTGCTTCCTTATAAACCGAGGACCACCTACTGAGGGATGACACCACCCACAGTGAGGTGGACCCTCCTTATCAATCACTAATCAAGACAATATCCCACAGGCTTGCCGATAGGCCAATCGGATGGAGGCATCTTATCAATTAAGATTCTTTCTTCACAGATGACTCTATCTTGGATCAAACTGACAGCACATGAACAGCCAGGACGCACAGCACACTCAAACCGACAAGAGCTCTTTAAGCTGCCAAGAATCTCCCACTCTCCCTTCCCTTCCATTTTAGCGAGAAGATGTGCACAGTGTCAATGACACCTCACATCTGAGTAATAATTTACTTTTATTTATTATATCTGAGTAATAATAATTGCAGATTTGCAAGGGGCATTTTTTTTTGCCACACATAATTTCCATATTCTCTTGGATTTGAAGCAAGACTCATCTTTGTAGAGAAAAATATCTTCTGTATTGTATGGATACATCACTTGTCAATTACAAAACCTATGGCCTATAGGAAAGGTTAGAATTGAAGGCGGGATATCCTGGAGGCAGAAAGAATTCTGGGATAGAGCCAGGCATGGGAGGTTTGCCCGAGATGTGACAAGATGGTTGACTGATGCCTGGACACTAGTAACCAGCTGCGAGGCAGAGTGTATGTTAGAAAATATGGGCTATTTAAGTTATGATCTAGTAGGAGAAGAGCCTAGCTAAGGTATTTGTAAATTTTTTTTTGAGTCTGAGTCTTATTTCTGGGAGCATGGGGCTGGAAGGAAGAACTGGAATTAACTTCTGCACATCTTATAATTTGGAAAAATAATGCACGAGAGGAGAATATTGGTTAGAATGGGAAATAGTATCTGGTTATTTCTGTGAAGTATTAGGGTTTTTTTTTTTTTTTTAATCTGTAAAAAACAGGAGTTACATAGTGGGGCCTCGGGGGTTAAATCAAGCTCCAGGGTGGGGGAAGCCTGTGGGCTCATAACTAGGATTCTTCTAGAAAATACTGTTCGGTACTAGTTCATCACTAACTTTGCATTTGTTCAAGCTGTCCAGTGACCCATGGATCTCCTTAGTGGACACTAACTAACTTCCCAGGGGCCAGAGAAGGGGAAAGGAAAAGGAAAGAGGAGAAGAGCAAAGATTTTTAATCCTTCGAACAACAAAACCTAGTACAGCACAAAGTAGTTCATTATGTGGTTGTTTATTTGTTTTGAGACAAGATCTTGCTATATAGCCCAGGCTAGCCCTGAACTCACGCCAAGTGCGAGGATTGCAAGCCTGTGCCACCAACCTGGTTAACAGTGTTTTCAATAAAGTTGTGTCCTTGCATTTCATGGTCCTTCTCTCCCGCCTAAGATTTCTAAAGCATAAAAATGAACAAATCAACCTTCTGAAGTAGGCAAAATCAGGCCAGGCAGTGTGACAAAGCTCCTCTCTGAGCTGACAGTGATCTGTCTCTCAAGGAATCTAAGCTATGAGGCACAATTAAGAGACTATGTTGTTTGCATTCTTTACTTTCAAAGAGCTCTGGAGAAGAGGAGCATTGGGAGACAACAGTGCTTCCTGTCTTGCTAAATAAACACACAGGTCCAGTCCTATAAACCAGGCAGGGACCGCAGCACTCTCCCACCGAAGCAAACACCAGAACCGTGGGCGGCAGGTCCACCGTGCCCTGGCATCTGCTGGCAGGATCTATTCCTATAAGAAGTCACTGTCCAAGGGCTTCAGGGCACAGATGAGTTCCTGTCCCCCTTTCTCGGAAAACCCTGTGACTGAAAGAGATCCAGGTCGAAGGCAAGACAAACTGAAACAGTGTGGCCTTTCCTGCACAGACGGTGCTCCCTCTCTGAATAGTTTAACCACCTGTGTGTAGAATTCACTCATAGATGGTACTCCCTCTCAGAGTACTCTACCCCCCTATGGGTGGAATTCCTGCACAGATGGTGCTCCCTCCCAGTGTAATCTAACCCCCTGTGTGGAATTCCTGCACAGATGGTGCTCCCTCTCAGTGTAATCTAACCACATATGTGTGGAATTCCTGCACAGACGGTGCTCCACATAGACAGTGCTCCCTCTCAATGTAATCTAACCACCCATGGGTGGAATTCCTGCACAGATGGTGCTCCCTCTCCGTGTACTCTAACCCCCTATGGGTGGAATGAGTGAGTCCACACAGAACCCTGCATGTCCTCTGCAGCCTGCTGTGTGCGCTTAATGGATACAAAGGACTTGTTTGCCCACCGGAGTCCAGAATGCCCTTGTCTTAAGAGTCTGTTCCAGACAGAATGCCCCAAATGGTTTGAATTTGAATGTTTCAGTTTAGAAAAGACCACGAGAAAGAAAAAGCTAAACTGAAGCAAAGATTAAAGCCAGGAATGGTGACACCCAACACTTAGAATCTTTCGCTGAGTTCCAGGCCAAGCTGAGCTATATGTCAGGATTTCATCAAAAATAAAAGAAGCCTCCAGGGGCAGGGGCAGGGGCACTGGGATGGTGGCTCAGTAGTTGGGGACACTGGGATGGTGGCTCAGGAGCTAGGGGCACTTGTTTTCTTTTTTTTTCTTTTTTTTCTTTCTTTCTTTCTTTTTTTTTTTTTTGAGACAGGGTTTCTCTGTGTAGCCCTGGCTGTCCTGGAACTCACTCTGTAGACCAGGCTGGCCTTGAACTCATAAATCTGCCTGCCTCTGCCTCCCAAGTACTGGGATTACAGGCGTGTGCCACCACTCCCGGCTGGTACTTGTTTTCACTAGGTCCGTTCCCAGCACTCATACGGTGGCTCACAACCACATATAACTCTAGATCGAGATGATCTAATGTCCTTCTGACTTCTGGAGGCACAGAGCACACTCAGAGCACATATACATGTAGGCAAGCACACACATAAAAAAAAATTAAAGTGTTTTTTAAAAAGTTTGTTGAAGAAAGTAGTTTTCCTGTTTGTTTATTTTAAATCAGGGGCTGCAGAGACGACTCAGCAGCTCAGAGCTTGCTACTCTTCCAGAGCGCCTCAGAGAGAATGCTCATAACCGCTGTACCTCTAGCTACAGGGGACCTGATGTCTTCCTCTCATTGGTGCAGGCCCCAAGATGCACGTGGCACACACACTTATACACCTGTAAGACACACACATGCACACATAAGTGAAAACAAAATTAAATATCATCTATATTATATTTAAAGAGTACCTAGGAATGAATTTATATTAGTGGGCAAGTTATTAATTCTTTGAAGATTTTTTTAATTATTAATTTTTAATTCTAGGCGTGTCTGAGAATAGGTTTGTACACATAAGTGCAATGCCCTCAGAAGCCGGAAGAGGACAATCGATCCCTTGGAACCGGAGTTGCAGGAAGTGTCCAGCCACCTGACTTGGGAACTGGGGATCCAAACTCCCATTCTCTGCAGGATCAGCAAGCACTCTTAATTCATCGGGAGAGTTTATTCCAGAGTACAGAATGGATGAGCGTGGTGGTGTGTGTCTGACCTCATGTTCTTGAAAGGCGGAGACAGAGGGGTTGCTTGTGTCCACCCTGGCACAGAATGAGACCTTGCATCTCAGAACAACAGTTGGAACTTGGAGAGATGTTATTGTACACCAAGATGGGTCTCTGTCCTTCCTTGCCTGCCCAAAGCACCTTAGGCCTATAGGAAAAGGCAGAGCAGTAAGGTGGGACTTCTGGACACAGAGAGAAGAACTCTGGGATAGGGAGGGGGCAGGAGATTTGTCACCCACAGTTGGAGGAAGTTGGATGTATGAAACTGAGGAGGGTAACTAACTAGTCAAGTGACAGACGCGGAATAGTATAAACGGGAGGACTGGGTTACAAACTCATAGGAAACAAGGCTTACATAGGCCTAGGCATTTTTTCTTTTGGTTTTTTGAGACAGGGTTTCTCTGTGTAGCCCTGGCTGTCCTGGAACTCACTCTGTAGACCAGGCTGGCCTCGACCTCAGAAATCCACCTGCCTCTGCCTCCCAAGTGCTGGGATTAAAGGCGTGCGCCACCACCACCCAACTGGCCTAGGCATTTATTAATAAATATAAGCCCCATTACTCAGGAAGTGGAGTGGGCTTAGAAAAGCCCGAACTCCTGGGTTACACAGAGTCCTAGTCTTTCCTAGCTGTGAGCTAGCAAAGGAGAGTCAGAATAGGAAAAAGTGTGTTCTGTTCCAGAGAGAGGAAGCGCTCTGGACACCCAGAAGGGAATAGGAAGTCCTGGAGAGAGCAGTAGAGATGGTGGTGGGGCAGACTCTGACACCTCCCCAGCCATGTGGTTCCCTGATGAGGATGGAGACAACGGGTGACACTTCTGCTGGGTGAAAGATGGATAGCCCGAGGCCTCAACGCTGTTGTGAGACAGTGAACTCTCCAGGGCACAGGTCAGCAGAGGTGAGAGATCCTACCTTGGTTCACTAACAGACTAAGAGGGTACCAGAGGAGGGCGTGGCCAAAGTCCATCTTCAGAGAAAATCTACTGTTAAGGACAGAGCTGAATCAGATGTGGGGTGCACACCTTTAATATCTGTACTCCAGACAGAGGCAGAGAGATCTCCGTGAGTTCAAGGCCAGCCTTGTCTACATATGAAACCCAGGGCTGCTTAGAGAAATTTTGTTTCAAAAACAAAACAACACAATAAAACAATTCCAACTGAGCTGCCCTGTGGGCCCGAGACCAGGGAGCAGCCATGGGCCAGCGAGTCTCAGTTTGCTCTGTAATCGCTCTTGGGTAAGGGAAATCCCAGAGGCAGTCGTGGAAAGCTGCAGGAGGGCCAGATGCTGACACACCGAGGAATGCAGGCATCAAGAGGCTGCGCTCTGGTGGGGACACGCATAGCAAAAGGCTAGGTGGCCAGGCAGACACCTTATCAACTGAGGGTGACCCTGGAGTGTCATAGCTCTGTTCCTGAGGTTACCAGGTGTATCAAACTCTAGGGCCATCTACTGTCATCTCCCACTATAGAGCCTGAGGACTTGTTTATTCTAAGGCGTCCCTAACACCCACAGCTGAACTGCTCTGTCTTAGGAAGCTGGACAGTACAAATCCAGGTCCTCTGCCTGCACTGACTTCAGTGTTTCGGCCACGCCCCACACTCGCAACACGCTGGGGAGACAAACACCCCTCCAACTACAATACCAGCCACCACAGGAGTGTGTAGTTGGGGGGATTTTAGCAGAAGTAAGAGAACATGCCTGGCCCACAGACTGTGTGGCCAGTAGGAGTACCTGATACACGAAGAAGAAAATCCACCAAGGTGCAGACATGGGTTCTACATGAGACATGGGTCCAGCACAGACTTAGCAGCTACATGCACCACAGGAAGATAAGAGCCCGTGAGTTCCAAATGAGCTGCATGTACAGGGGCAAGCGTCTCCGGGTTCTAGAAAGACGGTACTTCAACACCTCACCTTGTTTTTAAGATTAATATTGCTATTATTATATTTATATGAATGTGTGTGTGTGTGTGTGTGTGTGTGTGTGTGTGTGTGTCCATGTAAATGCTCAAGGTGTGTGACGGGACCCAAGGAAGCCAGGAAAGGGCCCCAGATGCTGTGGAACAGGACCCACAGGTGGCTGTGCACGGCCTGACACAGTACTTCTAACTGAACCTGGGTCCTCCACAAGGCAGCAAGAACTCTTCGCCTTTCTAGCCCAGCCTATGTCTCAGTTTGTAGACCAGGCTGGCCTCTGACTCACAAGGATCCACCCACCTCTGTCTCCTGAGTGCTATGCCTAGAGGTGTGCACGGCCGAAAAACCCAGGCCTCTCCCAAGCAACCTTAATTTTACTGCATTTTAAGTTTTAAGTATTCATGGTTTTATTTGTTATTCTTTTTATGCATCCATCTAGTTGTTGCTTGTACATATTTTCACTTGAGCAGTAGGTTTTTATCTCCATAGTTGCTTCTCTTTCCCCATTTGTTTCTTCCTTTCCTCCCCTTCCCTATGTTCAATAGTATTTATTTTGTTGTTATTGTTGTTATCAATTGTGTGTGTCTGTGTGTGTGTGTGTGTGTGTTGCAGGTGGTACAGACCCCTGAGGAAGTCAGAAGAGAGAGATGTTGGATACCCTGGAGCTGGAGCTACAGGCGGTTATGAACAGTCCAGGGGGAGTGTTGGGAATTTGGCTCAGGTCCTCTGGAAGAGCTGTGCACACTAGTAACTGATAACCCAGCTTTTTACCCCACATATGGTTATTTTTTTAAAAAAAATCCCTAGGGAGGATTTGAAAATATCTATCCTAATTGATCTCACACTAGTAAGGGGGTAGGGAAGGCGTCAGGAGAGGACGGAGAAGGAATCCATCCTTGCACCCGGTACTGTGGTGATCATAGTTTACTGACCACTTCCCTGGTTGCCACACTTTATTACCTTGTGTGACCCCACGAGGGACCCACAGGACTGTTGTTATCACTGGCAGTGTTTACAGGTAAGGAAAAGCTCAAAGCGATCAAGGAGTGTGCTCGTAGGCATCCTGGAGTTGTAAGGCTGAGATCTGTAGTATAAACAGCTCCGTTATGTAGTGACTTTTTTAGAGAGGAATATGCCTTGTAATAACAGCTAAAAGGGAAAGCCACAGTTTTGGTCCCGTGACACTGGGGATTCTAAATGCTCTTCAAGTTCCTTCTGTGTTTCAATGATGGCGCCCACTTATGTAACCTCAGGAGGACAACGGGAAAGTCTCCGCACACAGCTCTGAGGTTTGTCCTTTTAGTTTATCTTGTGAACCCCAAAGAGACTCTGTTATACAAAAGGGACCCAAGGCCCAACATGAGGTTACATGACTCCCCTGCATCAGCACTCTGGAAACAAGGAGGTTTATTTACTCTCTTTGTTGCCAATAACGCCTGTCCCCCCTCCCCCCTCCCCCGTTTCCCCGAAGCATCCCTCTGCCCCGAGCATGTGCCATCTTTTCATTTTCCAAAGAGAACATAATCCTGATTGTCGAGCTGTAAGTGTCGATATAGCCCACCCAGAAACAGGAAATGGAAGAAAATGTCGGAGGCACACTGTTGTCAAAGAGTGAAGTTTCCAGGTCGCCGCCTCCTGCAGGCTTACAGATGAGTTCCTCTATTCCCCTAAGTCTAAGACACTGAAAATCTCCACAAATAGCAGCTGTTCGACCGCCAGGCCTACTGCCAGCTCAGCTCGCTCTGAGAGCATGGAGCATCCCGCACTCACAAAAGAAGGAAAGAATACCCATTCATTCGGCGTCTTAGGGTGTCATTGCTCTGAAGACACCAGGACCAAGGGAACTCATAAAGGACAACATTTCATTGGGGCTGGCTTACAGGTTCAGAGTTCAGTCCATTATCATCATGGCAGCATCCAGGCCGACATGGTGCTGGAGACGCTAAGAGTCCTACATCTTCATCCACAGGCAACAGAAGGGGCCTGACTTCTGCAGGCAGCCAAGAGGAGGCTCTGATTCCACACTGGGAGGAACTGGAGCCTAGAGCCCGCCTACACAGTGAAAACACTTCCACCAAGAAGGCCACACCCACTCCAATAAGGCCACACCCCCTATTAGTGCCACTCTCTATGACCAAGCATTCAAACACATAAATTTGTAGGGGCCAAATCTATAAAACCACCACCTTTGGTAAAAAGCCAGAGACGCAGTGAGCCCTCAGAACACCCATTGGACACGGCCATGTGTATCCTCCAAGCCCTCTCAGGCTCGCCAGGCTTTTCTAGGATTCACAATGATGCTTTGCATCGCTGGAGTGTGATGGACCAAAGGACAGATGCCCTGGCTTTACAACAGACATGTCCAATTGTCCTTAAAACGGGAATGTAAGTTGGGGTCAGAGCACCTTGCACAGAACAGGTCTCCGGTGCATCTGGCGGTATCTGGGCAAGAGACTCTCTGCTGTTAACGGTTTTTCACCTGAAAATGTGATGGCAGTGTAACAGCATCCTTCTAAGGTTTAAACGAAGCGCAGAGTGGTGGTTCATACCTGTAACCCTAGCATTAGGAGGTTGAGGCAGGAGGATTGTCATGAGTTCAGGGCCAGCCTAGGCCACACAGTGAGTTCCAAGTGAGCCTTAGTTATAGAGGGAGGCTCTCCCTCAAACACACATCCACACACTCCCAACCCCCCAAACCAAAAGTACATTAGGTATACCATTGGTATATATCTAGAGGCCAATCATGGGGAGCGTGGGTGAAAAGAGGGGTGCAAACCAGCAGGACAAGGGAAGAGGACACCTAGAGATGACAGGACAGCTAGCCTGACTGCACGGAGATGCTAGAAGACAGCCGGACTCTAGGCATGTGGACTGCAGGATGGAGGGGGTCGTGCTGGGAGCCGAGCCACGCCCTGTGCACCGCAACCGCACACTCTTCCACTGAGCCACGCCCCCACGTCCTAGACACACCTCCGATTGGAATAGTGTCCATGGCAATTATAAAAGGTTTCCCGAGTCATCATGTGATTCAGATTTACCAAGATGGAGAACCTGAGGGAGGAAAATACTGGGGAAAGTCAGGAGTGGGGTTATGGCATGTCCTGTTAGAAAGACAAGCAACCCTGTGTGGTGGCACATACTTAAATAATGGCAGCACTTGTGGGCGAAGGAAGGGGGATTAGCACTTAAGGTCATCCTTGGCTACACAGTGAGCTTGAAACCAGTCGAAGATACGTAGGACCCAAGAAAGGGGCGTAGGCATGTCAGACATGCTGGTACCTATCTTTAATTCTAGCCCTTTGGAAGTTCTGGGCCAGCCAGGGCTACAGAGTAAAACACTGTAGTAATCTGAATGGGGATGCACCCGTAGGCCCATATACTTGATGATGATGACCGGTTAGGAAGGATTAGGAGATGTGTCACCTGGGGTGGGCTCTGAGGCTTCAAAAGTTCAGTAGGTGCAGTCTCTCTGTCTGTCTGTCTCTCCCTATCCCTCTCTCTCCCCCCAATTCCCTGCAACTAGATGATCATATGTGAGCTCGCAGCTAGATGATAGGATGCCACGCTCCCTGCCTGTCACCACGCTCCCTGCCACTATGCCATGGACTCACCCTCCGAAACTATAAGCCAGCTGCCAAGTATACCCTTCTTTTATACGTCACCTTGGTCATGGTGTCCCTTCACAGTAATAGAGCAGCGACTAAGAAACCTGTCTTAGAAAAAATAAAAAAGGGACTGGAGAGATGGCTCAGCGGTTAAGAGCGCTGACTGCTCTTCCCCGAAGGTCCTGAGTTCAATTCCCAGCAACCACATGGTGGCTCACAACCATCTGTAATGGGATCTGACGCCCTCTTCTGGTGTGTCTGAAGACAGCTACAATATACTCATATAAATAAAATAAATAAATCTTTAAAAAAATAAAAAGGAATGCAGGGGAAAAAGTATGAAGGGAGAGAGAGGGAGACTGGGAGTGAGGGAGAGGCAGGAAAGAGAACCCTATAGGATGTTTGGATAGAATCTGGGATTTTCCAGAAGAAAAGCTGGTATGGGGAACACAAATGCAGAAGTCACATAAAGCTGTGCAGTTAGCTAGCTCGCCCAGGGAGAAAAAGACAGAGAAGAGGGTTCCAAGGACACAGCCCCGAGGCCCCAACAGTGGGGAGTTTAGAAGAACAGCAAGACCCAAAGGAAGATTTCATGGAGATAGGAGGAAACGAGGGCAGATGCCTCACAGGACAGCATGGAAGGGGCTGGGGACCATGTTAAAGGACATGGAAACTTTACAATGCCGTCGATGTACCCTTGACAGCCTGGAATAAATGTCAGCCTCTTTGACCCCTTAGCCTGTGGAAAGGGCTCATGGAGGGGTCTCTGGACCCCTCTTCCACGCTGCCTCCTCGGAGACAGTAACTGTCCTGCTTGGCAAGCGTGAGCAGAACCGACCTGGCAGGCTTGCTCGGCCCCTCGGGAGCTGGTGACATTCTCCCCTGCTCTCCCAGGGGCAGGCTGCGCTCATTCAGAGACATCTGAGCCTTCCTGGTTTGTATAGGGTCTGGGCAAGAAAACAGTGCCACACCCACTGGTGACCTCAGGAGTCTTGTAGGAACCGGTTCAGAGTAGTGGGATGGGGTGGGATTTGAGGGGTGAAGGAGACAGCAGCCTCAACAATCCTTTTGGCCACATTTTCTGTAGGAGGGTAAGAGAAATGAGATGCTGGGTCTGGAAAGATCGAGTGTCTTCAAAAGACAGTGGATGTGACAGCAGGTTTGGGGTAGGTCCTGGAGGACTGAGGTCGTCATCCAGGAGGAAGCAGCCGGGAAGGCTGCGGTAGAGCAGGAGGGGTGTGTCTCCAAGGCTCCGTGCTGCGGTGGGAGGGCAGCAGACCGGAAGGCACGCTAAGGGGCTAGGAAAGCATCTTCTCTGTGGAGGTGACACAAGGAAAGTCTAAGGCTGGCATGGGTGACAGAGATAGGAAAGGCACCATCCTGGGGGGAGGGCCAAGGTTGGCTCAGAGAAAGTCAGCACTGCAGAATGCTCGAGGGTGTTCCTGGTGACGCACCCCAAGAGCTAGAGGTCATAGTAGAAGGGACTTTGGGACTGAGCCAGAAGTCTAAAGCCAAACCCCCTGAGGACAAGGAGCAAATGGAGAAGCTAGAGTTCTGGTGCTCAAATGTGTAGGGCCAGGCAGCATCCTTGCTGACGGCACCGGAAGGGGAGGTGGGTACCAGTTCCCAAGACAGCCTCTATCTGCAGAGCGTCACCTAAGCCATGTGTGAGGGAAGAGGAGGGCGTGAGGATGAGGAAACGGTTATAAGGGCCCTGGGTCACCCTCAGGGCGTTACTGACATATATACTGTTGAGTTGCAGGTAAGGGGCTTACAGTGCAACCTTGATCACCTAAGTTCGAGCCCCGGAATCTACGGTGGAAGGAAGGCACTGCTCTTGGAAGTGGGCTTCAGATCCCAACACATGCCCTGCAGCACACATGTGCCCTCACCCACAAACAGACTCATCACACACACACACACACACACACACACACACACACACATACACACACACACACACACACACACACACACACACACACACCAGTGGTAATGAGAAGAATGATAAAGGTAAATAAAAACAGAAAAAGAAATAATATTAATACATTTTATAATCTCATTTGGGGGCTCAGGAAAGGCTAGTTGATTGTCCTTCCAAGAAGGTGCAAGTGCGACAAACATATTCTTGTTTCACACTGTGCATTCTTTAAAACGTAGTTGGGACATGCAGTTTGATAAGTCAAAGCATGCTTCTCGCTTGCTGGCCAGCGGAACTCACACAGTTTCGCAAAGTAGAGGCTTCTCTGCAATGTAAAGCATCCTTGGCCTCGTTCCTTAGATTTTGGTGTGGGTTTTGTTTGTTTTGTAAGAGTGTCTAACTGTGATATGCGCTGACTTATCTACAGGGACAATTCACTTCCAGAACATCTCTGGAAGGCCCTTGAAATAATCAGCTGTTTTCTGCTTTGTTTTGTCTTGGCATGCAGCCGTTTAGAAGTGACAGCATCAACGCTGAAGAAAGATCCTAGAAAGGATGATAAGGTGAGTCACTGAGGCTCCGGACTAAGGTCCAGGTGCCCCGGGCATCTTGTTGATAACATGATCGCATCTTCATCTAGAGTTCTGCAAGAGGGAAACGAGTCTCGTGAATACCAGTAGAAGATTGCTCAGTTACAGTAAAGAAATAGGGAGGAAGGGAAGTGGGGTGAGGGGATCTGGAACCACACTGGAAGCTTCCTCCATGTTGGCTATTCATGGCGCTAGAAGGGGCTTTCTGTGCAGACGGCTGGAGAACTGTCATCAACTGTCTTACTCTAGGGCCCTGGTGTTACACTACTGACCTTCCATTGCCGGCTGACCCAGTAGTGACATGACTATTTGGG
This sequence comes from Apodemus agrarius, assembly GCA_964023405.1. Classification (NCBI taxonomy): domain Eukaryota; kingdom Metazoa; phylum Chordata; class Mammalia; order Rodentia; family Muridae; genus Apodemus; species Apodemus agrarius. The sequence goes on from OZ030025.1 coordinate 48,135,694, forward strand.
GGTAAACAACTACTGTCTGATTCCACCCTCAGGAGGAGACTGGTCTCTGGTACTGTACACCTCGGGAAGACATAAGCCTATAGGGGAACTGATGCTGTACCGCTACCTGGGCGTGGTTTCCCTGTCAATCACCTTACTGCTACATGGGCGTGGTTTCCCTGTCAATCACCTTACTGCTACATGGGCATGGTTTCCCTGTCAATCACCTTACTGCTACATGGGCGTGGTTTCCCTGTCAATCACCTTACTGCTACTTGGGCGTGGTTTCCCTGTCAATCACCTTACTGCCCTACGGACATGGTGTTCTGGTAAATGGCCTTCTAAACCCTTATGCCCATCCTGCTGTAACTCTGATCAGAGTGTTTTTGCAGCCGTTATCATTTACTGAAGAGACTCAACAACTGGTCAAAGGCTTGAGAGTGACTACTGAGTGCCCAGCCTTAAACAGGGTATCTACATCGCCCCTCTCAGGGCTGAGGAAACATTGCAGCAGAGGGAACAAGAGAGCGTGAGAGGCGGCGACAGGGATGGAGTCTTACAGAACACTGCCCCTGGCCATGATGCGACTGGTACACTCGAGCTCTCAGGAGCTGTGATCGCCTACACATGCCCTACAAAGACGGGAGCTGTCTGGATTCTGTCTGGTGCGGGGAGGAGTTCAGGAGGCCCCACCGGTCACTGAGGATCTATAGTTTATGGGTGGCGAGGGAAGAAGAGAAATTTCCTTCAGTAGTGTGGCCACTGTTGGTTGGTCCTACTCCTATAGGGGTTACTGAACCCGTTAGACATGCTCCTGTAAGCAGCCCTAATTAAACTCCGAGAGTCTCACATACATGAAAGACTTGATAGTAGAAAGGAGAATTATGGAAGGGACTATGTGGGAGAGAAGAGAGATGAGAGAGTTATAGGGGTGACTATGATACGAATGTATACACGGATCAACAAGTCATTTGAGACTCATTGTTGCGTATCATTAATATGGGCTAATAAAGCGTGTGTAAAACAAATGATGAATTCTGTCAGTGCTTACTCATGTAAACACTATGTTCTAGCCCAGCTTTGGGGCCGTAAAAGGAGAAGGTGTGTACAGGCCACAGCCGGAGGCACTGACGGTGAGGAATCAGAAATCCATAAGCTGATGTCAGGGCCCAACGTCCAGGCTGGACCGTAAATTGTATAAATTGAGAAAAGCAGAAACCTGAAGTCATGGGGGCTCTGAGGCCTTGGCAGATGCATCTGCAGAAAGGACAAGACACCGAGGAAGGACAGACTGGCACGCCCTGCACAGTCTTCTGCTTCTGCTCCTTAGAGACCTTACTCTCCCACATCAGCCCTGGCGGTTCTATGAACCCACACTCCTAAGCACACATGAACCGATAGGCTTCAACGATTCGAACACATCAGATATGAAAGGTATAGCCTCCACTATCCCACACACTGCTAAAAATGCCAGAGGAGGGCTGGGGACATGGCTCAGCATGGGAAGCCCAGGCTCCACAAGCCTGACAATCCCAGTTAGGATCACTAGAACCCGTGTAAAAAGCCAGGCACAGTAGCACATGTGTCTGTAATCCCATACAGTGTGTCCCTACCAGACAATGGGAGGGGACACAGAAGAATCTCTAGAAGCTTGCCAGTCAGCTACCCCGTGCACACAGCAACAAACAGGAGAAACCCTGTCTCAAACAAGGGGGAAGGTGAGAACGCACACTGAAGTCCTCCTCTGACATCCACCTGTGCACCGTGGCATGTGGATGCCAACACTCACAATGTACACACATGCACGCATATGTGCATGCACCTGCACACATATGCAAACACACACATGCACACAACATGCACATACATGCATACGTACATGCACACACGTGCAAACACACACAAATGCATGTACACATGTATACATATATACACATGCATATACATATGCACACACAATGCACATACATATATACATGCATGTATACATATGCATATACATATGTGCATACATGAAAACACACTTGCATGCACATGCACACACATGTACATACATGCACACTGACCACAGACCAGCCAAGCTTATTCCTTGCCTCTATTTCATTTTTCTGTATTTACACTTCTTCCTGACAGCTGATACCTTGAAATGAGGCTTCCCTCCATTGTTAGGCTCATACAGGACACATCTCCCATTGTTACTGTTACCTCCCAAGTCTACATTGGGAGGCTTGAATAATCGCTTCAGTTCACCTTCCCTGGTATACAGGATAGTTTTATGCCAAATTTCACACAAGCTAGAGACATCTGAAGGAAGGGAGCTTCATCTAAGAAAATGATGCCTCCATAAGATCCAGCCCATAGGGCATTTTTCTTAGTAATTGATGGGGAGGGCCCCACCCATTGTGGGTGGGGCCATGCCTGGCTGGTGGCCTTCTTGGTGTGGAGTGCCTGCCTTAGTTTCCCCAAGATGGCTTTCATTTGCTATTCCAATAAAGATGCAGTCAGTCCCCGGGAGGCCTCTCTCTGCAGCCTGGAGCCTCTTCAGAGGTCTCTTCTCATGCGCACTCTGCTCTCTGCACTCCTCCTGGTCTCATGCTGACTCTGGCGCTCGGTATGTCAGCACAGGAGGCTTTACCCATAAGTCTGCCCGAAAGTGGAAGCTTAGCGACAATGTACCTTCACCAAAACCCAAGAACCTCGAGTGTGTGGGCGAGGGGAGAGGGTTGAGACAGAGTCTCTCTATGTCGTCCTGGAGCTCATTGTGTGGACCAAGCTGGCCTCAAACTCAGAGATCTGCCTGGGATTAAAGGCATGCGCCACTACACCTGGCTCAAAAACAATAACACAGGGGCTGGTGAGATGGCTCAGCAGCTAAGAGCACTGACTGCTCTTCCAAAGGTCCTGAGTTCAAATCCCAGCAACCACATGGTGGCTCACAACCATCCGTAATGAGATCTGACGCCCTCTTCTGGTGCGTCTGAAGACTGCTACAGTGTACTCAGATATAACAATAAATAAATCTTAATATATAACAATGATAAAGCCATAATCATTTTTGAATGAACTTTTTTTTCCCTTTTGAGAGTAGGCGGCATTCAAGTCTGGACTGGAATTTGATGTGCCGTTTCACATGACCTTGACCTTCTGACCCTCCCTCCTCCACTTCGAGTGCTGAGACACAGGCATGTGCTGTGCTGCCACGCCCCGGTCGTGCTTCACGCAGTTCTGAGAACTAAGTTAGGGTCCCCTGCCCTTTGCACGCTGCACAAGTGCTCTGCCAACGGAGTTACATTCATGATTCCATGTAACGTTTGCCTAATGAATTATGCATTTCTTTGCCCTGAGAGTCTGATCAAAAGCACTCATCTTCATCAATACTTAAAACTATCCTGAAGGATAGGGAAGCTCTCCACCTGGAGCCAGCTAGGAAGATTCTATTCTATAAGGGGCATCCCTTCTACTCGGGGCTCGCCTTCCAGACTCAGGAGACTCAACAGCGTGAGCCTGAGGCAGTAGACCAGTGAGGAGCAGCCCTTGGGATTACTCTTCTATAAACAGACCCTTAAAAAACGACAAGTGGGCTGGGTGGTGGTGGCACATACCTTTAATCCCTCTGGAGGCAGAGGCAGGCAGATTTCTGAGTTCCAGGCCAGCCTGGTCTACGGAGTGAATTCCAGGACAGCCAGGGCTATACAGAGAAAAAACCAAAAAAACCAAACCAAACCAAACCAAACCAAACCAAACCAAACCAAACCAAACCAAACCAAACCAAACCAAACCAAACCAAACCAACAAAAAACCGACAAGTGTTGGTTACATGTAATTCTGTCATCCATGTTTTATGTGATGGCCATGAAGTCTCTTCCTGAAATCAGTTAAATACATCTGAAATGAATTGACACACACCTTAGAGAGAGCCTCAACATTATTTAATGTGTTTAAATTATGGGGCAGTTTTTGACATTCTGTCCATTTTGGCTTTGTATTAATGACAGCGTGTCTGGTTTATATGAAGAAAGGACCATGATTCTTCAAAGTCTTGTCACTGGGCTGCATTTGCTTTGGGACTGTAGTTAATGAGGCCATCGCTGGCAAAGTGTCCACCCTGAGGTGCCCTCTACCGGTAGGGAAACGGTTATACTTTCTATTTCAAAATCATGGCAGTTGGAACACACTCATCAGGAAGACTATAGAGTTTTGGTGACTTTTTTGTTTGCTTTGTTTTTCTGAGACAGAGTTTCTCTGTGTAGCCCTGACTGTCCTGGAACTTACCATGTAGGCCAGGCTGGCCTCGAACTCACAGATATCTGCCCACCTTTGCCTCCTGAGTGCTAGGATTAATGGAGTGCATCACCACAGCCAGGTTTTGAGAAATTATTATTTTATGTGCATGGCTGCTGGCTCGTGCGTATTCACGTGAGCCTTGTGCATGTGGGGTGTGTGGAGGCCACACGGTGGTGTCAGGTCCCCTGAAGCTGGAATTACAGGCTGCTGTGAGCTGCCCCGCAGGGTGCTGGGGGCTCAGGCTGGGTCCTCTGTATGAGCAGCCAGTGCTTTAACTGCCGAGGCACTCCCAGCCCCTCAGCTGATTTTTGCTTGAAGACAACGGGCTACATTCCAATCTCCCTCCGAGACTGGGACGTTCACAGTGTTGAGAGCCAACATGTCTCCTTCGAGGAGCTGTATAGAAAGGCACTTTCTTTCGTGTTTCCCTCGTCCACAGCAGCAGCAGCAGCAGCAGCATAATAGCAAGGGTCACATCGTTCATCGTGGCAAAGTGAGACAGACTTTCCTAACTCTCGTAAAGAGAATGGAAAACATGAGAGATCATTTTAAACTTGTCCCTCAGAGCTAGTGAAAGCAAAGCAAAACCAAACAAACACAACGCCTTTTAAGGCTTCCGATGGCCAGGCCTGTGATGGGGACCTACGCCAGGACAGAGGAAGCTGGTGATCTGCTTTTGTGGAGTTTCCTCACCAAAGGCACAAGCTAGAGAGATTGCTACACGTAGAGCCAAGTCAAAGTGGAATTGGGGTCAAGAGTTTTACCTTCTTCTAAGACAATGGCAATCTGAAAAGCTCTGAAGTACTTAAAAGAGGATCACAACAACAGTAACTTTGTAAGGAGTTACTTCCTTTTTTATTTTAATATATGTGTGTGTTAGTGCTGGCATTCTGTACGCCATGCTCATGCAGTGCTCATGGAGGCCAGTGGAGGGCAGCAGATACCCAGGGACAGGAGTTATAGTTGTGACCGGTCATGTGGGTGCTGGAAATCCAACCCTGTCTCTGGAAAAGCAATTTAATTTTCTTGACTGCTGAGCCATCTCTCCAGCCCAGCGGAAATTTTCTGATACAAAGATTTTGGTTTCATTTCTTGGTACTAACCATAGAAGTAGCCATATTTTCATGTATTGACTATTACTTTTTCTATTTTTAGTTTTTGTTTTTGTTTGGTATGGTTTTTTTGAGACACTGAACCCTGAATTTCTAATCCTCCTGCCTCACCCATACCCACAATTATGGAATTACAGATACAGCTTATTCTTCTAGTTTTCCAAACATTCCCTTTCATTTTACTGTACTGTGCTCTTCTGATGACTAATATTAAGATTTTTCTGAAAGTCTTGGTAGTCTTTGAAAAAGAGAGATGAGATTTGTCATTTTCCATTAAATGTCAAGACGTCTAAAGTAGAAACGGGGCAGAGGCAGACAGAAGGAGTCTTCCTCAATCGTTCCCTGCCTTAGGTTTTGAGACAGGGTCTTTCACTGAACCAGGAATTTGGTTGGTAGACTGGCTAGTCAGCCCTTCGTAGTCCTGGGATCACAGGTATGTCCAGACAATTCTGGCTCTCTAGACGGGCGTCAGTATATGAAACTCAGGTCTTCCAGCTTCTGTGGCAAATACTTTGCTGACTAACCCATCTCCCTCACGCCCAAAACAGACACTCTTACTAGGTGAAGGGGCACATGGGACAGAGAAACAACAGTTTCTTGTCCAAGAGTTGTCAGTAATGTAGCCAAGAGTACACCGTGTTCCTCCTCTGTAACAAATGCCAGAACGGAATAGCACGAGGCTCGGTACCCACACTCTCCGACTGTGTCGGGCATCTCCCCCACCGTCAGAAAAGCAGGAAGGGATCACAGTGTGCTTGGAGGAAGGCCATGGGAGGATCAGATCCGAACCCGCACCCTCTTGTCGTCCTCAATGCCTGCTTACTTTTGCCAGCCCAGGATGCCGACCACCTTTCTTGTAATGGTAGCACGTCAGTCGTTCTGTGTCTGGGAAGTCACTCCTCCCAGGCTTTGGTTGTGTAGTTCTGGGACTCGGTCAATGCCCAGCTGCAAGAGTGGGCCTCACCACAGCGACTGGAAGGTTAGAACACACTTCCAAACCACAACCACAGACATGTAAGCAGGGTAATGATTCCACAACCCTGAAGGTTTCTCTGGTGCAACCAACAACGAGCTCTTGTTTTGCAGGACCTGCTCGCTGAGATGGGCTCAGGAGAAGGCACGCCAGGGTGTGTGTGTGTGTGTGTGTGTGTGTGTGTGTGTGTGTGGCATGCTACCTGAGAATGTTGCCAGGAAGAGACAATGACTCGAACCTCCAGGGCCAGCCATTCCCACCACCAGGAACACTCTGGGTGAAGGCCCCTTTACTCTCTTCTGCTGGAATTTGTAAGGATTTATGTGCTTGCTCCTGACAGAGTCCTGAACTGATGGCTGATGGAAGACGGGGCTTTACTAGCACCTCAGCAAGCTCAGCACTCGAGGGGAATGAGGACTGATCGTTGGCTCCTTAACCCTGCTTTATCATTCACCAGCCTGGCCAATGTAAATAAAGACAGATGCCCCTAATCACAATGGCGGGATTGTGTTTTCCAGCACAGTAGACACCACTGCCCGACAACACCATGGCCGTATCCTCTAGCAACAAACAACACTCACCTCCTACACACAACATGGGGAGAAACAATGGTGGAATCACGAACATTTGTTTTCTAACAAAGTCAAATTTCAATACAATAAGATTTGCATTGAGATGATTAAAAAAGAAAGAAAGGAAAGGAAAGGAAAAGCAAACCATCCAAATATAGAGAAAAATCTGTATTTTAAATTAATAATCATAAATATTTAAAATTAATAATTTACCTTTTACTTTAATAATTCAATAATTAAAACAATTGTTAATTTAATTAAAATAATTAAATGACATTAAATATTAATAATTAAATATTAGAACAATTTAATAATTAAAATCAAATCAATCTATTTAAAATTAAAATATTTTAAATTAATAATTAAAACTTAAGTTAATAATTTTAAATTTGCAAGTGAATAATTACAATCAGAAGTAAGAAAGTATTCTTAAATTTACCTTTTATTTATGTGCAAGCACATACATACACATATATGCACATACATGCACACACATGCACACACATGCACACACATGCCCATGGAGTTGAGGGCGCCTTTCTAGAACTAGCTCTCTCCTTCTACCACTTGGGTTCCAGGGATGGAATCCAGGTCACCGGGCGTGGCAGCAAGTGCCTTTACACCCTGAGCATCACTTTTACCCAAGAAAGAGAATTTTAAAGAGGGAATATGGAGAGAAAAGAAAAAGAAGGAGTTTAAACCATCAGTGCAAACAGTGTGATACTGCACATCACCCACTCGGGACAACCAGGCTCAGTAGAGCCGGGTCTCTGGTCAGAACCAGGAGGAGTCCGGATGGAGGCTTCTGGCCCCAGCAAGGAGGATAAACTTAAGTCTTTAAAAAGCTGCCATAGCTGTGAAAAGGGAAGAAAATAAGTGGGTGTTTTGTTTTGGGGGTTGTTTGGGGGTTTTCCAAGGCAGGACTGGAACTCATTATTTACAGCCCAGTCCGAGCTGGCTTAAATTTTCAGCGATTTCCCCTGGCTTGGCCTCCTCCATTTTAGGATAACAAGTGTGTGCCGCCACCCCAAAGTATTTAAAACAATTTGTACTATGAGGTATGAAGCCTTTGCAGATAAAGACACAGTCCCTAAGGATGTGTTCTGAAAAGTACATTGTTATGGAGTGTAATCACTATTTGCCTATTACAGAATGTGTTTACACAAACCTACATGGCATAGGCTGCTAACCCCTAAGCTACATGGCATATATATATATATATATATATATATATATATATATATGACATATATGATATAGACATTTTACTCCCAGGATCACTATAGACAAAGCTACAAGAGACCAAATCAGATACAAAATGATGCAACCAGGAGAAGAAATGGGGGAGAAATGAAGCTGCCTCAGATAGAATGTGGTGATTTTACTAAACTTTTAAAATGAGGAGGCATATACCCAAACAGCAGTAAAAACACAGTATATTAAATAAGATAAGCAAGTAACACGGTCATCACCATTATTGACATAAGCAGGCAACACGGCTGTCGTTACTATGACCCAGTCGATAACTGTCTGGGCCACATGCTGGGAATGGAACCCAGGGTCCTGCACGGGGGCTGGGCACACACTCTGCCCTGGAGCCTGCCCGGCCCACAAGTGCAGCAGGCTTGTGTCCACCAGTGTCACTACACAGTGTGATGCACTGAGCTATAAGGTCAGTGAGTGGTAGGAGATGTCTAGCCCCACTACAGTCTTGTGGGCTACCATCACATGTGTGGTCTGCCTTTGACCCTGCACAGGACACGTATTTGGGTCTCAGACACTAAGTATCTAAGTTATTGAGTCTCGATGAAGCTGGTGGGATAAGCTTCCCCTAGGTGTATTGCCAGAACCTAAGGCATTTTTGGGGTTTCCATGGCAACAAAACCCCACCCAGGGCACATCCATATCAGACACACCTTTCCAAGCAACAGTAGGCCACCAGGTGGGGGCGGAAAGTCCTGGATAAGGTTCCTGGCACTGTAATTCTGGATCACAATAATAATGACTGTGTCATTTACTCGTGTTAAAAAAAAAAATCAATATTTAGTGACCATTTTGTCACAGCCCTCAGAGCTAATTCCCTCTGCAAGCTCACCAGCTTCGGGGAGGATGCGAATTTCACATGGGTTTTATTGCCTTATTCTAGCAGGCAGATATGTTTTCCTGGTTTGCACACTACTCATTAACCACATCTATCAACAATCTTTTTACCTAGTTCTTAAGATTAAAATCAGTCTCTTGGAGTTTACTGTTTTTTATGGCGAACGCCCTTCCTTTTATTTTCGTTCCCACAGTTGCGAGCGAGATATTTTGTAACAGAGGTTGGCTGTTCACGCACCACTGCACCTTTGTGAAACGCTGGGCACGAGGTCGCTGAAGAGGCAAGACAGACACCCGAGGTTTATGCTCAGGCAGTGAAACGCTGTTAGCAACAGGTCTGCTGCAGATCTGACCCTGGGAGGCCAGCGCGCAGGGGCACTGCCCTGTGATCCCAAGTCCTTTTCCATTGTGTGCACGAAAGGGAATAACACAATGGGAAGAGCGGCAGCCGGCGAGAAGGAGGATGGAATCTGACCTTTACCGGTCTCCTGCCTTGGCTACTCACCGTGCCGTGGGCCACCTCCCTGCTTCAGTTTCCAGATATATAAAACAGAGATTACATCAACAAAGCCTCCAAGCCCCGACTTGTCAAAGGTGCTGATTAGAGAGGCTGGAGATGGAGCCCCGGGAACCTGGGCCCGAGTCCTCTTCTGAGAGGACTCCCACGTCCCTTCAGCGTGTTGACCTCACTTTCCACACTCAACACTCCACCGTATATTATCTTGGCCAAGTCCCTAGCAGCCCCCACAGATTTCTGTTTCCCACCTGTTGTTTAGCTTGCAGTGCTAAGAACAGAACCCAGGGCCTTTCCCGGGCCAGGCATGTGCCGGCCACGTGAGCTTCGCCTAAGTTTATTGGCTTCAGGCCGCCCATGCGATGTAGCCTCTATACACCCTTTAAAAGGAGGCCTTTGTTTTATCTGTATGAACATTTTGCTTACATGTATGTTATGTACGCCGTGTGCGTGCAGTGCCCTTGGAGGCCAGGGGAAGGCATTGGCTGTGCTGGAACTGGAATCACACATGGTTGTTAGACACCTGTGGCTGTTGGGAATTGGACCCAAGTTCTCTAGAAATGTACAAGGAGCCACGCCCGGATCCAGCCTACTTTTTAAACGTGTGACAGCGAAGAGGCAACACGGCCCACAGTAAACAGAAAAGCGGTGGTGGGTTCTTTTCTCTCTTAGGAAGTCAGAAAGAAAAATGCATGCTGAACGCTAACTTACATAATCACAACGTGAAATCTGAGATTCCTTGTAATCCCACGGCAAACACAGCTAGTGTCTGAACTAGTGACTCACACCAGGCTTTCCTATACACAAAACTACCATAAGTGCTGACCAAAAGCTTTTCCCTAGGTGAAGAAACGTTGACAGGAAGTGGTGGGGTGAGTCACTGGGTTTCTTCAGTCATTTTGAAATGCTTCGACCAACCCTGGCTGGCAGTAACCTGGGTGCTTTCGATTTAATATGAACCGATAGCCTCTTCTACCATGCACAATAAATTGTTTCTCTAGGGGAAATTCTTCCCAGGGAAGATTTCACGATAAGCTGACGGACTGTCCTTAAGTGTAAAAGCCAGTAAAAGCAAGCTTCATCTAGTCTTCAGTTACTCGCCTGGCCAGTCTTTTGGAGGCGTGTACGATGTGAAGCCGGGCATGGGTGTTAGCTGGCAGCTGCCTTAGAGCTGTGAGTTCTGTGTCTTATAGGGGCTGTGCTAGATGGACGCCAAAGGTCTGAGGAAAATGTGGTTGACTTGGCTTGGAGCAAACCAACTAGAGTTCGTAGATGTAACGCTGAAGTGGTAATAGCTGAGAGGTGGAAGAAGAAAAATGAAAAAAAAATACAATGTTAAGACGGATGTGGGTCGCCGTGGTGGCGCACGCCTGTAATCCCAGCACTTGGGAGGCAGAGGCAGGCAGATTTCTGAGTTCGAGGCCAGCCTGGTCTACAGAGTGAGTTCCAGGACAGCCAGGACTACACAGAGAAACCCTGTCTCAAAAAGAAGAAAAAAAAAAAAAAAAAAAAAAAAGAGGGATGTGGGTCAGTGGGAGAGCACAGGAGAGCAGCCGCCCCCAACACTCAAAGCTCTACCTTCAGCCCCCGGCACAATCATACCAACACGGTGGCTGAGAAAAAAGTGGCCCAGCAGAAGTCACTGATGTTCAGTCACATTGCAGTGTAAGAGTTCACTGATCGATACACACACAGCCCGGATCTTTTGCTATCAGTAGTTGAAACGGCTTTGGAATTCACTGTGCGTTCAGTTTGTTGGCTTGTTCAAATGACGGCCATGTCTTCAGCCTGAGAACCTTCACAAGTGAGGGAGAAAGACAAGAGTCTAGCCTCTATAATGACTTCACAGCTCCCCGAAGGAAGAAAACTGAAGAAGAAGTGTGTGTCATACTCAGTGAGACTCGGGGCTTACTGGCAAGCGAAGCTAAACCCAGACCACGCACTTAAGGGAGATGTCAGTATCCCAGAGGTCTCACGGACGGATTCGGCAGCTCAGATTCCCACATGGGTACAGCAAAAGGTTAGGACCGGACTCCCTGGCATCCGGCAGGGTGTAGGTGACTATTACACTTAATCTCCACTAATCCTTTGCTAGAAATGTTTCTAATGCGGAGATCATCGCCCAGTGATCCGGGAGTCAGCAGCGACCCACCCGCTGCTTTCACGGTGGCAGTAGCCTTCCACTGACCCCAAACCATCTAGGACGGGCACAATGTGCCCACTGCGGGACAGCGCTCCCTGATGTCACCCTCCCCTTTATCAGAGATGAGAGGGATAAGACTCTGGCTCACTGAACAACCACACAGAGACACTGAACCGAATCAGGAGCATTAAAGGTGCCTACCCCGCCCAGCCCTTGATACTTTCTTTGATGTCTGTATTATTTGAATCAATTTCCACAACAGTGATTCTAAACTGTCTATACATGTATACCTATGCTCCTTGTAAAAAGAAAACCATTTCAATTATGCAGGAAGGAAAGATTCTGGCGAGCTCTCACAGCACGGTGACTATAATTAACTGTGGCCTGACCCCGTGGCACCCACCTGTAATCTTAGCACTGGAGGGTGAAGGCAGGAAGGTCAGGAGATCTAGGCCAGCTTTGGCTACAAAGCACGTTCCAGGACAAGCTCCTATTCATGAGACACTGTCTCAGACAGACAGATAAACAGACAAAGCCCAGTACTATAATGATACTTGAGTTTAGTAAGAGAGGACTTGTTTATTAAACAACAAGCCCATGCTTGCTTTGGGGACTAGACGGTGAATCCAGGGCCTCACATGTGCTAAAGGCTCTACCACCCAGTGATTCTGAGCTCTGAGAGGAAGACAAAAAGTGAACTGATAATTAGCAATCTCCTCTCTCTCTCTCTCTCTCTCTCTCTCTCTCTCTCTCTCTCTCTCTGTGTGTGTGTGTGTGTGTGTGTGTGTGTGTGTGTGTGTTTTGTGTGAGAGAGATGTTCATAAGTGCTAAGAAAAAAGACTCAAAATCAAAGTCACTTGTGCTGGGGGTGGTGGCACATGTCTTTGATCCCAGCACCCAAGAGACAGAGGCAGACAGATCTCTGTGAGTTCGAGGCCAATCTTGTTTAAATAACGAGTTTCAGGACACTCAGACCCATATAGTGAGACCCTGTCTCAAACACACAGACACACACACACACCACACCACACCACCATACCACACACATGCACGTCACTTGTAAAAAAATACTGCTCTTAAATACCAAGCCCTCACCTAATAACCACAGCAATCTAGTTCAGATATTTTCACACACACTTTTGGTAACCAATCAAAAGTGTCAGTGTCATGAAGGCTGCCCTGTGGGCTTCTTTTTCTGCCAGACCAGGGTGTGGATGAGTTCAAACTCTGCTTCAGCTGGTCAGCAGGCAATCCCTTCACGCTGGCCTCTTCTCCAGCCGCGTGTGCTCAGAGCGGTGCTCCTGAGACTTCAGGTGTCTGTACTGTCTGTCTCCAGTGCTGAAGCAGTCAACAAACATCCTGCCGCCACCACCTTCAGGAGCTGGCTCACAAGTGTGCCTGTAACTACAGCCCCAGAGGACCGACGTCCTCCTCAAGCACGCAGGGCACACACATACTACATATTTTAAGAAGGCTAAACTTTCTAGAAAGCTGACTTCTAGAAAGGCAAGCAATGATACAACATACTCCATCTCGCCTACTCTGCTTCTGCTGCTGTGATAAACGCCACTACCGGAAGGAACTCGGGGAGGAAAGGGCTTGTTCAGCGTCCACGTCTCAGTTCGCCCTCATGTCGGGAAGCCAGAGCAGGAGACGGACAGAGGCAGCGGAGCTCACTCCTGTGAATCCCTCAACCTGCTCTTTTATACCACCGGGAACATCTGCCCACGGGTGGCACCACCCACAGTGCACTGGGCCCTTCCACATCATTCATCAATCAATCAAAGGAAAAAGCTGCATGGGCAAATCTGATGGGGGCAATTTTTCAGTTGGGATCACTTTTTGCCAGATGACTCCAGCTTATGACGCTGACCAAAAAAAAAAAAAAAAAAAAAAAAAAAAAAAAAAGGCAAAAATATCAGCCAGTACACCTGCCAAAATAATAGAATTCGGCTTTGACAGACACTGATGAAATCATGCACAGAGAGAATAATACTATAGTTACTAATTTTTATATGAAGGTCTTGGGTGTTCCTAGGTCTGCATTTGATGACAGCTTCTTGCTGAGTCCTGGGGTGGTATCGGGCAGCACATGTGCGTGGGGTCGGTGCCTCCTGCTATAACTATTTGATTTTTAAATACAGAAGGGCTGCTTCCTTTGCATATACCGAGTTTCTGAGTTCATTCAGTATTCCCACTGAAACAGGGTCAGATTCCACTTGATAAGAGGCTAATAAATCGCCGAACCTCACACTGTAAAAAGAGGAAACATGGGATAACATTTGGTAAAGTAAAACTTCCCATTTGAACTTTCCTGTTGAAAAGTGGGGGTGTGGGGGTGTGGCCTCTTGGGTTGAAAAGTGGGGGTGTGGCCTCTTGTGTGCTAGGTTCCATCACTGAGCTGTGTCCCTCTTTTTATTTTATTTATTTATGTATTTATTTTTGCATTCACTTACGTGTTTATGTATGTATTTACTTAGAGACAGGGTCTTGTTCTGTACTGCTTTTTCATCTCCTGTTTGCGACATGGCTGAGACTGGCCTCCAACTTAACAGTAATCCTCCTGTCTCCATATCCCAAGAACTAGGCACCAGGCACCCATATGGTGCACATACATGTATGAAAGCAAAACACATATACACATAAAATACAAATAAATAAATATTTTAAAAATGTGCATTGAAGAATACTTCTTGAACTTTAGAATAAAGACACAGATATGTATTAGAATCCTTTGGGCATGTGGCAGAGTTTCCAACTTTCAAAGGTCATTTCATATTTAAAACACTGTAAAGATGATCTTATAAGTAACTATTCTAACAGTGAGACTCCTCTGCTTGCCCTGTCAGATGCTAACACAGGCAAGTTCTTTGTTTTAAAATGTCCTTTACAAATCATCAGGAAATGCTTAGCTGCTCAGGCCCACTTAAGCTATAGGATGACAGCAAGCACATCTGCATCTCCCACTAATGCCTGGATATCTCAGAAAGAACACTCTAAAATGCTAAACCCACTTCCGGCTACGTGCACTGACACACCAGTGTTCTCACATTTCCCCAGGCATCACAATTAGGAAATACTTTGCTTTGACATATTAAACCAGTCACAGTTTAAAATATCCGTCAAATTTTTATTATGTGTATGTACATGTGCCTGCATGAACTTATGTGTGCCGTGTGTCCACAGGAGTGCACCGAGGCCAAAGGGCGTGACAGTCCACGGAACTGGAGTTACAGGCAGTTCTGAACCTCCTGATAAAGGTGCTGGGAACCAAGCTGGGTCCTCTGTGAGAGTGGCAGGAGCTTGTAACTGATGAGCCGCCCTTCTAGCTCTTAAATGAATGTTTGTAACTTACCCTCATTTCGATGCACCATTATGAAACAAATTTAACATACTTGCTTAGTGTCTCCTTTACTTTCAAAATTAATCTTGTTATTTTGAAAACAACTTTAAAAGCACTTTATTTCCCTTCCATGTGTGTGTATGTGTGTCTTTGTGTGTGTGTGTGTGTGTGTGTGTGTGTGTGTGTATGTGTGTGCTGGTGGCTCAGGAAGCCAGCAGGGGACGCTCACATCTTTTGGAACTGGAGTTACAGGTGGTGGTGCACTCTTGGCATGGGTCCTGGGAGCCACGCCTGGGAGTCACTGGTGTCTGCGAGCCACTAGATGTGAGCACCTGGGTAGAACTCAGGTCCTCTACAAGAGCAGCGCATGCCCTTAACCACTGAGCCATCTCTCCAGACTCATGCCATTTCCATTTTGCTGGACGAGGTGCTAAAAGTCGTAGGAAGGAGAGACAAGGAGCCGGACATCAGCTAGAATTTAGCTCTGCCGTTGAGCACTGGGTTCTATTCCCAGCACCAAAACCAACAGAAAACAAAGAAAAAGAGAAGAAATAGATACATAGATATAACATTTGACGTGTCTCAGAACATCTGTGAGGATAAGACACTCTTGTATGTGTGAGGAAGGGGAACAAACTGGAAAACATGTTCCTTCAGAACTCTCAGGAGCGTGAAGGTGAAGGGGACCAGTAAAGGCAAACAGCAAGTTAAGGACAAGGGATGGTAACAATGTTAACTTAGAAAGCTTAGAACCTGTGCCGAGCATCCCTAAAGCTGGGAAAGGCTGAAAGAGGAGGATTAACTGTGAGTTCAAGGCTAATGGGGGGGGGGGGAGACACTAAGTTCCGGGACAGCCTGAGCTACATAAGACCTTACCTCAAAAAAATATGAATACACATACATACATACATACATACATACATACATACATAAGAAGACTGTTTTTCAGACCAGGATGGTAGTGTATGCTTTTAACCCCAGCACCCTAGAGGCAGAGGCAGGAGGATCTCAGAGTTTGAGGTCAGCCTGATCTCCTTAGAGAGTTTCAATACAGCTAGGGCTATACAGATTTTGTCTGGAAAACAAAAAATAAAAATCAGGAGTGGTGAGGGCCGGGGATGGAACATAAAGAAATAAGCAAAAAGCCCTTTTACTGGAAATATCAAGCCTTGAGGGAGCTGGTGACGGAACGTACAACACACATCTGCAACCCAGTCACTGACAGAAGAGGGTGAGGCAGTCGGCACCGCGTACACCGTAAGATTCCCATGAGGGGGAAATCAAAGGAGTGGAATTAGTCGATGATGCATAAGTTAGGAAGGTACAAGAGAGCCCCCGGGTCATGGCCGGGTCCCACATCTCAATCTGAGCTATGCTTAGACATAAATATGTAATCATTGAGTCAGACGCTTCATTGTACGTCCATGTGTATAAATTCAACCACAACTGGAAAACGAGAGAGGGATAAAATAAAAGTGGGGAAGAGAGATCAGATTTATCATACCATGCCACTGTCTTTTTAATTTTATTTTATGTATATGTATGAGTACACTGTAGTGTTTTCAGACATACCAGAAGAGGGCACCAGATCCCATTACAGATGGTTGTGAGCCACCATGTGGTTGCTGGGAATTGAACTCTGGACCTCTGGAAGAGCAGTCAGTGCTCTTAACCGCTGAGCAACCTCTCCAGCCCCATGGCACTGTCTTAAGCGACGAAAGGAAGAGAGATCGGATTTATCATATCATGCCCCTCTCTTTAACAACATCATTTAATTAGGAAAGCACCAAGACTCAGCAGTCAGCTCTGGATGTAACAGTAGCTCAGGCAGGTGCTCATCCAGCATGGAGACCTGGGCTTGATCCCCAGTATGGTGGTTCACAGCTGGAGTCAGAGCAGGAGGATTAGAAGCTCAGAGTCATCCTTAGCTACGTAGTGAGTGTGACGCCAGCCTAGACTACATGAGACCGTGATCACGTCTGCAAACTCTGCTTCGTTATGAAGTCTCAAAGCCCGGTCCTAGCCTACAACGCAGTGTTTGTTCTTTGGTTATGTCATTATGGCTTTCTTCACGGGCCGCCTTGTGAATGACTCATCTTAGTGCTATCTGTCCGAGAACAATAGCAGGCTTCATGGACACAGTTAATTAAGCCACTTTCTTAGACCCGAGGGACTCCTGCTAACAAGAGCCAAGTAGGGCACCCAAGCAACATGGCGGCCGCCTAGCGAGCTCTCGGGGAATCAGGAACGGCTCTGGAAAATAATCTCAAAAAGGCTTACCGGAACGTGCACCCTGTGCCGCGGGAGGGCCTCAGTTCTGTTCAGAGCCTTAGAAGTTTACCCGAGGAGTGGGAGGGAGGCTCCACAGTCAGAGCCCTGGTCCTCGCAGAGCAGCGCCCACGTGGTGGCCCACACCCGTTCTTAACTCCAGGCCAGGGAATCCGACATATTCTTCTGACACCATGGGCACATGTGTGTACATACACATACATGCAGGCAGAACACATACACACGTAAAACAACTCTGCCTTTTACTCTTAAAAGTCCAAACATTGGGGTTCTAGAGCTGTCCCAGGGGTTAAGAGCACTTAACTGTTCTTGCGGAAGATCTGGGCACCGTTACCAGAGTTCCATGTTATCAGGCAGCTCAGACCGCCTAAACCTTCTGATTCAGGGGATGCAGTGCCTCTGGCCTACGTGACACTAAACAAGCAAATACATTAAATATAAATATAAAAATAAAAAGTTTTGGGAGTCAGAGTCAGGAGACTCTGACTGGCCAGCCTGGTCCACAGAGTGAGTTACAGAACAATTAGGGCTACACCAAAAAACCCTGTCTCAAAAAATGAAATAAAATAAGTCAAAATGTAATCATGTAAGAGATACCTACCACTCGTTAGAGTCAACTCAACTAAAATACATGATAAATATAAAATGTGATTCAAAATGTTTACAAATGTATATATTTGTAGGGGGAAGATCTCCCTGATGAGACAAAGGTAATTAATTATTGCCAAAATGATGATGATTGATGATGATAATAATAACAATAATATTTTTTGGGTCAGGGTCTCACTATGTAACTCTGACTAGATATGTCTTGGAACTCACAATGAACTTTTTACTTTTATAATTAATTAATTAATTAATTAGTTAGTTAGTTTAATGTCAAGTAGGCCTGACTTGCCTTGAACTCACAGAGATCCTCCTGCCTCTGCTTCAGCAAGTGTTACTATGCCTGGCTCAAAAACATTTGTTTTTAAGGATATCATTTTACTGGTTTTCCTTGAAAATTGAAACAACTGATTTATATACTTGAGGGTTTTGTGTTATTTTATTTTAGGTGTGTAGATGTTTGCCTCTGTGCATGCCTGTCATTATGTGCCTGTCTGGTGACCTCAGAGGCCAAAAAGGGCTAATCATTCCTGGGACTAGATTTAGGGATGGTTGTAAATGCTATGTGGGTTCTGGGACTCAGACCTGGGTCCTGTGGAGGAGTAGACATTGTTCTCAACCACCGAGCCATTCGCCAACGCCTGGCTTCCATATTTTCAAAATAACACATTAATATAGGATACTACTTTGCTTAATAAAAAAAAGCTTAAATTAGAAAATAATAAACTTTATAAAGGAAAATTTGAAGTCAGTGTCTTAAGACTAAGGCCAAATCGTAGCTACGCGTTTTAATTTTACCTCTGAGCTTCTGCAAATCAAGAAGCCAGACACACTAATCTTAAAATGCGCAAAGATGTGCCGCTAAAGAAGAAATACAAGTAAATATCCAACAAGCGCGCAAAGCAGCTCGTGATCCCCAGCAAGCAAACAAGTCTCACTTGAAGCCATTCTTAACATCAAACACGTCACAGGGCCAGCTCACAGGCAGGGCGGTTCCCTGTCTGTGCAAGGCCCAGGGTCTGATGGCCAGGAAGAGAACTTACTTCCATGTGTAACTAGCCCTGAGCTGCAGACCCACGGGAGAGGTGAGAGAGACACTGCCACTGATCCCTCCTCTGCTTGGCAATTGCCTGGTTTTTAAAGTTGAAAAGCACTATCTCTAGCCATCATGATAAAGGATCCCAGTTTTTAAAACAGGTTTGAAATTTTATTTTATGTGTCTTTTGCTGAATGCGGGCTCGGTGTGTCAGCAGAGGTCGAAAGCACAGCACACCCTGGAACTGGAATGACAGATTCTGAACCACTGGGGCCTGGGAAGTTAACCTCAAGTTAACAGTAAGTGCTCCTAATCTAACCTCTGAGCTCTCTCTCCAGCCCCTCCCTTTTCCTTTTAAAGGGACAGTACCGTGCTGATGGGTTCTTTTAGCTAGCTACCCATGCGGTATAGCTCTAGAGTTTTACAAGATGGTTGGTAGAAAAAAACGAAACAAAACAAAACCCTTTGACCTTGAGCTCCTCTGGCCTGAGCTTCCGCTTGCTGTGACTCCATCATGCCTGGCTGTCAAAACACCGCTTCTTACTCTAACTTCCAGCAAAGAACAGAAAAAGAACTGGCTTGAGACAGAGCTTAATAACTTGATCCGTCAGTGGACAGAGTCGTTCACAAGGTCTGATGGTGCATTTCTTGCCAAACTGAACTTCGATACTAAGAAATACTATTCTACTGTGGAACTGAAGCCCCTTCCCTCTCTACCCTTTGGGGGTGCATGGAGCCCAAGCTAGCCTTCAACTTCAAGGTGCGTGCCACAACACGGAATTGTGCAGCACTGGGGATCCAGAGCTCTGTGAATTCCCCATCTTAGAAACAGAGGGGAGCCATGGATGTAGAAGGCAGCTGTAAGAATAGAGGGACGGATGGTGACCCGAGGCTACATTAGCTGGGGATGGAGTTTCCTCCATATCTTGTGTCTATCAAAAGCAAAACAAAAGACCACAGTCTCTAGCCACTTGTTTCTTTCTTGCTCCTGCTTGTATCTGTATGTCCATCCATCCACCCATCCATCTATCTATCATCTATCTTTCTATCTATCTATCTATCTATCTATCTATCTATCTATCACCTATCTATCAATCATCTATCATCTATCTATTATCTATGTATGTATGTATATATGTATGTATCTATCATCTATTATCTATCACCTATCTATTATCTATGTATCTATCCATCTATCTATTTATCTACCTATCGATCTTTCTATCATCTATGTATCTTTCATCTATCTATCTATCATCTATCTATGTATCTATCTATGTATCAATCTATCCATTTGTCTGTCTGTCCATCTGTCTAGCTATCCATCTATCTGTGTATGTATGTATGTATGTATGTATGTATGTATGTATCATCTATTTATCTATCTATTGTCTATATATCCATCCATCTATATCTGTCTATCTATCTATCTATCTATCTATCTATCTATCTATCTATCCGTCTGTCTGTCTATCTATCATCCATCCATCCATCCATCTATGTATCTGTCTATCAATCATCTATCTATCTATCTATCTATCTATCTATCTATCATCTATCTAACCAGGCTTCATGGGGTCCTGATGATCAGACCTAGGTCTTCAGGCAGCAAATGTCTCTACTCAGTGGTTTGCTTGTTTGTTTTCCCCCTTTAAAAATTATGCTGAGAATAATTGTCTCTGGCAGTTCAAATAAAAATGGCTTCCATAGGCCCACAGGAAGTGGCACTATCAGGGGGTGTGGCCTTGTTGGAGAAAGTGTGTCACTGGAGGTGGGCTTTGAAGTTTAACGCGCTCAAGCCAGCCCCAGTGTCTCTCTCTTCTTGCTGTCTGCTGATACAGATGTAGAAATCTCAGTTACCCCCCTAGCATCATGTCTGCGTGCTTGCTACCATGCTTCCTGCCATGACAATACTGGACTAAAACTGAGGACCAGTGTGTCAGTGGTCTTTCTCTGTGTGAGAGGTTAAACTCTGTCGTCACATTTGTCTGGTTAGTTTTTTTTTTTTTTTTTTTTTTTTTTTTTTTTGTTAACTTGACACTTGTCATTTGGGAAGAGGGAGCCTCCACCAGACTGGGCTGTGGGCAAGACTTTGGGGCATTCTCTTGAATGAGGGCTGAAGTGTCAGGGCCCATTCCAAGGGAGGCAGCTCCATCCCTGGGCAGGTGGTCCCAGGGTGGATAAGAAAACAGGCTGTGGGTTCACAGACAGTAGTCTAGCATAACTGTCCTCAGAGAGGCTCCAGTCAGCAGCTGACCAAAACAAATGCAGAGACCCACAGTCAAGCATAAGACCAAGTTCAGGAAATCTTGTAGAAGAGTTGGGGGAAGGATTGAGGAACCTGGAGGGGACTCCACAGGAAGACCATTAGAGGCAACTAACCTGGACCCTTGGGGGTTCCCAGAGACTCAACCACCAACCAAAGAGCATATGAGGCCTGGGCCTAGCCTCCCCCCCACACACACACACATGCAGCAGACCTCCAGCTTGGCCTCCATGTGAGTCCCCCAACAACTGGAGAAGGGGCTTACCGTGACCCTGCTGCCTGTCTGTGGATCCTGTCCCTGACTGGTCTGCCTTGCCTGGCCTCAGTGGGAGAGGATGTGCCCAGTGCTGCAGAGACTTGAGGTGCCAGAGTAGAAGGACATCTCCCTTCTCAGAGGTGAACGGGAGGGGGAGGGGCTGTGTGAAGGAAGGACTGGGAGGAGGGGGGGAGCCTGCCTATGAAGTGAATAAACAAATACATTAATGATAAAAGGAAAGGAATAAAGGAAGGGAAGAAGGAAGGAAGAAAGGAAGGAAGGAAGGAAGGAAGAAAGAGAAAGAGAGAAAGAAGGAAAGAAAGAAGGAAGGCAGGCAGGAAGGAAAGAAAGAAAGCAAGCAAGCAAGAAAGAAAGAAAGAAAGAAGGAAAAAAAGAAAGAAAGAGGCTGAGTAAGGTATGGAAGCAAGCAGTGGCTAGCATCCCTCCATGGTCTCTGCTCCAGTTCCTGCCTCCTTGTTCTGCTTAAGTAAGTTCCTGCCCTGCCTTCTCTCAGTGATGGAGTATGACCTAAAAGTTTTAAGACAAAACTACACCCTAGAAAAAGTAAGATAGTAACCTTCTTCCATCGAACTCAAGATAACCACTCAAAAACAAAAATAACAACAAAAATGACAGGAAGAAATAATCATTATTCCTTAATATCTCTTAACATCAATGGACTCAATTCCCCAATAAAAAGACATAGACTAACAGACTGGATACAGAAACAGGACCCTACATTTTGCTGCTTACAGGAAACACACCTCAGAGTCAAAGACAAACACTACCTTAGAGTAAAAGGCTGGAAGACAATTTTACAAGCAAATAGTATCAGGAAGCAAGCTGGAATAGCCATTCTAATATGAGATAAAATTGACTTTCAACCTAAAGTCATCAAAAGAGACACAGAAGGTCACTTCTTGCTGGTCAAAGGAAAAACCCACCAAGAAGAACTCACAATTCTAAACATCTATGCTCCAAATGCAAGGGCACCCTCATTCATAAAAGAAACTTTACTAAAGCTCAAAGCACACATTGTACCTAACACAATAATTGTGGGGGACCTCAACACTCCACTATCCTCAATGGACTGATCAGGAAAACAGAAACTAAACAGGGACACAGGGAAACTCATTGAAACTTTGGGGAAAGTTTTCAATTAGCCATAATCATGCCTCGGATAAACCTCATTGGCTACGATACTGCCACTGCGCAAAGCTCTCATTGAAACTTTGGACCAATTGGATTTAATAGATATATATATATAGAGAGAACATTTCATCCTAAAGCAAAAGACTATACCTTTTTCTCAGCACCTCATGGTACCTTCTCCAAAATCGACCATATAATTGGTCACAAGTCAGACCTCAACAAATATAAGAAGATCAAATTAATCCCATGCCTCCTATCTGATCACCATGGAGTAAGAGTGGTCTTCAATAACAAAAACAACAGAAAATCCTCATATACATGGAGGCTGAACAATATTCTACTCAATGATATCTTAGTCAAGGAAGAAATAAGAAAGAAATCAAAGACTTTCTAGAATTTAATGAAAATGAAGGCACAACATACCCAAATCTATGGGACACAATCAAAGCAGTCCCAAGAGGAAAACTCATAGCCCTGAGTGTCTCCAAAAAGAAACAGGAGAGAGCATATACTAGCAACTTAATGGCACACCTGAAAGCTCTGGAACAAAAAGAAGCTATTTCACCCAAGAGGAGTAGAAGACAGGAAATCATCAAACTCAGGGCTGAAATCAATCAAGTTGAAACAAAAAGAACCATACAAAGAATCAACAAAACCAGGAGCTGGTTCTTTGAGAAAATCAACAAGATAGATAAACCCTTAGCCAGACTTACCAAAGGGCACAGAGACAGTATTCAAATTAACAAAATTAGAAATGAAAAGGGAGATATAACAACAGAAATTGAGGAAATTCAAAAAATCATCAGATCCTACTACAAAAGCCTATACTCAACACAACTGGAGAATCTGGAGGAAATGGACAATTTCCTAGACAGATACCAAATACCAAAATTAAATCAGGATCAAATAGACTGTTTAAACAGTCTCATAACCCCCAAAGAAATAGAAGGGATCATAGAAAGTCTTCCAACCAAAAAAAGCACAGGACCAGATGGTTTTAGTGCAGAATTCTATCAGACCTTCAAAGAAGACCTAATAACAATACTCTTCAAATTATTCCACAAAATAGAAACAGAAGGAACACTACCCAACTCATTCTATGAAGCCACAATTACCCTGATACCAAAACCACACAAAGATCCAACTAAGAAAAAGAACTTCAGACCAATCTCCCTAATGAACATTGATGCAAAAATACTCAATAAAATTCTTGCCAACCGAATCCAAGAAGACATCAAAATGATCATTCACCATGATCAAGTTGGCTTCATCCCAGGGATGCAGGGATGGTTCAATATATGGAAATCCATCAATGTAATCCACTACATAAACAAACTCGAAGAAAAAAACCACATGGTCATCTCATTGGATGCTGAAAAAGCATTTGACAAAAATTCAGCATCCTTTCATGCTGAAAGTCTTGGAAAGAACAGGAATTCAAGGCCCATACCTAAACATAGTAAAAGCAATTCACAGCAGACCAGTAGCCAACATCAAAGTAAATGGAGAGAAACTTGAAGCAATCCCACTAAAATCAGGGACTAGACAAGGCTGCCCCCTCTCACCATATCTTTTCAATATAGTACTTGAGGTACTAGCAAGAGCAATTCGACAACATAAGGAAATCAAAGGGATACAAATTGGAAAGGAAGAAGCCAAACTATCACTATTCGCAGATGATATGAAAGTATATTTAAGTGACTCAAAAAACTCCACCAGAGAACTTCTACAGCTGATAAACAACTTCAGCAAAGTGGCTGGCTATAAAATCAACTCAAGCAAATCAGTAGCCTTCCTATACTCAAAGGATAAGCAGGCTGAGAAAGAAATTAGGGAAATGACACCCTTCACAGTAGCCACAAACAATATAAAGTATCTTGGTGTGACTCTAACCAAACAAGTGAAAGATTTGTATCTGAAAGGTCTCTGAAGAAGGAAATGGAAGACCTCAGAATATGGAAAAATCTTCCATGCTCGTGGGTTGGCAGGATTAATATAGTTAAAATGGCAATCTTGCCAAAAGCAATATACAGATTCAACACAATCCCCATCAAAATCCCAACTCAGTTCTTTATAGAGTTAGAAAGAGCAATTCTCAAATTCATCTGGAATAACAAAAAATCCAGGACAGCTAAAACTATCATCAACAGTAAAAGAACTTCTGGGGGGATCAATATCCTTGACCTCAAGCAATACTACAGAGCAGTAGTGTTAAAAACTGCATGGTATTGGTACAGTGACAGAGAGATGGATCAATGGAATAGGATTGAAGACCCAGAATTGAACCCACACATCTATGGTCAATTGATCTTCGACAAAGGAGCTGAAAACATCCAGTGGAAAAAAGATAGCCTTTTCAACAAATGGTGCTGGCTCAACTGGAGGTCAACATGCAGAAGAATGAGAATTGACCCACTCTTATCTCCTTGTACTAAGCTCAACTCCAAGTGGATCAAGGACCTCCATATTAAACCAGACACACTAAAACTAATAGAAAAGAAACTGGGGAAGACCCTTGAGGACATTGGCTCATGGGGAAAGTTCCTGAACAGAACACCAATAGCTTATGCTCTAAGATCAAGGATAGACAAATGGGACCTTATAAAATTTCAAAGTTTCTGCAAGGCAAAAGATACTGTCAAAAGGACAAATCGGCAACCAACAAATTGGGAAAAGATCTTCACCAACCCTACATGTGACAGAGGGCTAATATCCAATATATACAAAGAACTCAAGAAGTTAGACCCCAGAGAACAAAATAACCCTATTAAAAACTGGGGTACACCCTCAAAGGAGGAATGGATACAGAAAATTGGTATATGTACACAATGGAATACTACTCAGCAATTAAAAATAATGAATTCATGCAATTTGTAGGCAAATGGTTAGATCTGGGAAATATCATCCTAAGCGAGTTAACCCAATCACAAAAGAATACACATGAAGTGCAATCACTGCTAAGTGGATATTAATGAGCCCAGAAGCCCTAAATACTCAAGGCACAATTAGCAGGTCAAATGATTC
Source organism: Apodemus agrarius (assembly GCA_964023405.1). Lineage (NCBI taxonomy): Eukaryota > Metazoa > Chordata > Mammalia > Rodentia > Muridae > Apodemus > Apodemus agrarius. The sequence goes on from OZ030025.1 coordinate 48,161,343, forward strand.
CCAAGAAGGAAGGAAGGAGAGGACCTTGGGCCTGAAAAGATTGGATCCAGTTTTGTAGGAGAGTACCAGAACAGAGAAATGGTAGTGGGTGATTGGGGAATAGTTGGGGGGGAGAGGACTTATGGGAAGTATGGTGGTGGGGAACTGGGAAAGGGGAAAGCCTTTGGAATGTAAACAAGGAATATAGAATAAAAAAAAAACAACAACTGGGGTACAGAGCTAAACAAAGACTTTTCACCTGAAGAAATTCGGATGGCTGAGAAACACCTTTAAAATGTTCAACATAATTAGTCATTAGAGAAATGCAAATCAAAGCAACCCTGAGATTTCACCTCACACCAGTCAGAATGGCTAAGATTAAAAACTCAGGAAACAGCGGGTGTTGGCAAGGATGTGGAGAAAGAGGAACACTCCTCCACTGCTGGTGGGACTGCAAGCTGGTACAACCACTCTGGAAATCAGTCTGGCGGTTCCTCAGAAAACTAGACAAGATACTTCCGGAGGACCCAGCCATATACCCAGAAGATTCCCCAGCATGCAATAAGGAGACATGCTCCACTATGTTCATAGCAGCTTTATTTATAATAGCCAGAAACTAGATAGAATCCAGATGTCCCTCAACGGAAGAATGGATACAAAAAATGTGGTATATATACACAATGGAGTACTATTCAGCCATTAGAAACAATAAATTCATGAAATTCTTAGAGAAATGCATGGAGCTGGAGAGCATCATACTAAGTGAGGTAACCCAGTCTCAAAAGAACACTCATGGTATGCACTCACTGATAAGTGGATATTAGCCTAGAATCTTGGGACAGCAAAGACACAATCCACATACCAAATGATGTCCAACAAGAAGGAAGGAGTGGACCCTGGTTCTGGAAAGGTTCAAAACATCAGTGTAAGTGAATAACAGAACAGGGACGTGGGAAAGGGTGGATGGGGGAACACGGGGAGGGAAAAGGGCATGTGGGGCCTTTGGGGGGCAGTGAACCAGAAAAAGGGAAATGAAATGTAAATATAAAATATATCCAATAAAATAACTATTAAAAAAGTTTTAAGATAAAATAATCCTGTTGCTTGATCAGTTGGTTTGGTAATTGTTTTTATCATAGCAATAGAAGGTAAAGTAGGAGACAATTCTAAATAAAAGTGATACTGCGACCCACCATGATGTGATGTTCTCCAAACCCTTCCTCAGGAGAAGAGATCGGCTGTGCAGTATCAACAGCTGCTCCTACTTGGTGACTGTATGGCACACAGTGTCCATCTATAGTTAGAAATCTAGTAAGGAATGAGCAAGAAATAGTCTCTCTCTCTCTCTCTCTCTCTCTCTCTCTCTCTCTCTCTCTGTGTGTGTGTGTGTGTGTGTGTGTCTATGTTCTCTCTCTGTCTCTTTCTCTGCCTCCCTCTCTTTTTATGTGTGTGTGTGTGTGTGTGTGTGTGTGTGTGTGAGCGCACAGGAATGAGAACCACAGGTACAGCTTCCCTGACTGGTGCACTAATCTATGCGTAGACTCTTCAGCTAGACAGTCATGCGTGACCACCGTGTGGTTCTAAGTGGCGTGCACATGGTTGGAGGATGGTGGAGATGACACACGCAAAGCAGCAGGAGGAAGCTCTTGCAGAAGATGAATGAAGGCCATGGAGTTAGAGGCCCTCTCCCAGAGCCATCGCTCTGGACGGAGCACAAGCCTCACACCCCAGCGCCCAGGCAGCCCCGCCACAGCAGCTCTGCTTGGCTGGCTCCTTGTTTGCTTTATTTCCCATTGCTTGTAGGAAATAACGCCCAGCCCTCTAGCCATCCTCAACACTCAAGACGGTTGGTTTCACTTCCCCATCTGCATTCCAGACACAGTCGATACTCTATGCATCTATTTTATCTGATTCTAGATAATTCTAAATGACTGCTCATGCAGAGGGCAAGTGTGCCACAGTGTGCAGAAGTGGATGTTAAAGTCAAGAGAACTGGATCAGGTCTCAGCTCTGCCACCAGGAGCCTGGTGCACTTGGGGAGTCCCTCAAGGGCACCTGCCCACTTTCCAAGTCTCTCTTAGAAGAGCTGTGTGGCTCTTTGCCACTGTTACAGTCTTGGGAAATAAATCAAATGCAGATTAGACCTTACTGCATATCTACCAAATGTGGATCTCCAGAGGTCACGGGATTGTGCTTTGGGCAAAAAAATTAAAGTCCCTCTTTACACCTTGAAAAACATAACATTCTGGGTCCATGAGTAGGCGGAGTTGAGTCTAAGACTTTCAAAGGAAAGTGGACTAGAACCTGCCTGCCCACGATTGCAATCTGCCTTCCATAGGCACAGTCAGGGATTTCCTGGCAGTCCTATCTGGGTATTGGTAATCTGCAGTAAACAGATTGCTCAATAGTAATAGAGTATGATGCTTTAACCAGGAGCTTCTTTTGTAACATGGTTAACCCAAGGACTCAAGAACAATGACTTATTAAATTATATTTATCATTGTTAGCAATGTGTGTGTGTCTGCGTGTCTGTGCATGCATGTACGTGCTACCTAGGGTTTTATTCATACTAGGCAAGCACTCTATCACTGAGTTACACTCCAACTCTATTGTAAATGGGCCTTGCTACACACACACACACACACACATACACATGCATATGTTTCTTAAGCTGGCCTTGAACTCCTGGGCACAAGCAATCCTCCTGCCTCAGCCTCCCTCAATTTAATCAAAGTATATGGATTATCAAAAGCCTCTGTTAGCTTCTGCACACTAGTGATAGAGAAAACCTCTATGACTGTGCATTCAACATTGGCACAAATGTTAAGAATAAAACCTGAACTTCTACAACAAATAAAACAACCATTGCATCAGGTGACACCGTTTTCCCTCTGCGTGAAGAGAAAGCACCCAGGGACCCGAGGAGCCAGCAGGGGTGAGCACGCTAACCGACCACCCATGCTCAGCTGTGCTCCTGGCTCCGAAAGATTACCTTCAAAAGCCGGCCTCACCTGGAAGGCAATACTATACTATACGATGCTGAATGATGCTTTAGGAATTGTAATTCGATCCGCATGCCAAACATTCCATTCGACAGCATGACAACATATTCCAAAACCTATCAGGAGGGACACGGATCGCGGGTCCGATTTTCCCTAGAATCAGATTCTTCTTCTCCTAATACACTTTCACAGTATACTAGAGCATTTTCTTTCTCTACCAAAAGAAGACTTTCTGCAAAATATGTCACATCTCATGTATGTTCACCCTTTCCAACACGAGGGTTGTCCTCACGGATGTCACTCCCTCTAAAGTGTTGCCTGCATCCTTGGTGTGGCCAGCAATTAGGACTTGCAGTTTTGACCACTGACTGTAGCATGTGGACTTCTGTCAACATCCCTGTTTGCAATGGCCATGAGAAGCTCCCCAGACCTAAGGCTAACAAGCGTTCATGAGCCTGCCCCGCCCAGGCGGCTGGTGCCACTATGTTGAGAGGTTGGACCGGCAGCCCCTGCAGCTGAGGAGGGCTCCCTTGGCCTGGGTCCTTCTTCAGAGCCTGGTTGGTGTTTCCCTCTCGGAATGCGTCTCTCCCGCTGGCTGCCTTACGGACAGCACTTTGGATGCAGTGCTGACTGAACATTGCAAACAGACCCCAGTAGCTGCTGTCTGTGCCCCGGCGACATCTGGACTTAGGGTTACTCTGACTACGAGGAGCCCATCAGAGACAACATGCCTGCCACTGTGCCACAGGGGCAGCCACTGACTAGTAGTAGATCTTGGTATGTGGGTCCCTGGATTCTTCTCCCTCAGGAAGGGCAGAGCTCTGAGCTCTTCAATGCCCTTTCCTCCCTTCAGTTACTTAAGACCGAAGAGGAAAAGTCACTAACGCAGTTGACTATTGTCCTTCAGTCTCCCCACGAGTAGGGACCTTCTAGACCAACAGAGTAGAAAACCTGGGAAGAGATCACTAAGAATAGTTAATCCCAACACTGGCTCCTTCACAGACGAGGGAAGAGAGCTAGAAAGAGGGGACGTGGCTTATTTAAAGTGGCACAGCCAGAAATCACTGACCCAGAAACAGAATTGAAACAGTTTTGTCCAACGGGTCAGAGCTGAACGCACTCTGTATTCAATCTGTTAAAGAAAGCAGGATGATTCTATAGGGCAATATATTACATTTACAACATACACATAAACAATGTTATCATATATAATATATTATAAAACCATGTTATACTCTTGTGTGCCTGTGTGTGGTGTGTTTAGGAATGCTTGCTCTCATTTGTGGGAGCACATGTGTGTAGGGGTGCACGAGCTCACGTGTGCTGGAACTCGTGGAGACGCGAGGCTGATTGGTGTCCTCCGCTGCTCTCCGCCTTCAGTATTGAGCTAGGCATCTTGCTGAGCCCAGAGACGGCATGCGGCTAGTCTGCACAGCCGCTTGCTCCAGAGATCCGCTGTCTGCGTGTGCCTCTGCACTGAGCTCACAAGTGAGCCACCTTACCCACGTGGCTTTTCCACCATTGCCCTCTGGAGACTTCGGTCTTCACCCTCATACAGTGAGACCTCACCAGCTGAGCCATCTCCCCGGCCTGAGAATGCTGTTTTATAAAGTAAAAGACACATTCTGACTACCTAGGAGCCACAGATAGAAACGCCGCCCCTCCGCCCCTCCGCCCCTCCGCCCCTCCGCCCCTCCGCCCCTCCGCCCCTCCGCCCCTCCGCCCCTCCGCCCCTCCGCCCCTCCGCCCCTCCGCCCCTCCACCCCTCCACCCCTCCTTCCATTCTGCCTTCTTTCCTGTGCAGGCTGCCACCAAATCCAGATTCTTCCCGCCTCAGCTGGGAGTAGCCATGACTACAGGTTGCAGCTACTGAGCCTGGCTCCACTTTTTTTGTTTCTGACTCTTTGCCATCGGTACGATCTCATAGGCTTCAGTCTGGAATGGGCTGCCTCGGTGTATGTTCATGGTGTACCGGGATTAGTGGAAGGGAGAAAGAATGTCGGGACGTTAGGGGCGGATCCGAACCCCTCCCGTTCTTGCAGCTCATCCGCATTGTGTGTTTGAGGGGAAGGTGCAACCCTTGCAGCTTTCTTTTGTCCTCTGCAACCATCCAAGGCAGCTAAGGTTCCTAGTAAAACGGACTTTACAAACTAACCTCTTGCCTCTGATGACCTGCTGGTCTCCCCCACAGGTCATCTCCATGATAATGCTGGAAATAAGAATCATTAAAACCAATCTAGTTTTCATACATGGAAAATATTGGTTTTTTTGTTTTTTGTTTTTTTGTTGTTTTTTTTTTTTTGTACTTACAATACCAAAAACTTTGCTATAAAATTGTAAACGTATGCCAGGCATAGTGATGCATACCTCTAATCCCAGCCCTTGGGAGGCAGACACAGGTAGGTCTCTGAGTTCTAGGTTAGTCTAGTCTACTATGCCAGTTTCAGGTCAGCCCTGGAACACCGTGTGTGTGTGTGTGTGTGTGTGTGTGTGTGTGTGTGCTGTGAACTTTGATACGTAATCTTGACGGGTTGCTTCTGTCAGTACTGAGATGCAATGAATGCTAGGCCCTCACAGGCTCTGCTGCCACTCCACCCTGAGCGGTTTCTCGTCCTTTTTTCCCTTTGTATTTCGATGCAGAATCTCACAAATCTGCTGAGAATGGCCTTGAACTTGGTCTGCAGCCTAGATAGGCCTTGGGTTTCTAATCCTCCTGCCCCAGCCTCTTCAGTAGCTGAGATCACAGGCATATGCTACCATACCTGGGTAAGTCCAGAGGATTTTAAAATTATTTAAGACATTATTTTAAAAGACAGAATTTGGTTTTTTTTTCTTATAACCAATGAAGAATTTAAAGAAATTAAGTGAATTTCAAGACTTCAGATCTCTGGTCTAATTGTTTTCTTTAAGTATTACTATTTATAGAATTTTTCTATAGGTAAACTAATGGCATGTAAATATTCTAGAAGGAACAGATAGCACTTGCTCACGTCCCCCCCCCCCCCACCAACCTCACAAGCCATCAGACTCATCCAACGGCTGCTCCACTGTCCTCAGACCCACCTCCAAGCTCAGACGCCTGTGGGGAACATTGAGGTTCTCTTTCTCACCAAGCCCCGATGTTTGACCTTCAGAATCCTTCAGGAAGCTGGTGTGGCACCACACCCTACGCTCCTAGCATTTGGAAGTGCCACCAGGAGTTCGGGATCGTGTTCAGCTATAGAAGGAGTTTGAAGCCAACCGGGGTTACATGAATCCTGTCTCCAAAACCAAATGAAAAAACCAGAATCCCTTGGGAATCTGAACTGGCCTTTTCAAACCACTGGTCCCTCAATGTCCCCAGCAGCAAGTCTGGAAGGTAGACCAGAAGAGCTACCAGGTGATGCCAGGAAACTTTCAGCTGTCCACTGGCTCTCTTGAGCAGTTAAGAACGGAGCTCAGAGCATGGCGGAATGATCTGCAGTAACGCAGCTGGAAACACTAATCCAGGAGGAGAAGGAATCGGGGGCCTTTGCAATAGTCTCTATTTAAACTTTCTTATTCACTTTTCTACTTGAGACAGTCCAGAGGGGACTGAAACTGTGTAACTAGGCTGACTCTGAACTTGCCGCCCCCTTCCAGTCTCCCAAGTGCTTGGATTACAGGTGTATGCAAGCCTAGATATGATATTTGAATTTGCTAAATATATGTTCCATGGAATTCAGATTTTACTTAAGAAAAGTCTGGAAGTTGGTCTAAGGGCATTTTCAGGGTTATACATTGCCATGTGTTGTTTGACCACACTATAAGACATGCCTCTGGAAGCAGGCTCAGTCCACACCACTTCAGACCCAGGAATGTGTATGTCAAGTGTCATCCAAAACCCCTGTGCTGAGTCAGACTGAACCCTGGCTCTGTACGAAGGGAACAAGAAAAACAGCCAACAGTGCAAGCGTTATGCTCCTCGGAAGGTAAACCATTTCCAACAGAGGCCGCTGCTGTTTGTCACGTGACGTAGAATGGCTATAGTGGGCCTGGAGAGAGCTCAGCGGATCACAGTGCTTGCCACTATGGGGGGGGGGAGTTTGGTTCCTAGTACGCTAGTTAGGTGGCTCAGAACCACTTGTTACTCCAGCGCCAGGGGACCTGACACCCTCTTCTGGCCTTCATGGGACTTGCATGCACAGACACACAAACATATACAGTGTCTCTGCCAGTCTGTCTCTCTGTCTCTCCCCCCATGCCCCTCCCCCCACCCATGAGTAAACCAAATCTTAACAGTGCCTGCGCTCTGCTGGGAACTCTCAGTGGGGAATTTCTGCGTGACTGTGGCAGGGCTTCCCCGTCCTGTCTGCTGGGAGATGAAGGGCCTAAAGTAATGATGTTATCTATCTGCTGTTTGCTACCTGTCCTTTGCCTGGAACCCTCCCCTGGAGGAGTTCTCTGCCCCACCCAAGAATCCCGATCCAGCCACCGCCTCCATGGGGCCCCGGCGGGGCTTCCCCAGTCTACTTCAGGGAATGTTTGTGGATTCCCGAGTTGATGATGTTGGCCTCTGCCTGCTTTCTCCCTTGGCTTCTCCCGTCCTCTCTGTGGGCTGTCCACCCAGTTTGATGGCGCTCCGCCATCCGCTCTTTCTTTCTGGCAGACACTCATTCATTCTTTTGGATTTGCTCAGTGTAAAAGGAAAGCCTGGCTGCCGGAGGTCAGTCTCCAGGCCGGGCAGACGTGGGGCTTAGTGCGTCACACTTGTAATCCCAGTGCTTGGGAGGCTAAGACAGAGGGCTGCAAGTTCAAGGCAAGCCTATGCTGGAGAGCAGGGCCCTGGCTCAAAAGGAAACCAAGCCAAAGCCCTGAAACGCACGTCAAGACTCAAACATAAAAGTTCCGGTCAGAAGGAGTGCTGTCACAGCAACAACTTTGGGCCTTTGTTCCACTGAAGCCCTCTAAGTCAGGGCAGGGTCAAACTCCAGACATGGAAATGTCCAGGAATCATGTCTGTCCCTTCCCTTCCCTTCCCTTCCTCTTCCCTCCCCTCCCCCTTTTCCCTTCCCCTCTCTTCCTTTCTCCTCCCTTCCCTCTTTCCCTCCCTCCCCCTCCCTCCCTTTTTCCTTCCTTTCTTTCTCCTGCTCATTCTTTTCCTTCTTTTTCTTTTTTCCTTTTTTAAAGACAGAGTCTCACGATGTAGCCCTGGCCTGGAACTTGCCATGTGGACCAGGTTGGCCACCCGCTTCTGCCTCCCTGTGCTGGGATCAAAGATGTGAGCCACCACACCGATCGGAATAAATGTGATAAGCAGTTGAAGATTCAGTAGCCAGCCAGTTGTTATTAACAAAAATCCACCCTTTTCTGCACGTAGACTTTTCTTTAAACTGTTGTATACAAAGAGATCAGCATCTTACATCACTAATAAAACAAATATTTTCCAATTCCGTCTTCAACTTCTTCATTTCACTCCCTTAATCTTATCCAGGCTGGGCTTATGAGAGGGCTCAGAGGACGAAGCATTTCCTTCTCACTGTGGGGAAGCACTGGCTTCCCAGCATGAAACCGTGAGTCCTGCGTTGTACTCTGACTCACTCAGATTCACACTCAGAGTGGCATGCACACAAACAAATGTCGTAAGACACTCGAATAGATCCAAAAGACTACAAAACTTCCTTCTCTGTTTAGTCATGGGATTTTCATGAAGGCAGCTTGCTTCTCCCTCGGCCCTACCCACTCAGTCTACACACCAGCTCAGACCCGAACTCATGTCACTCCACTACCTGACTCTGAGCTGTCTTCCATCCTGCAGCAGCATAAAGCCTCCATGCTGAAACGTAATAAAAAGAGAGAGCAAACCCCCCATGTCAGTCGGGATCTCAACAGGGGCCGGACAGTCCTCAAAGGACTCGGTTTACAAGCTGTAGGCAGACGAGGAAAAACAGATAAGGAATTGCGGGGGGGGGGGGGTCCCCGGTAGCTATTCCTATCCCTAGGCAGAGGTGGGGCCAGGGTGAGGGCTGGAGATGTCCAGTTCGGAGCCGCGGGAGCGGTTCACCCGTTAGAGCTGCGGCCATGTGAGACCTTAGTGGCCTATGCTTTGGACGGGGCCAGCCGAAGGCCGTGGGATTGCTTTAGACACCCATCAAGATACACAGATGAAGAAGATGTAGCATACATATGCCAGAGATGTTATTCAGCCACCAAGAAGACTGAAAAGGTGTCATTTGCAAAAAGAAAAAAAAAATCATAGCGCTTCAACCTTCTCCTCACAAGATGCAGAGAGAGAGAGCTGTGTAATTGTCTTTAGAAGCTTAATTCACCCCCTCCGTTGTAGTATTCATGGTGAAGACAATTCCCAGCCCTTATACCAATTCTAATAACTTCAAATAACACAAGACCAGGCTAGCATCAAACTCCGAGACCCACCTGCATCTGCCTCAGGAGTGCTAGGATGAGACGTGTGCCTTCACGAGCAGCTTAGGTCTGGCGATGTTAAAAATACAGGCTTAACGTGCCCAGCAGCTAATTTAGCACTTTCCAGAACTACAAATGAAGTCCGGACAGCATCTAGATGTGCAAATGTCTACATACAAGCACATCCTGTGCACATGTATCTTTGCTGTAGAAATGCCCTTCCTTTGGAGACTTGATAGTGTCAGGCCCAGGTGCGCCAGCACTGACACCATCTGCGACCCTCTGAACTCCTTCCCTAAGGAGAACTCCTCAGAGGTGTAAACCTCTGTCTCCTGATGTCTAAGTTCCTGATTCCTCAGCCTCTTGCACATGTTCAGACACGCTTTCTCCGTTATCACACAGGTGAGGGTGGGAACTTTTCTTTGTTTATGGCTGCTTCCCTGGAAGAAGGGAGTGTGACTGTTTTCTGTAGAGCTTGAAGGGGTTCACCAGCCTACAAAGCACCACAGAAAGTGTTCACCACATCTGCTCAGTGAATGATGGACATTGATTTCACACTCCAGGCAGTCACTGAAGACCATACATCGCAGAGCACTATGCATGGAGGAGCAGCCAAGAGTTCAAGACCAGCCTGGGGTATATAGTAAATTCCAGAGAAGCAGGAGGTACAGAGCAAGGCCCTATTTTCAAGCAAACAAGCAAGCCAACGATGACTGAAAGGCAGGGTGTGTGGTGGTGGGAGGGGAAAAGACGATCAATGCAAGAAAGGAGAGAGGGGAAGAAAAGAAAAGGAGGTACAGAAATAGGACAAGAGGCCCAGGGAAACGGCTCGTCATGTAAAGGCTGTTGCTGCCAAGCCCACTTTCCCAAGTTTGATCCCTAGGACTCGCACATACAGTAGGAAAGAAAACCCTTCCTATGGAAGAATCCACACCTTCCAAGTCAACAGTGTCTCCTAGAACTGTGTTCTTTGGGGAGGCAGCAGTTTCCCGCTTCTTCAGAGGTGTGGCAGTCCTGGGCAGCGTGAAAGCCCTCAGCACCCCTGGTCCCCGTAGACTCTTTACATATGCAGAGGCATCGGAAGTGCCACCAGCTTGGCCGACACTGCAGGGTCTACGTCACCGACTCTCCACAAACCACCCCTCGTGGGTGCCCAGACAAGAAAGATGACTTACGATTCCCAAGGCAGCGTTCTGCCTAGATATTCCCCCTTGTCTGCAATGGCACCAGAAGGGTTCAGATGATCAAAATCGGAAACCTCTCTTTCCTGGTGAGAGCTCTAACAGTCTTAGGGTTTCCATCGCTGTGGAGAGAGACCATGACCACAGCCATTCTTATAAAGGAACACATGTCGTTAGGGCTGGCTGACAGCTCCAGAGGTTTGGTCCTTTATTGTCATGGGGGTGGGGGAGTGGGGGGGTGGGGGGCTGAGGGTGGGGGGGCACACAGCATGCAGGCAGGCATGGTGCCAAGGAGCCGACTGTTCTATATCTTGATCTGCAGGCAGCAGCAGGAGACAGTGTCCCACAGTGGACACAGCTTGAGCACTGTGTCCACCCCAATGGTGACACACTTCCTCCCAAAAGGCCACACCTACTCCAACTAGGACACACCTCCTAATAGTGCCACTCCCTGTGGGCCAAGCCTTCACACACACACACACACACACACACACACACACACACACACACACACGAGTCCACATTCCTGTTCAAGACACCGCAGATAGCAAATGAGATCTAGATGTCTTCTCCACCCCCCTTTTTTGAGACATGGATTCATGTAATACAGTCTGTGTCTCTAACTTTCTATGTAGCCAAAGATTGCGTTGAACTCCTAATCCTCCTGCCTCCACCCCATCTGCCAAGTGCTGGGATTGCAGATATGCACCACCGCGCCTGGCTCTGTGGGTCTCTTCTTTAGCTAGCTACCTCACACACAACCACCCTCCAACAATACCCCATTCGATGGGGTAGTTTCTTCACGGTTTGGTGAAAATATTATGAGTTTGGGTACTAGAAAGATTGGGTTTAAATATTGGTGCACCATGTCATCTTTTTCGGATCTGTTCTCTCAAAGGAAAGGCTGGGCAGCCCACTCTGCACAGCTGACACAGAGGTCTCAAGAGGCACCACATGGGAAAACAACTGTCACGTGTCAAGGACACAGCATATGCGCATGCCCCTTGACCTATTTCTTTTTCAGTTTTGTTTGTAAGTTCATTAGGACCCAGGGTCTCACTATGTAGCTCAGGCTGTACTGGAACTCACTATATAAACCAGGCTGGCCTCAAACTCAAGAGATCAGCCTGCCCCTGCCTCTCAAGTGGTGGGATCAAAAGCGTGTACCACTACACCCTGCTAGTCTATTTCTTTTTGACCAAAGTTCCTGTGCTTGTTTAATTTATAGGAGCGACTGGGGAATTACCTAGCTGAAAAAGAAATCTCTTTCTCCACCAGTGTAATGTTGTGTGTTTTCCTTAGAAAACATGTCTGAATTAACTTATGGTCACTTTTGTTCTTTGTTGGTCAGATCTTGAGCATCATGAGGATAGAAATTTGGAGCCTGGTGGTGATGATACACCCTGAAACCCCAGCATCTGGGAGAGGTAGAGGCAGCAGAGTCAGGAGTTCATCATCAGCTTCATCTTAGGCTTGAGGCCAGTGTGTTTAACATGAGACCCTGCTTAAAATAAATAAATGGTGTGTGTGGTGGTAGGGGTGTTTTTGTGTGTGAGTATATGTGTGGGTGAGAGAGTATGTGTGTGTATGTATATGAGTGTGTATATTTATGTGTATGTGTGTATGTGTGTATATGTGTATGTATATGTGTGTGGTATGTATGTATATGAGAGTATGTATGTGTGTGAGTGTATGTGCATGTGTGTGTTTATTTGTGTGTGTGAGTATGTGTATGAAAGTGTGTATGTGTGTATATGTGTGAGCATGTGTATGTATATGTATGTGTATATGTGTGTGAGTATGTGTGTGTTATGTATGTATATGAGTATGTATGTGTGTGAGTGTGTGTGCATGTGTGTTCATATGTGTGTGTGAGTATGTGTATGACAGCATATATGTGTATGCATGTGTATGTGTGAGAATGTGTGTGTATATATGTATGTGTGTATATGTGTGTGAATGTGTGTGTGGTATGTGTATGAGTATGTATGTGAGTGGGTGTATATATGTATGTGTGTATATGTGTATGTGGTATGTGTATGAGAGTATGTATGTGAGTGGGTGTATATATGTATGTGTGTATATGTGTGTGTGCATGTGTGTATATGTGTGTATGAGTGTGTATGTGTGTGAGCAGGTGTGTCTGTGTGTGTATGTGTGTGAATGTGTGTGGGTGGTGTGTATGTATGAGTATGTATGTGTGTGAGAGTGTGTGTGCATGTGTGTATGTGTGTGTGTATGAGTGTATGTGTGTGAGTGTGTATGTGTAAGAGTGTATGTATGTGTGTGCATGTGCGTGTGAGAACGTGTGTGTATTCCTCTTTAACTTTTACATGCCCTGTAAATGGGTGGGACTGGAGCCCACGCACGTTTTGCACAGAGACAGGCAAGCCCGTGCGCAGGGAAGTCCACGCAGATATTCCCTGAGGAGGTCTCTGCCTGCCCCTTCAACAATTATGATTCATAAGGGACTGGTGATCCCCTTTGAGGCATTTTTTTTTAAAGCTTCATAAAAGCGAAAGAACAGAGAAGGGTACAATTAACTCTCAAGAGTGCAGAACTGCCGGGACATCTGGGGCAAAGGAGCAGAAGCTCCTACGGGGTAAGATCAGGACAGCCTTGGCATGCTGGCCGGCTGAGTCTAAACTGGAGCAAACGCCAGGCGCTCCGTCACACTCTGCTTTTATCTTGAAAACCATCCAGTCTGGCTTTTAGTCCAGCTTGTTTAAACATGCTTACTGACACACACTAGAGTACGGCACGTATGGAAATACAATAGCTTGTTTCCATTCAAACATGATCCGACGAAAGGCTCGGGGTCGATATTTGTGTACGCTCCAAGCACATTTCGTTTTGAATAGGCCATACTAAAACAGAATATCTTTGTGCCCTACCCTTGGGGTAATTACATTTTCTTGCTTTAAGGACCATGACAGCTTTCACAAGAGCCAAGCACCGGGAGCCAAGCCACCATTGGTGAGAAGAGCGGCTGGCAAGGCCCGGGCAAACCTCAGTGCGCAGGCGTGGAGAGGGCCTGCTCCTGGCCCCTGCAGGGCTCACAAGGCTCAGAAGACACTCGGACTCCCATCTCAGCGGTCGCTCCTGTGCACTCTTCCCTAATAGCAGGCGCAGAAGCAAACAAGCCGGGTTCCATGGGACACTTAGGAGTCCATCAGCATCATGAAAAGGGTTAGATGACAAATGATGGATAAAATGCGGTGAGCCACGGCACCAGCGCCGAGCTCCACAAAAGCAGCGCCTCACAAGGCGCAGTGCAACCCGGGCCGACGCCACAACTGAAGTGACATTTTCTCACTTAATCTGCTGGCGGCTGGGCACGCCTTCAATCCCAGCACTCAGGAGGCAGAGGTAGGCAGATCGCGGTGAGTTCAAGGCCAGCCTGGTTTGTGTAAGGAACTCAAGGTTCCTGTTGAGCTAGAACCCTGTTCCAAAAACAACAACAACAACAACAACAACAACAACAACAACAAAACCCCCAAAACCAATAAACGAATGAATGAATAAATCAGACTGCTTGTGTGCTAGAGAGATGCCCAACCGCTAAGAGCTTGCACCGGCTTTTAGAGGACCAGAGTCCAGTTCCTGACATCCACATCCAGTGGCTCACAACCACCTGTAACTCCACCTAGGGGGATCTGACGCCCTCTTCTGACCTCCACAGGCAATGCACTAATGTGTGCAAATACACATAGAGACACATAATGTAAAATAAATTTATTATATTTAACGTTTTTATTATAATAAAATGTACTTTTTATAAATTTAATTAAATCTCATAAATTTAAACATAATTTAAATTTATTAAATTATTTAATTTAATAATTAAAAAAGATTTAAAAATCGGATCATGAAAGTATTTTTTTTTCAGAATATGAATTCTGTTAGTTCATTCGTTAATGGGAAGGACTAGTTGGCAGAGGCCCAGGAACCAGTCCACAGAGCAGGTCAGTCAACTGTCAGTGACCCAAACTGGGCATCAGTCTGAGAGCTTTAGGTCATGGACAAGGAGGAGATTTTTCAGAGGCGCGGTCGGCAGAAGACTGGGCTCTGTCAGAGGTGGGCAGGGCTGCGGCAGGCTGCAGAGCTGGTCACCTCAGAGACCTCCGAACAGAGAGCAGGAACCACAAACCTGGGTTCTAGTTCTTTCTAGAACTAGATTTCTCTGGATTTTCTTCTCTGGACTTCACTTCCCTCGTGCAGCTGGCGTGTGGGCTTCACAGAGCCAGTCCAGCCCCCAGGAGATAGCGTGACAGTGGAAGTTTATAACCTGACAGCCATAGGGTCAGCCTGAAGAGGGGCCTGTACTCAGCTGACGGATCTCAAAGACTCATCAGGAAGGAGGGCCAACTGCGACAACCCTCCCTGGCCTAACACCACCTGTAAATGTAAAGGACCACTGCGAACTTGGATTCCTCGGCCTGTGTCCCACTGCCGCAGAGAAAGGCTGGGGTAGCAGACAGGTCTGCCTCTTGCTCATACCTTTCTTTGAAGGCTGGGCCAGAGGTTCCCAGCCCAGGATTCAAGCACAGCACGTTCATTTACACATGCGGAAGGTTTTAAGAATTTATTTATTTTTATTTTATGTGTATAAGTGTCTTGCCTGTAGGCATGTCTGTGCACCACGTGTCTGCAGTCCCTTCAGAGGCGGAGGGGAGCGTCACCCTAGAACTGGA